>OZ023331.1:48342943-48872943 GCA_964007535.1 Brachyptera risi | reverse complement strand
ACCACAGTTCAGCTTGCCTTGTGACCACAGTTCAGCTTGCCTTGTGACCACAGTTCAGCTTGCCTTGTGACCACAGTTCAGCTTGCCTTGTGACCACAGTTCAGCTTGCCTTGTGACCACAGTTCAGCTTGCCTTGTGACCACAGTTCAGCTTGCCTTGTGACCACAGTTCAGCTTGCCTTGTGACCACAGTTCAGCTTGCCTTGTGACCACAGTTCAGCTTGCCTTGTGACCACAGTTCAGCTTGCCTTGTGACCACAGTTCAGCTTGCCTTGTGACCACAGTTCAGCCTGCCTTGTGACCACAGTTCAGCTTGCCTTGTGACCACAGTTCAGCTTGCCTTGTGACCACAGTTCAGCTTGCCTTGTGACCACAGTTCAGCTTGCCTTGTGACCACAGTTCAGCTTGCCTTGTGACCACAGTTCAGCTTGCCTTGTGACCACAGTTCAGCTTGCCTTGTGACCACAGTTCAGCTTGCCTTGTGACCACAGTTCAGCTTGCCTTGTGACCACAGTTCAGCTTGCCTTGTGACCACAGTTCAGCTTCCCTTGTGACAACAGTTCAGCTTGCCTTGTGACAACAGCCGTGGTTTTCTTGCTGACGCGTGCACATGCAGCATGTCAGCAGCCACATCTTGACGCGGCTTCATACACAAGGAGAGTTATCAAGGCCCGTGAGCCGATGTGAAGAGCAACAGGAGAAGGGGGAGGGGGGGGCGGTGAAGTGGAGAAGGGAGCGGAGAAAAGGGCGCTCGGCGATTCGCTTTTCCGCTCTTCACTCCACGGCGGGTCGGATTCATCAGAGGCATTTCCATAACCGAGCTGGAACCCTCGTGCGGCGAGCGGAACCCTCGTTCGATGGGCTAGTGCGCTGGAATATGCCGATGTGGGATGTATGGAGAGTTAACGGTAACGGTAACGGTAACGGGAACAGTCAGAGTGAACATGACAAAAATGGGCATTGGTAACCAAAGCTATCAAGTTAATATATATTTATATATATATATATATATATATATATATATATATATATATATATATATATATATATATATATATATATATATATATATATCATATATATAATAGTCTGTTTTGGGCTTTTTTCTCGCTCCTAATAGATATGGATATTCCTAATTTAGGATTTAAACAAAGCAGTGTGGAAAATATAATATATTAATTATCATTTACCATTTTACTAAGCTTTTTGAACAGAATAACTATTAAATGTTGTCTCGAGCGAAGGGTTATGGTTGAGGTTTTCTTTTCAATTTAACCACAGAAACAAAAATATCTCCACAAATTTGGTTATTTTTATGTTTTTTTTTATTGTCACAGACAGCGCAGTCCTGATGTTGAAATTCATTAGTTTCAAATAATCAAAATGGGGTGGTAAGATCGCCCTTGTGGTGCCCCGTCCAAACGATCCTATATTTCATCCATAGCCTTAATTGGGGAACAATGATTTTGTATCAAGTTCCGATGTTATAAAAAAAAAAAAAAAAAAAAAAATGTGAAAACCAACTTGCTCGGGCGATGTACAGAGATACGCCACTGTCTCGGCGGTGTAACGAGGCGGAGGTGGGACGCCATTATGCTAATGACCCAAGGGGTGGTGGGGGTGGGTGGGGGGCGGGCGAGACGAGTCCAATCAGAGATAGTGTTAAGCCAGTGACGTGAGCCGCATATAGCTACTTGAATATAATGAATAGTTTAGCAGGAAGCGACTTCATAACCCAAACTCACAATATCCTTCGTAAAGCCAACATCATCACAAAATAATTAAAAAAAAAAAAAAAAAATGATGATGTGTAAAATATATGTATACACATTCAGAGAAAATTTTATTTCATTTGGAGAGATTTTATTTTTCAACATTTTCCGCCCAGCCAAATCTTATGGGGTTTTCAGAAACTTTAAGGAGATATTTTTTCAAAATTGGTCCAACCGATTCATTCCAATAACTATACAGTTTCAAGTTGGATGAGTTTGCGTGTCCAGAAAAAGTTTCATGTTGATCAGTCAACCCCTGCAACCTGTGGAGTGCCAAAAAGAAAAAAAAAAAACACGGACAAAACCCTATAAGAGTGGAATGGAGACTTCGCTACGCTCATCTGATCATAAGCTACTTGTCTGAATGGTGTGAAGCAGTTTCACTACAACACGCTCAACGATCCTGCCATAACATCATCAACGTTGCATCAACCTCGACGTTGCAGCGGATTCAAGTTTTACCGACGTTTGTGTTGGTACACGATCTTCAACTCGCGTGAAAGTGAGTATATATCTAGACAAGAACACGGAATAGACGATAAATATTAAAATATGGACAATTGATTTTCTGTCAGCTACGGCTATACGCGTCACATTATTATTTCTCTCCCCCCCCTCCCTCTCTCTCTCTCTCTCTCTCTCTCTCTCTCTCTCTCTCTCTTCTCTCTCTCTCTCTCTCTCTCTCTCTCTCTCTCTCCCCCCCCCTCCCTCTCTCTCTCCCTCCCTCCCTCCCTCCCTCTCTCTCTCTCTCTCACTCTCTCTCTCTCTCTCTCTCTCTCTCTCTTTCTCTCTCTCTCTCTCTCTCTCTCTCTTTCCCTCCCTCCCTCCCTCCCTCCCTCTCTCTCTCCCTCTGATGAATCTAATCGCATTCTTGGTATTCACTGATGTATCATCTCAAAGCTGATTGAATTCATAAAATAGAATCTAGAATCTAGATCTAGAATAATAATAAATATCTATAAAGAATAAATAATCTAGAATAAAATAGAATCTAGGCCTAAAGAGAATTAAATTACCTTGAAGTTAATATACTTCTCATTACTGCTAAACTGGGAAAACGCTATATACGCGTTGTTGGACGAGCGGATAGTAATAGTATGTCGACTTTTTTGCCAAACTTTTGCCTGCATTCGCCAATTGGGTGACATTCAAGTTATAAATGGGTAAAAACTGCTTCGAGTGATACCAATTTAGCACATTTCATGTTTTTTCTTCAAAATGGCTCACCCGATCAAGCTGAGAATTTCCAGAAATGTGTATCAGAGTGTAAGTCAACTTCACACAAAATTTCATTTTTTTTGAAAATAATAATATATTTTTTTCCGTCGTGTTATTTATTCTAACGGGTATATGTTTGAAATTTCGAAAATTCATAAAAAAAAGTTACCACCCGATAATGCCACAAAACTACAGATCTAAGTTGGATGAGGAACCATAATAAAAAAATTGAAGTTAATAGCTATAGCCGTTTGAGCTGTGGAGAACCGACAAAAAAACATAAAAAAAAAATGAAAAATAAAAACATAAAAACGAACACCAATTTTTTTCAGTACGTCAAATTGAATCCTCGCTAAAGCTCGTCTAATAATAATAATAATAATAATAATAATTCATTTATTCCGTGAAACATTTCTGCATACATCAGATATACATGTTTAAAGAATAAGTCAATATATAGTTCGTAATAATACTTAAAATAGTTTGTAATATAAATATAAAATACTCTTTGTCAGTACAGTTTAAAAAGTTTTTTTGAATGATTTAAATTCCTGAATACTGTAGAACACATTGTCAATTAGGAATGTTTTTAAAATCTGCTTGAAGCGTACAATATTCTTTTCTTTCTTAATCCAGGAGGGCAGGCAGTTGAACAAGTATGGTAAAGCGATTACGCATTACATTATAAAACAAATCTTAGCTCAACCTAATTCATTTCTTTCAGCCGAATTGTATTGTTAATTAATAATTTCACAACATGTATCATTAATAAATAATAATAATAAGACAAATCTTTTTTGTCATGAAAAACCCCTCCCCCTTCCTTCCCCCCTTCCGCCCCATACGTCATCGGCAACAAGTGCGTTGGAAAGGTTTGACAAATAGCCGCCGACTTTTTGCAGCAACAACACGATATTAGTTCTCCTCCTCGCCGACAGAGGTCGGGTGGTGACTTATCGCCGTGGAGCTACCGAGTCGCGTGTCGAGCGGGCAACGTCTCAGTTTCTACTGTCAACGTAGCATATAAACGATCGCATAGACTTTCCGGATGACAGTATTGTGGTCAAACTGCTTCACAACAAAATACTGTCCATCCATAGTATAAACACCGGCACATGTAGCTTAGTTGCTAACGCGCTCACATCGTGTGATCCGGGAGGTGAGGGGCATATCGGACCTGGTTCTATCCCCGCCACAGTCCATAATTCAGGGGGTTTTTTCGTGGTTTACCTTTGTAATCTTGGAATGCCAAGATATTCTTAAAACTTTGGGTGAAAACAAAGTGCTTTTTTTCGCGCTCCACAGATCAAACGAGAATTTAAAATCAGTTGAAACTTGGCATACACAAGTGTCCTTATCTAGTTCGATACTGTATAGTTTTGATGAGCAATCGGTTGAACCACTTCTGAGAAAACTCATTTCAAAGTTTTCAAAAATTTCATAAGAATAGCACAGAGGAAAAAATTCGTCAAAAATATTCCCCTCGAAAAAATTGAAATTCTCAAGGAATTTCAATATGATAATTATACACATTATTCCGAACTTTCAGTCAAATCGGATCAGCTGTTTTGATGTAAAAAAAAATTATAATCCAATTTTTTTAAATCACTCAAAGCTATTAAGAAACCAATTGAATCCAAGCAAAAGGTTTCACCAATTGATTGAGAACGATTAAAACAAAGCCTTCTTTATTATCATAGAAATTAATTAGGAAATGGGATGGCAGTGAAGTAATTGTTTGGATCTCAAGGCGTATATATATAATAACCAATCCAAAGATGAGTTGATATGTTCTAGCTCATCCATCAACGCGGCAACACATAACGCGTTTTCCTAGTTATGAATACGTGTGAATGTGTAATCACGGAAGCGTCTGTCGAAACTTGTAGTTTTATTGCATTTCAGGTAAAAAGTCGTGCGAATGTAGGTTATCCGTGACAGCAAGTATAGCATGTCGGCTGCAGAAACATGGCGTCACGTGACCCGACAGAGGTCGCGACATGCGGGGTAGGATCGTTCGGACGGGTCACCGCGAGGTGCATCATTAGCGAGATTTGCTAAGCGATTGAAACAAAGAGACAGTGAAATAATTGTTAGGAACTCAAGGTGTATATAGCTTTACATTATACATTTCAAATACACTTCGACATACAATATTTCAATTCCCTTGAAATTAAATAAGTGTTGTATTTATTTCATTTTTTATTGTTTTTAATTAAAAACTTGAAAACTGACAAGTTTTCAAGTGAAAAAACTAGGCTGTTAAAAAGTGGTGGGAAGATGGAGAAAGACGGCTGGGAGTTGGTCAGAAGACAGGAAGAAGGAGAAGAAGGAGATGAAGGGGGGGGGGGGAGTGCCAGACCTGGCAAGTCAACTCCGAGACACCCGGCTGCCCTAGCTAGTATCATGGTGGGACAAACCACCCCACGACCCAACCTAGTTTGGAACCGAAGGCCAGATGTTTATTATTATTGTTTTTAATTATTCTTGACTGATAGATAAGACTGTATTTTATATTTTCACTCACTTTAATCTGTATTATATGTAGGCCTAGGCCTACTGTTTGTTTTTCATATTTTGACAATGTATTTATTCCGACTCATCTTATAACATTGACATGTTCAATCAAGATCATCAAAGAATGAACTGAAAAATGTAATGAAATATAGACATGGCTACATCGCTCACCCAACAGCGAATATATGGCGTTGAACTGAAGTCAAATGACTGAAAGTGTGACGAGGGAAACACTATGTGTGTTGAACTATCGCGTTGGACAGAAAACCAAGTGAGAAAATGACTTTTATTGAAAGTCAATGTTCAGGTAACTACTGAAAGACCATACCATATAAATTTATACTCTAGAAGTTGAAGAAAAAATCACGTTATTCTCTAATGATACAGGCTCTACTAACCTCATTAATATTGTTATTTATGCCTATTATTGACTCTGTCAATTTTCTATACAATAAGCCACCCTCGGTAGCTCAGTCAGTTGAGGCACTGCTGCAGAAAACCAAGTCACCGTTGGGCGTGGGTTCGAGTCCCGCATAAGGCACGGGTTTTTGTGAACGTCTTTTCACTTAACATCACTTTATATTTTCATAATCACCTGTTCATTCGTACTCCCATATAACCTAGCTGTTGGTGGGGTCGTTATTTATCGTTAGGGTCGTTTGGTGGGATCGTTTACGGTCATAGATGAAAGATGGGTATAGTATATATGTGTTATAGTCTATGAGGCAGAGAATACATTTCTCTCTCTCTCTCTTTCTCCGTCTATCTCTCTCTCTCTCTCTCTCTCTCTCTCCCTTTCTCTCTCTCTCTCTCCCTCTCCCTCACTCTCTCTCTCTCTCTCTCTCTCTCTCTCTCTCTCTCTCTCTCTCTCTCTCTCTCTCTTTCTCTCTCTCTCTCTCTCTCTCTCTCGTCACACCTTGCGCCTCACTACTTGTATGGTAATTAATTATATCAACGTACTACAAAAAATTTAATTAATTTGTGAAAAATGTCATTATATTGAGCTAACGTAACACTATTATTGTAAAAAATTGACTTATATTCCAACTCGACAACTGCTGTTTCCCCATTTCAAAATATTCTCTCAATACCGCTAATTGTCTGGTTCCGACCGACCGTCTCTCTCGTCCCATACCACTACTGCTCGGGCGTTCCGAGCCGCCCACCCAATAGTCACACGACAAGACGTCTTCCAAGTTCTAAATCCGAGTCCAACTTTTATTTCAATAAAAAGAATCAACACATCCCCTCTCTCATTCTATTACGCAACTAGAACAAACAATATCTATTTTTCAAAACAAACCCTATTTACATAATCCAGCAATTTGGTTGTGTTCCATTATGTCATGTTCATAATATAATCAGAAAACATCTGACCCAGCCTAGGGCATTGGAACCATAAATTACAAATTCGCGTGTTATATCATATATTCCGTCTCGCTTTGAACAATATAATAATACCATTCTCTCTCTCTCTCTCTCTCTCTCGTCTATATTCTTCCGGAGGAAATGGTTAAAGCTAGCCTATGCCTGTAGACATCAGTGGGCTGAGGTATTCGGGATTAGTCTTTGTCAACATGTGCAATAAGATCTATATTTCTATACTTTATCCCAAGAGTTTTGCCTTAGGTGATGTGATTTGAAGGTTAGTGGTGGTTGGAAGCCTTGACACACCTGCCGGCTTTTTAACTTACCTGGTTTGGTATCCTACACACAGCTATGTACTGCCGCTTCATTCGTCAACAAGAAGTGGGCTAGGAAGGAGGCAAATAGTAGGCCCACTATTTGACATCAGGTTAGTGACAGTTGATGTAGATATGCTATTGTTGGGTGACACTTGAGAACAGAGAACACGCAATGTGGGCCTAGGCCTATAGATCATTCGTGTTCAGGCCGCATATTTCACGTGTCAGAGGCTTTAATAATGAGAATAATAAATAGCAGTTCACAATTAAAAGGCCGCAGCTTGTTGGCGAGGTACGTTCCAGGCCGTGGTCGACTACAAAACGAATATAATGGAACTTTGATTCATTGTCAGTGATTTTATTGTTGTTCGCTCAGTGGTTTTTAATGTGGTTTTTTATCACGTGTAGACAGGAATATTACTTACAAGAGTTACGACGACGTTGTCAACTTCGATTGTATATTTTGTTCTATGTTTTATTTCGTGGTTTTATAGTACGTATTAATATAAAACTGTAATATTGTACACTGCACACACTGCTAAGAACTTATAATGTAAATTATGTAATGAGTGAAGAGTAATTCAAATTCGCAAAAGAATGAAGACATTAATGCACTCTGGTGGCAATAGAATAACGTTCGAAAATCGAACTGATTATGATTTATGAATTCTACAGGTTCTAAAAAAATGGAACAGTATTTTTTTTAAATATGGAGTATTTTCCACACCATTCATAACAGAATATAATTAAATATTATTTATCATTATATTTTAATGAGGAAAAAAACAGTAGTAGCTCAGCATTCAATAACAAAACAAAAAAAAAGAAATAAATATCTTTTTATTTTTTTATTCACACAAGAAATAGTAATCTTAGAAATACATTGATATCCGCTAAGCTGCAGAAGTAGCTTGTCAGCAGAAAAAATACAATATAATACAATATTTAAAATAATAATAATAATAATGATGATAATAATAATAAATTAATAGCAGTCAATTAATAACCCAAGTAGTCAAGTCGGGTGTAGGTTCAACCCCACAGAAGATATGCAATTATTTCAAATTCATTACAAAATTGATTGGTACCCCAAATAACCTAGCTGTTGGTGGGGTCATGGGGCATACAATTAAGAGCACATGGGAATCGATTTAGTGAAATCTCAGTATTTTTGGTGATACATTTTTGAACGCAGATATTTTTAATACTTTGAAGACGTTTCAAGTTACACTACCTGTATTCAACTGAAATCGCATGATTGTAAATCTATAGCGCTAAAAATGACGACATTTTTTAAGTTATATATGCTTGACAATAATTATTATGAGATATAAGTTGAATAGTTTTACTTACACCGTCTCGAAGGTATAAAAAATACCCCCGTGCAAAATGACCTCGTTGTCGACGCGCCTAAAAACCCCAACATTCAATACCCCCGTAATATAATTTTGATATCTCATAACATCACAAAAAAATCACACAAAAAATGATATTTCGCTAAATCGACTCCCAAGCACTCTTAACAAAAAATAAAAGAATTTACAGATTTCAACTCCTGCTCAATAATTTCTCACCTCTAGATATGACACTAGTTCCACAATGGTGCTCCGATCTCCGTCCAGCGTGCTCCGACGCCTCCTACCGTGCGCCGCGTTCCTATCGGCGTTCACCATCGTTCTCATGCTGCTCGTCTTGTCGACGGACTTCCGGAGCATGAATCGCAAGCACAGCTACAACTGGACGGCGGACTCGGACGATTTCATCAACGTCGCTCAAGATCACTACCAGTTCGTCGCGTACATTCGCGAAAAGCACTTGAAACCGCCGACGTACTACAATCACGCGTCGTCGAAACATTCCTTCACGTTGCCTCAGAGTAAATACGTGGGAAAGTTGTTCAATTTCAAAAAGGGCGGAGCTTTTGTCGAGGCCGGAGCGTACAGGCGAGATAGGAGTTCCGACTCGGAATGGCTGGAGAAAGAATTGGGATGGCACGGACTTTTGATTCAGCCCGATCCGAAGGATTACGGTAATCTTATGAAACAGAACAGATCGAAATCGCACACCATCAACGCCTGTGTGAGTCCCACTTCGTACCAAAAGGAGGTACGTACGACGACAATCGGGATATCTATCTAGTTTACAGCGCATATAACTGAACAAAAAGATGACTGTATGGTAGCTAGGTGAATGAAAGAAAAGTGAACAGAGGAATTGTATGTTTTTTAAATTACTCTCGACTATTAAACTACCATTCACTTGAATTATGTCAATTAAAATTTCACTTTTACATACATACTGATGACTAAATGGTCATTAATGAGTTTTTGACGGCAATTTCTCTTCTCCAATTTACATCCGTCGACATAATTTAGGAGGCAAATGTTCAAATTGATCGATCTACAGAATACCAACATGAACACCGTGACTTTGTTATTACATCTTGTTTTGTCATAGAATTGAGGTTTTCTAGTGAATAATTACCAATCAAAGTCCTCGTCTCTTGAAGCTAGCTAAGGCTAGGATTTATTTCAATCGATTGTCGTGGTAACGGTCCCGGAGCTTACTAATATCTATCCGTCTATCAAATAAATAACAACAACTACTGTTTAATGTAAGTCAGAAAAATATTAAAATCATCAGTCTTCAATTTCTTCCAGGTTACTTTTCGACTATCCAGCAAAAACAACAGCGGCTCCAAGAGTACATTTGCTAGAGTGAAATGTTTTCCGTTGCTGTCGCTCCTTCTCGCTGCCAACTTGACAACGCTGGATTACCTCAGCCTCGACGCAGAAGGCGCCGAGATACAAGTGATGAAATCTCTGCCGTTCGATCGCGTCAAGATAGCGGTGATAAGCGTCAAGTGGCTCGACGTCGATAACAAGAACGTCCTCGTGGATTTCATGTCGTCGCGGCAATACAAGTTGATACAGACATTCAACAGTTATCACCTGTTTCTAGTGAACAAAATAAGAATATAGGCGTGAAGGTGAAGTGAATCGTGGTAGCCACAGTATAGCTGTTTGTACACTATACCTAGTAAACCCAACGTACAATCCCAGAGGGGGCATTCCAGTACCATTTAAAACAGTTTTAAAAGGTAATACTGAAAAAAACAGCATAAAAGCGGTATTATCCTGTATTAACAGCATGGTACACAGCAACCTTGAACTCTGGGTTTATCTTGCATATTTTACTAGTGGTAAGAGTGCTACGTCGCCAGACGTAGTAGGCCGATCCTGAATTTGAACGCTGGAAGTTAAGTTCGGTACTTCTGGCGGTGGCGGAACGCGGAAAAGTTGGGCTGAGCTAGACATTGAGAAATTGCGTTGCTCTCGTCACTGATTGGTCGTGATGGCGTCTGAAATATCCGCTCTGCGGATGCTCAAGGACTTCTGCGTTCATGAAAGTCCAGCTTCAGCCAAATAGATGGTCGGATAGATATGAACAATTTGTTCCTAATTGCGCGATGCAGTGATACCAACCTATTTCATCATAATATACAGAAGGTGCTCCAACTCACATACTAATAACATGGACGGTATTTGTGGTTTCTTGCGGTCAGTTTAGAGCCAAAGGTCCTGATTGCCTGTCGCGATTTAGCGGATTCCCTTGTGAACTGCTGACATTAAAATTCTACTGGGCCGTGTATAGCATTGTTGTTTTATACAGTTCGATATAAAAGCGATAGTTGCGCTACAGGAAATTGGGACCCTGGACTTGGGAACTGACCCCCGAAATATTTCACTTTCAAGACCCGAGTTGGGTCACCTCTTTTATATTCTTTTTGGGGTGGTAAGATCGCCCTTGTGGTGCCCCGTCCAAAGGATCTTACCTTTCATCCATAGCCTTAATTGAGGAACAATGATTTTGTATCAAGTTTCGATGTTATTAAAAAAAAAATTGATATAATAGGTTGGTGTCACTACATTGTGTTAATTGTGTGTGTTCTGAAGCGCGACTGTCGACTCGGCCGTCACACCGTGCCGTTGTTCGAGACGTCGTTCACCGCGGACAAAGTCGGTCGAGAGTCGGAACTCATTTCACGTTAGCAGCAAGTCATTCAGTTGCGTAGGTGTAGATATGACTTGACTGGGTTGCCTTCGTGTTAGGGGGCGGTTACTGTGACCTTGAGAAGTCACTGGTCGGCACATTTATCTCCGTACAGTTCGTCACTAGAAACGTTTGAGAAGATTTTTACGATGTGGCGAACTGACGAGAATATCGTCGCAGGTTTCGTGTATGAAAGCGTATTTTCATGAAAAAAAATTGTGACTGAAACAAACGGTATTAATGTTTTCATTTTACAACGTTGAACAAACCTAGAATGGAATCAATTGCAAATATTCAGGGAGTAAATGGGGCTTCGTTTCATTTTTTTGAATTTCGTACGTGGCATATACGTATAATAACCAATCGACTTGAAAACTTTTCTGTACATTGGTGTCATTACCAGAATAGGTTTAGATGGTTTTGAGCACAATCGATTCCACAAATATTTCAGGAAAAAAAAAATGAAAACCCCCGTATAACCTAGCTGTTGGTGGGGTCGTTAAGCAAACAATAAAAATGAAAAACTTTGGAAAATCCCCATAAAAATAGCACAGGGTAAGTTTCAATTTTTTAATTTCATGAAAATGACACAAAATTTGTACAGAATGTTGATATTGTTCCAATACATATTTCTATCGAGTTTTAAAAAATTGAGCAAGAGTTTTTCAAGAAAGTAAATTATTATATTGGAAAAATGATCAATTTTGAGATTAAAGTTTATCAATGATAATCTACAGGTTGCAAGGCTATGAGTTATTAAAATGAAATAACATGAACGAATGGGGAAATCTTGGAAATGTCAAAACCAAGGTTTGTACATTACTTCCAGCTACATTCTACACAGACATCTCGCTCATCTTACATCGCATACGCTGCATTCTCGTGGTTTATTTTAATATATTTGATGTTGGCCAGCCTGGTAGTTTAAGAAGCTGCCGTACAATCTTCTCATTTACATACACTACGTTAAAACAAAAGCTTTCATGTGAACCGTAGTTGAACGATACCGCTGGTGACTTTTCTGGTCTCGTCGTAGTATTAATAGTGCGTAGAAGCTAGAAGACTGTTGGTTGTGATGAACATCGTCGAAACGGTCAATCAAAGTGACACGTCAACTGAAAACCAGGGTTGGCAAATAACTACGTACCAAGTCCATTATAATCCGGTGGACTTCATTGGGCGTTATCCTCCTTGAAAAAAACTTTCACCACCGAAACGCATTTCTCTTCAACTTGATGCATAATTTCTCACCATTTTGTTAATTCAATTGACAGTTGTCTGGTTATTTATTTATACAAATTGTTATACAAATTATACAATATTATACAATACAAAATATATAGTAATTGTACAATATCACATAATGTAACAATACTAATCTCTGAATACTTGTTCGTATTCTAATTGTTATATCAGGTAAATGTTTCATTCTAAATGATATTTTTTTCTCACTTTGATAATCAAATTGAACTTACCGTAAATCGAGTGAATAAATGTTCTTCACGCATTCTGCATTTCATATAACTGTTTTCCAAGATTCTTTGAGCTCAATGAACCCTTGGTTATTGAAAAAAAGTGGAGTAATTTTTGCCAACCCTGATTAAAAGATGGCTACCAATCGCTACATTCCTCTAGTTAGGAAAACGTCCAAGTGGACAAAACTGATTAAACTAGAAGTTTAGTAATAATAACAGTACTCAGGCATGGTATTACCAAGTCCGGTTAGCTTTTAACTGACAGTTTGAACTTGTTATCACCATGGTTACCCATGCTATTTGTTTACATCAACTCTTAGTTAAATGCTACCTGGACTTGGTAACATCAAACCTCAAATAGAATATCATGGTTTGTATCTGGTATTTATTTTCGATTATTTATATATTTATTTATAATTTATAATTATTATGTTGTAATAAAAATACACGAGTCATGACACTGTTAATGTATTATGTAATAGTATAGTACCACACTGAGATTCAAAAACAGCTCGACTCACAAAACAGAGCCAGACAGAACAATAATAATAATAATAATGATTTATCACATTTAATTAAATGCTGAACAAAAGTTGGTTCCACCAAATCGCTCCACCCAAGCCGCACTAGTCATAGTGTCGTTACGAAATACGAGGGCGCGCTTTTCGGCGCGCGAGAAACATTTTGGTTTTTGGCACAACAATTTGACTGACCACACAAACTTTTCAAAACACATTGGTTCTACAAAATGTTTCCATATTATCGTAATCGCTATCATTATTACTATATATATATTTATATTTATAATACATAGGCTTGTTTTCAATGGCAGTAAACCAACATGCAGCAAATAATATTAAAGCTATCGGTCGACAAATATTGAAAACAATTATGTTCATTTGAATGTTGATACATACATCTACTGTATAGCTATTAAATTAGTATTCACTATTTAGTTATTGAGTGGTTTGAATTAGCGGGAGAATAGGTTAGATACCAACGAACAATACCAACTTGATAAAGCCAACTGCACGTATTACCGCGGACAATAGATATACTTAAAGACACATCACAACGCTTGTACCAGTGAAAGACAAACGAAACCGAAATATTGGGAAAGTTTTCTAAAATTCTAATACGTGAATGTATTTTGAAAAGTGAAAATCTTGTTACGATTCGTCACACCTTTTTAAATCGACTAAACTTTGGAGAGAAAACATTGAAATTTGGATCTTTTATGAATTTTTACGCATTTTTCTAGATTCAATGCGTGAAGAACAGGACTCTGAAATTCTCTCATCTTTTACACAACGTACTGATATCAGCAGACTTGATCATGGTATAAAGAAGTGTACCGATGGCGATAGGCACAAAATGACCAAACTGTCGACGTGCCTTCAAGCCCTAACATTCAATTCAAGTGTACCGACTCCCATACTAATAACATGGGCTTTCTTGCGGTCAACTCGGAGCCAGGAGCACAGATTGCTGGTGGCAATTCAGCTACTCCCTCCTAAACCAGATGTAGATAAGAGTGGCTACGGTACCGGTGACATTGTTGAACTTACAAAATCCATTATTTTCATGCAGAGCAAATGCCACTGTCAACACAATTATCTACTGAAACGTGTATAGTTTGATATACAAGCGATAGTTGCGCTACAGACAATCGGGACCTGGACTCAGAATCTAACCGCAGAAATACTTCACTTTGAAGAAGCGAGTCGGTAACCCTTCTTAATATTATGATAGTCTGTTGGTATAACCACATCGTGTCTTTCTAACAATACAATCAGGGTGTTTACAAGGCTGTGAAGGTCACAGTTCCTCACGTTCAGAAGGCGTAGGCTCGAATGAGTCACAGCCGTCAGGACTCGAGCTGCCAAGTCTGTCAAGATGCTATTGGTCGTACGTAACGTCTTGCCATCAAGTTGGTATTGGTCGTACATTAGAAATTATAACGAGAATGTACAAGACGTTCAACAGGTTTACACAAGTACGTACGGTCGCTCAACGTACGTGTCAATTTGCTGACATTGCAAATAGCCTTTATTGTTTAAAACAGCCATAGCTACCGTAGTCTAAAAAACATTTCTCTTCGTTTACAATGACTTGTATAAAAATTTAATCTACTTTTTTGATATATATTTGGATCTTTTTACACCTTAATAACATGGACAAACATGTACGAATTTATTATATACATCTAAAAATTATCAGAATCACTTTTTGAATTCGCATGAGAAAAACTTCATACAAATTTAATGACTATTAAATAGATGAAAATATAAAGCACCATGCTAGTTTTGTAACGATGGTAAAATGAACGGAATGACAGCCGAGCGAGGATTACGCCGCGTTAGCGTCGAGTGGCTCGAAAGTGCGGTTATGAGAGTCGACAAACTCGACAACTGCGCTGCGGTAGTTTTCTGTCACGTGCACACGAGAGGCAATTTGGAGAAATGTCGTCTTTTTGCGAGAGCTTTTCAACGTGCGTGAGATATCAAGATTCTACCCTCGTTTGGGCGAAACACAAACGAATCTTTTTAATATTTGAATACATTTATAACTTATCTTTTTGATGATGGATAATTTTGAGGGATATAATGCTACATACAATCGATGTGTTCAAGGTGATGAATACTAACCTGGATTCTTACCGAGATTATTACTTGAAATAACGTTCTAGGCCTAGCTAGCTCCACAGTTTCTAGTTTTCAACACGTTTTTCAGTCCGAGGGCTAACTGAATTAGGTATAGTACACACCGCTTGATAGGCCTAGATATCAAAAAGATCCGTGTTTCTTCCAAACTACGCTTGAATATCACACGCCGTCGCAATAACGCCGTGACGATAAAACACGTATCTCACTAAATCAACTCGATTGTAAGTTTACGTCACGTCTTGGGTGATAGTTTCGCACGGTACAATTGTTAACAATACCACGTGAACTGAACATTTCAATCGGAATAACATTTCCACGCACGTAAATACAGTAACGTTTACTCCTCTGCTTTGAATTACGCGCAGAGTGCGCTGACCAATCAGAGACGAGCTTCTCCGAGTTGTATGAACAATGCTAGCCGCGTTGAGAGACGGACTATGTTCATCTTTTCTACCTGTAACGTGCGCTGTGGCCCTCAATACAACGGGAAGGTTTGTTTACTTGCTGTTATGTTATGTTAAAATACATCATTCTTGCAGATATGCGTGATGCATGGTGGCAAGATGCCTTGGCCAACTTTCTTGCAACTATTTGTACAACACTTTCTTTTGTGAATGAATGAATATTTGGGTTTTACGGCGCGTCAACGACGCAGTTATTTTGCGCCCTTTCTTTTGTTACCCAACTTGTCGACCAACTATTCACAAACCGCTCTGCAGAAGTGACACTCTTACATCAGCTCTCGGCACTGTTATTCAGGACATAAATGGTCCAACAATATCAGGGAGCTCACAACGTTTGATTGGAGACATTTGGTGGAAGTTGAAAGAATTGTTCGTAGTAACATAACCACACTTTGAAGGCCACGTTTGGCGTCGTCACACACTCGACAGTAAACGGATTCGTGCGCAGCGCACGTTGGACGTAGCACAAAGCAGAAGAGTAAACGTACCTTGATGATTTGATGATTGTTTCGGTACGAACGATACTGAGAATAAAAACTGCTTTCTGCACGAGCAGAGCAAGAAATGATCGAGGGATGCTTTCTAAAATAATTACAACTAAACTAAACATCTAGTTATATTCAGAGTTGTGGATGGAATTTTTTTTTTTTTGTTATTTTTGAACACTATTATCTGCGGTTAATTCAGAAATTATCTCAAGTTTTGTTCTGTTGGCATGTTGAGCGGTATTTTCCAGAAATATCATCACTCACGTCAGAACATTCGCTAACGAGCGGAACACAAATAACGGAAAAGTAATGGAAAACGAAAAATTGTTCATGTTCCCTAAGTTAAACTTCCCCGAGTTCCGACATAGCCTACACGTATTCTAACGCTACCTGTCTAGCACTAACAGAACTATTTCCTCTTTAAACACGCCGTTTCCCAACGACTATAGAAAATATCACGCCACGAGCAAACTCTCGGATTCTTCGTCGTCGTACGTTTCAACGTTTCGGCGCTCTCGTTCGCGAACAAACAACTGGCGACTCGACAAATAATCGGTCAAAATTTCAAGTCGACACTTGACAAACACGTATTTGTATCCACGACAGATGAACGCTCGAACCTCCCGTGCAGATTGGCGGACAGGAGATCCGAACCTTCATCTTTCAAGAATACAAGATACACATTATTACAGTAAAATCTCTAAAATTTGAAATTTGATGGCCACAAATATTATGATTTTGATTGATAATTGTTTGAATCGTCATAATATTGACCGTTGAGCTCATGAGAGAAGACTCTGTAACGGCAGGGCCCTGAGCTGTTCTTGGAATTACAGCAACCTTTGAATCAACGAGGGTTCACCGTACTCCAATCGAAATGTATAAAACATGTCTTTTTCAATCAGATTAACTGTAAGATCGCCCTTGTGGTGCCTCGTTCAAACGATCATCTTTCGTCCAAAATGTTGCCTCAAGTGAATTGGGAAACAATGTTTTTGTATGAAGTTTTGATATTGGTGAAAGAAAAATTTAAAAATCGAGATGGAAACCAAGACTTATGTTGACTAAACCAACCAATAATACTTGGGCCTGCAAACTGGAATCATTTTCACAGCATTGCTAGATCACCGAATAGTGTTTTTAAAACAATTATGCCATCACAACCGTTGCCATGTGTAACGTTTCTAGCCGAGCGCGTAGTTGATCGGGTACGAGTCAAGAATCCGAGAGCCTAGCAAGCGAAACTGTCGCCTCTACATCTTATTCATCCCGCAGCCTCTCGATCGCTACTCTAAGTTGGCTTACATGATAATTAAAAGTGGTCTCCAACACGTTTTACCCTCATCACCTTCCAGCTCGGTCTCGTCGCACACAATCCTTCGTCGTATTCACACGCCCGTACAACGTAACCTCACTTACTGATACGCACAACACGTTGCGGATTGTAACGTGACGGACGAAAAGTTTCGATGGCTCGTCGATCGGGATCAACAAAGTTCACACAAAATGGATGCAAATTAAAACAGTCAAACAAATTTTGTAAACGTATGTATGAACTCGAAAGATTGGATGTTGTGAAAATCGAATTTTCGTCCGACACGTTGATACGAGCCAGTAAATACGGTGCGGCAATCTGTGAACTATTACGCAGCTCATTCATTCGATCACAATATCTCCCGTTCCCGTACGTAAACTAAGATTAAGGGACTATTAGTTCGCTACGTATTACAGCTATACACTATTTCAACTGTTTTCAAGAATTTCTGCTACAATTTTTCATAGCCTTAATTGGGGAACAATGATTCTGTATCAAGTGTCAATGTCATTGAAAAGTGAAGGAATAAAACCGACTAAACAGAGTGAGCGTTGTGACTGTCGTAAGCGATTACTCAACCTTGAGCACTGATCCATCTCGGTCACTCATCAACAAACGAGAGAGTAGAATTGACGTGTACATGTATTTCATGTTTAATAGAATCACTCTACTAAATAGGCCTGATTTATTCGTAACTATAAGATTGAAGATACGACAGTTCGGTTGAGGGATCTCTTACGGCAGTCACAACGTACAGGAATGAGCGGCTAGTCTTCGAATAAAGAAACGTAATACATAAAGTGGGTCACCGTGAAACGAAGAACAGCAGTTTACCGAGGTTTACAAGTATGAATGCTCATAGCGGAGAGATCGTTGATAGAAAACACCTGATTTCGACGTTTCAGCAATGATTAATGATGTTGTAAAATATGTCAATTGTGTACCAATTTCCTCGGAAGAGAGTTGAAGGAATATCAACAGGCTCTCTACTTAACCTTGGTAAGCTGCTGTTCTTTCTTTCCCTTTCACCCAATTCATACATCTAGCCTCAGGAAATGTTCATTTAGACACAGAGACATAACATCTGTTATGCTCATTCATTTAAAAAAAAAAAAACACTGACAGCTTGAAAGAAGATACAGTGAAGCCTCTACGCATCGTTCCCGGATCCATTGTTTTCCTGCTTGTATCATTCATTTTTTCTCACCCCACTCCCATATAATCAATGTTATATTTTCCTGCAAGGATGGTTTTATTTTCCTGGTCCCTTGAAAAACAATGGATTCACTGAGAGGTTTCACTGTACAGTGAAATCTCTTAGTTATCTTTACTCTCTTGATGGTTTACCAAGGGACAAGGAAAATACAATCCACGCAGGAAAATTTAATATTGGTCACATGTGACTTGTGGTTGACAAACGATAGAAGCAGGAAACAGTCGGTCTGAGAATAACGCCTTGAGGTTTCCCTGTGTAGACCTACAACACACGACCGTGTTCTTCATACAATTACCAGACTTGATGATTTTCAAGTCACTGATCCACAGGGGAGGCATTCCAGTATGATTTAGAATTTTTTTTTTAAATAATACCGAAAAAAAACAGTAGAAAAGCAGTGTTATCCTAGCCACAGTGTAGTAATGCCAACCTGTTTTATCATAATATAAAGGAGGTGACAACTCGGGTCGTCTTCAAAGTGAAATATTTCCGGGGTCAGTTCCCGAGACCAGGGTCCCGGTTGCCTGTAGCGCAACTATCGCTTTTATATTGAACTTTATAAAACAACAATGCTCAACAATGCTATACAGGGATCAGTAGAATTATAATATTAGTAGTTGCATTTGTTTTTACGAGAATTATAGATTTTGTAAGACGACAACAATGTCACCGGTACCGTAACCACTCTTATCTACGTCTGGTTCACAAGAGAATCCGCTACATCGCGACAGGCAATTGGGACCTTTGTCTCTGAACTGACCGCAAGAAACCACAAATACCACCCACGTTATTAGTACGTGAGTTGGGTCACCTTCTTTATATGATGATAAAATAGGTTGGTGTCACTGCATCGAGTCCTAGCTAGCAGCATGGTCACAGCCTCCTTGAATCTTGGATCCAAGTCAAGACTGGGTTCATCTACTACAGGAATGCGCCCCCAGTAACAGGCCTGCCATGTTCGATTCATCCAAAACTAATAATTTGTAGAAAATATTCACCCCATACAATTTCACCGGTATGCTTGAAATTCTTTCCACAGTTGAAACGAGTCGATGGCCAGCACACATCACCGTAGCAACGTAACGCACTCGTCGTTTCGATGCGACCAATGTTTTAATCCTAGTTGAAATGCAAAATAGTTTAGGAATAGTTTCTGTCGCTTGGTTGGTAACCTACCATTAGTTATCCGAGGCGGTAGGTTATATTTCACGTTTTCCACTGACTCTTCTGTAGCTCGATTTGTCCCTCCAACGTCTTGGCGAGGTAAATCACCAGTAGCTGAAAGAGAACAGACCAATGTTAACCACTTGACTTCATCAAAAGAGGAAGATAATTCTATTTTTGTTAAAGGGATGAGAATTTTCAATGGGTTACCTGGATCAGTTAAAGAGGTAAAAACTGTAGGTAGTTTTAGAAGAGAATGTTTGAACGTAATGAAAGAAAACATGTCAATTCCCAAAGGGTATGAAAAATGCAATAACAATTACTGGGACTCCTTAAGTGTATACTAAATTAATTGTAATTATTGGTTTTTCTCTATTGCTTTTAATGACAAAATAGATTATTGTATTAAATCATGTTATATGTATTATATTAAGATGTAGATTCTAGATATAAAGGCATAGGCCTAGATTTTCTAGAATTTAGAAATATGTTAAGTTTAGTGTTTTATGGAATGTAAAGTGAAGTTCAATATGTAAATAGCAACATCCTAATAAAGTCTAGTACTACTACTACTACTACTACTACAACTGAATTTGATTGTATTTTTTTGTGTAATAAATGTTAATAGACCCGCAGACAAGTTAAAATTTTTGACTTTGCGGGTCTATAGATAAAAAAAAAAAAAAAACTACTACTACTACTACTACTTGATAGTCAGGTTCATAGGTCACTACTCCACCTCCCAGGCCGGGCCATTATCAAGTTACGCTGCGCAGATACTTGCAAGTGTTTTATGTGACCTTTTATTGTATTGTATTGTCTCTTTATTCACCGTCGATTATTACATAGTAAAAATATTGGTTTCGTCAATTATTCCAAGGCTACATATAACTATAGTATTGATAACATTAATAATAAAGAATTAAAGAAAGATAATGAATTGAGATCAAATGGATAGGCCTAATTATTATGAAAAGATCTAAAGAACTAGGAACTAGGCACAGCTATTGAGGGTTCTGGCATGCTGCATTGTAGAAAGTAAAGAAGAGATTATGGGAAAGCTGGATAGTACCAAATCGAAAGAGATGAGTTAGGTATGGATGTCGAGCATGAACTCATCACATTTACATTTATAGCGTCAACGATTGGTATTATTGTATTGATATATTGTCACATTTGACATGGAAAACAATAAAATTGATGATATCAGTGTTATTGATGAGCGTAGCAAAGTCTCCACAAAGACCTTAGTATCTAACTTCGTTAGAAGACCTAAAACTAAGCCTTCTAAGCGGCGACAGAGCGATGCTAGCGCACGTATCGTAGTGGAGTGAATTATTCTCTAGGCGGGCCAGTTGGAATGATTACCAGAATGATTTTTTCTCACACCTTCTTGGATCCACATAATTATCCAACTAATGTTTCTTTCAGAACTAGTATATTTCATGATTCATCAATATGCCTAGGCCTATAGTTCCATCATGAGTGGTCGAGACAACGCTATCTGTTATATCGCCGAGTGTTTTAATTATGTAATCAAGGCAAAAGTGAAGTAATTCTTCAGATTCGGGGAGAAACGGGAATGTAAGTACAGCCTAGGCTTGACCAATTGAAATATCTGTTCATTCGTACGTATCCATACTACTCATAACTTATCAGGAATATTTCTATGAATGATTCACAACACGATAATCACGTCAGTTCGGTGTTATACGCATTGAACATATTGGTGGTAAAGCAGATATCTCTCTTCTAATTCACTCCACGGAGACAGGTAGCACTAGTGAGCAATGTCGCCAAGCGTTACATGGTAAACAAGATCAGTTTTAGGTCTTCTAACGAAGTTAGATATTAAGGTCTTTGGTCTCCATCCCACTCTTATAGGGCTTTGTCTGTGTGTTTCTTTTTTTTTTTTTTTTTTTTTTCTTTGTAAGCACTCCACAGGTCACAAGGGTTGACTGATCAACATGAAACTTTTTTTGTACACGCAAACTCATCCAACTTAGAACTGTATAGTTTTTGGGATGAATCGGTCGGACCGATTTTGAGAATCATCATCTCAAAGTTTCTAAAAACCCCACAAGATTTGGCTGGGCGGAAAATGTTGAAAAATAAAATCTCTCCAAATGGAATGAAATTTTCTCTAAATGTGTATACATAGATTTTACACATTTTCACGATATTGTATGCAATTCCAATCAGCCGTTCTGAAGAAAAAAAATAAAATAACTGATAATATTCATAAAATAAATCATAAAAATTGTGACAGAATCAAGTTGTCGAGATTCACTGCTTTCTAGATTCAAGAGTTGACCAACAATGAAGTATTTTTTATTTGCGTCAAGGTGTGTAGAATACCAGAGTCAATAAAGAAAAGGAGATTAGAACTACTTTAACGACTTTTATAGGTTATTCAGATATCAAGGTGTGTAGAATACCAAAGTCGATAAAGTAGCAAGGGTAGAACTACTTCAAGGACTATTATACCTTATTCAGATATCTCGCTCATCTTACAACGCATATTTTGCGTTTGACTAGTAATAATGAATGATACAAGCAGGAAAACGATGGATCCGGGAACGCTGCGTAGAGGTTTCACTGTGAATAAAGCACGAATGAAGAGATTAGTCCTACCTGCGACAGCGCTACGCCCAGAGCGACCCCCGCTATAGTGTAGAGGTTCCTCTCGGCCCACGACCTGACGATCTCGATACAGCCGCTGGTCCAGACCTTCTTGGCAGCCTCCGCCACCGACAGCTCCTGGACCCCGTACCCGCACATGATGTTCACCAGGCCGCTCTGAAGCATCACGCGCACAACGAGACAGCGTTAGTCGGATCAATCAGTCGGACAGAATTAAATGAAGTCAATGAAAGGCTATCTAGAACATTAGAATGTTTTATTGACTTCATTCTATTTTGTCCAACTGATTGATCAATGATTTATGTATTGTTTACCTACTTATTACGCATAGCCTATTACAGTGGAACCTCTTTAGTACGTCTTTCAGGGGACCAGACTGAAAAGACTTACTAAAGTGAAAAACTTACTCTCTACTCTACTGTGACCAAGGCAACAGCCGAAACGTCAAAACCTCGTGTAAATTTCATCTCTGTGTGTTCTATCAACGGGCTCTCCACTATGAGTAGGCCTTTCTCTACTCATAAATCTCGGTAAGCTGCTGTTCTTTCTTTCCCTTTCACCCAATTCATATATTTACTTAAGAAACTATTTGACATGTGGGAGCTTATAGATGGGATCAGAAAATAAAACTTACCAAGGTGTAAAATGTAGGCTACTAAAGAGAAACTTACTAAAGTGGTTCTACTGTATTATTAAAAATATCAAATATCAAAATTCAAATGTTCAGATGTGGTTCTCCTGCTGGTACTTGTTGCTATGAGTACATTAAAGTATAATTTTATAGTTTCTAATAATTATTGAATATCTTTCTATATCTTGGATTGACACGTCTGTTTTGTTTTAGGCCTATATGTATCTATCATGTTATGTTATGTTCCACAAATGAGCCTTTGGCTTTGTGAGAATTATTTATGTGTTTCAATTGTGAATATTGTTTACTTTAAATAAAATACCCTTTGAAAAAAATAAAAACAAGCTCAAGAAGTCATCTCATGAATATTTTATTTATTCATATTGGGTTTAACGACGCACTGTACTGATGGCTAAGATCTATTGGCGTCGGTGAATGATGTGAGATGAGTTGATGAGATGAAAGGTCATTTTATTAGGTGTTTTTGGATTGTGGGAAGGAGTGGACGTGGCCTGTTGTTAAGGAACCATCCCAGTATTGACCTGAACGACAGAGGGAAACCACGATGCACTCCTGAACGACGGTTCAGTGTAGTAACCACTCGGCCATTTGAATCAATATTCTATAAGATATTAAATGCAAGCGTAAGAACGTGTCGACGGATTGTCAGCACGAACGCGCGTGGACTTGGCTGTCAAGTGGTCAGTGATTGGACAGGTCAGAGTCAAGATGCATTGAGGGTTACATTGGTTTGCCGTAAGATGCATTGAGGGTTGCGTTGGTTTGAGATGGTGTCCTTACTTCCTATCCCTCCCATGTTGAAAATATGTACCAATTCACGGGCCGCATTTCAAGAACTATCGATCGTACATAAATAAGTAGAACCAACTTTACGTTCGCGTCACCTCAGCTAATAACAACCGTCATCAAGTTTGTCAGCCTGTCAGCCGTTTCTATATAAAACAACACTAGATAGAGCAGCGATCAATATTTCTCAGAAAAGTACTCAGGAAATGGAACGTGTTTTCGAATTAGAGAAGTGACCATCTCCCGGCGGCAAACCAACGCAACCATCAATGCATGATGGGTTGGACATGCGCCAGCCGAAGTGGTCAGTGATTGGTCAACGTACGGATATGTCGGTGGCGTTGATGCAGCACGAGAACGGCACGCCGCAGCGCTCAACGCTCGGCGAGCTGCAGTTGAAGTACTCGTTCTTCGACCAGTCCATGTACCCCTCGGAGCTGAGGCCGCAGCAACGGAACTGAAATACACACCAAACGTCAATACATACTAGTCTCGGAGTTATAACAAATTCATTTGCTCAAATAATTAATCTCCAATATCGAATTGTCCCGAATATAAGCCGCAGGTTCATGCCATAATCTAAATCTCAGATGTCACCGTCGGCTTATATGCAAATCTCGGCTTACAATTTTTTTTTTTTAATAACATCGAAACTTGATACAAAATCATTGTTTCCCTATTAAGCCTATGGATGAAAGATGGGATCGTCTGGACGGGACACCACAAGGGCGATCTTACCACCCCATTTTAATTATTTAAAACCAATGAACTTCAACACCAGGACTGCCCAGTCTGTGACCATATTTCCCGCCGTAAATAAAAAGTCTTAACAGTTTCCGAAAGTCCGGAACACATTATAAGTAAAATCCGTTTCTGTGATATATATCCGGACATTACCAGCATTGGTATTAGGAGTAAACAAAAAACACAAATGTTGATATCTTCCACTGTGAACTAAGTCTCTTTGAACTAAGGCTTACAATTGGTCAAAAACACATTTATTTATTACACACACTGTGAATTATCGTACATTATCTCTAAATTCTGCAGTAATAACAATTTATGAAAAGAAAATGGGCGTACTTTTTCCAGTTTTTTCCCTCACAGTTATTCTCATCGAGATTTTCAATATTCCTGAATGAACGTTCTCGAAAGACGTTCAACCGTCTGCGCCTCAAAAACTACACCCTACAGTATCGAGTTGGTTGAACGTACTTTCAAGTCCTGGTACGGTAAAACTGAGTAGGCGGTAGGCCTATTCGCTTCGCTCATTCGATGAATTTTACGTATTCAATTGAACATATCATACCATTATTGTTTAGTATCTTCATCTTTACTTGGAAGAAGTGGAAAACGAGAGATGGTGGGAGAATAGAGAACGATGGAGGGAACTCGTAGGAAGAGTAGGAGAAACAGAGGATAGGCCTGGCAGTACAGAGAAGAAGAGGAGGAAGAAGTCGGAACCGGTAGGAACCAATTGATGTGAGAAGTCTGCCCTAGAAAAACTGGTGGTAACACCCCCTGGCCCAATTCAATTGGTTATCTGGTTTTGAGATATATATATCTTTACTTTCACAGCTACGTCTAGCAGCTTACAGGCCAAGACTTTCGACGCTAAGAATAAGAGTGCGTAACGTACCTCTTGTTGTGCAAAATCAATAAGATTCTGAAGATCTGCGTCTTCTCTGTAAGTTTCGATTATTTTATCTGTGAAAGATTCTTCGAGGACCGACTGGATTTTGTGAGGGAATACGAAGCCCATGATTGCAATCGCCATTTCCAATAGGAAGAAAATTAACAGACATAACGAATACTGAAACAAGAACATAATGTTAATATAACATGGACGTATGGACGACGTCGAAATACGGACTTCAAATAGCTTGGGAAATTTTATGCACCATACTTTTTTTCATTTCTCATCATGTAGGCCCTAGGCTAGCAACAAATTGAGAGTTTCCAATTTCCCAATTTTCCTATATTGGCCCAGCAAAATAGTTCTATAGAAAAGAAATTTAACATTCACACTTGCCACATTGCAGCAATGGGCTGCAAAACCCAATTTGCTTTGATGAAACAATCGAGACACAGTCATACTTTCATCCCCAGTACCGTGGTAGAGTATAGGTTAGATTTAGATCTAGGTCTCCGTTGGGTCAGCCCCGGTTTTTGGCCGCACTAGTACTCGGAATGTCAACTGAAGAATTCACTGAACAGCGTTTTAACTCGCGTCACAGAGCACAAGGACATCATGTGGTTGGCGTCATGTCTCCAACTGTTAAATTTAGTCTAGATGCTTTAAGAAATATGATAAAAATAATTTTGTAATAAAATACAATCCTTCGTTTTCGTTAGCAGACTTTGGATTTTGGACGATCTTGCGTCAGATTCCGGCCGCACGAAGAAGATGGTGGTTGCTTATACTTCATACTACTGTTGCTCGAATGTTTCGAATTGGTTGGTTTTCAAGGGCATTGTTACTAGCTGACCACCACGTGTTGTTATCATGAGTGTGCATTCATCAAGTCACATTTCGCAGGTTATGCAGGACCAACTTAAAAACCATCGAGCTTTCCACGGCAGCATATTTTACAATAAGGAAAAGGAACAAGGAAGCAGCTACAAAATGAAACAGACTATCCTGACAGCTGTCACTGACAATGAGCAATATTGATATTGTGGCCAGAAACTGAAACCGACCTGAAACCGGGGCGCTGACTCGATCAATAAACTCAACAGGTAGGCCTAGGTCTACCTGTTGAAAATTTCTGTTAGAAGTGGAACACTAGTTTAGAGTTAAAATAAGGTGAGGCTGATTGATGATATGGAAAACTTACAAATTTAAGAAGACATGTGTTTTCTCGTAGAGCACCAACACACCCGGCAAAGCTGACGAAGAAAATGATTGCTCCAATGAGAACCATAACCAACGATATGTTAAGAACGACGTCGTAAATCGTTTCGACTTTTACTAGCCCCGTTACTTGCCATTTGTCAACAAATGCATATAAACCAATTCCAATGAATAAACCTCCAAATAGCTGAAAAGAGACAATGATGATTCGGATTAAAATTAGGGATGGCTGTCTGACAGGACACAGCTGGGGGTGGGTCAACCCCTTTGTGGCCTAAAACTGATGAGCAACAACTAACATCAAGGCTGCACTTACCCAGAAGATAAAATTTAACAAAAATATCATATATTTCACACACGAACTAACATAAGTAAAATTGTTGTGTGCTCTTCGCTGGCGTTGAATATGTTGATGCGAACCAGGTTGCAATTGTTGTGGATGCATTTTTTAGCTTTTTGTCCACTTCTTCGGATGACTCAGAAATCTATGCCACTCCCTAACTTTGATCTTGAACTGCTTACATGACAACCAACAGATTACCGAAAATACTGCTCTTGTATATTTTCATACACTCACACGCGATATCCTCGAAAATTTACTTATTAGCTAATTTTTAATTAATATTCATCAACAAAATGAACAATGTCAGCCAGCGAAAATGGACTGACACTTGTGCTGCCCTCTGATTTCTCAATTCTTCGGCCGTGTCGGTAAAGGTAGTTGGGAGCCATATATTTGAAACTTCGTATACACAAAATACTAGTACAGGTTATGTATTACCTGTTTTTGTATTTACTGTGATCACGGACTAACTATTATGAATTATGATTACCAACATAATTATTCCACAGGTATTTCATAACTATCATGACAAGAACTATTCTCATTGGGGTGTTTACATTTTCATAACTCTTGCCCTACTGCTAGCCATATCAGAGAAGGTTAGTATTATTTCTGCACATGATCGATTTTGCACTTTCGGAAAAGAATATTGAAAAACTTGTTAGAATAGCATTGGGTGAAATTTTCAGTTTCATCTGATTGAAATTTCGACACAATATTATTATTGTTCATTTGTTCTGATACATGTTCATTCTATTCATTATTGTTCAATGTTCATTTTATTAATTATTGTATTCAATACAATTGTGGCACTGCAACACCCGTGGGCAAGGACAAACTGGAAAAAAATTTATTTGTTCATTTTCAAGAAAGTCAACATTATATATTGTAAAAGTAGGAAATAATTATTTTTGCATTTGTCAGAGATGAACGACCAACAAGTGGGCTGTATAATAGAGGCAGTCACTAGACTTGATAGCCTTGTACGCTGAACTTTGCTCACCTTACATCGCATGTGCTGCATTTTCCTCATTTACCAAATGCATCACTTTACAATTCTAATCAATATTGCACATTTTTGAACAAAATTTAATATTAACAATGTGTTAGCGTAACGGTTAGCTACCTGTGCCTGTACAGACACCGCTGGGACGACGTGCTTGTAAGGAATAGGTATAAACCGCTAAATCAAGAATGAATTTCAATAAGGAAATAAAACACAAATCACAGGTAAATATTTTATGTACTGTAGTCAGGTAATAACATGGTTGACCGAGTCTTGCGATCTACGACGACAGTTTACACACATACAACAATCTTCATCTACTTAATCTACGTACGCACGATCGGAAATCACGACCGTGGATTGCCAAATATGACGACATGCTTCGGTATTTTGGCCAACAAAACACTTGGTGATATTTTGTTCAGGACACCGTAGCAATTCCAAAGATACATCACACAAATTCAATTCTTAAGTTAGTATAGAGAAATGAAGATTAAACAAAAATTGTATCCCTAATTCAATGATCGTAAACCAAAGTACACAAATCTAAACAATAAATAAAGTATTCAGTAGTTGATTGTCACACCTAATATCAATTTCTAAATTTCTTAAATTTAACTATAAATAGGTTAACAAACGAAAAACATTTTCACAGTTTGTTCATTGTTCGGAAATTGCAAGTATTCGACTGGGTCATATCTACGACACACTCGTTACAGTCTCGCGTTTGTCCAACGCTAATATACGTATTGCACACAAAACTATCTCCGAGAACATCCGGACGTGTCGTGTATTCTATCTGTGACGAACTTCTGTGACACTTTCAGTCGATGACTTTTCCTCAACGACCCCACCAACAGCTAGGTTATTTGGGATACGAATGAGCAAGTGTGACATGAACCTTTACGAAAACACATGCCTTATGCGGGGCTCGAACCCACGCTCGAATCGACGTCAGCTTCTAAAGCAGTGTCTTGGTTAACTGACTATGAGGGCAGCTTCAGTTGACGAATTATTTATTAAAGGAATTCATTACTATCACAAGATAGAGTACATAAAACATCCATTATTCACACCTGAGTTCAGAAATACTACAGGCCTAGTAAATACAAGGGATAACATCGAATAATTCAGGATCAACCCTCAAATCAATCCTGAAATTAAAAGATTGATTTTCTTATTTTTTCTGTAACAACTTAATTGAACTTTCATCACCATTTATATTGCAAAGCAGAAACCTTTCAATATGAAAAATACTCGTGCCTTCGTCTTGTTGATCTCGCCAACATATAAATTATCTACTATAGAACTTCTGAACTGCACATCATTTTTGTATAATAGATTGATGACAACACAAATAGAGAGAGATTGAGCGAACAATTTACGAACAAACCTCTTCCATCTTCTCCTCAATCATCCTATCAACAATTGTTTTTCTAGTTTTCGAGAGTTTACAAAAAATGAGGATCCATTTTTAATCGATTATACCAACCAATCAGTCAATCTTATTTATTCGGGATCGATGTTATCTCTCGTAAATAGAACTTTCAACACCGTTGGGTTGCTACGACACACAACTAACACGGACGTCAATAACACACACATGTAGATACATTTATAATAAAGCAGGGTAACAAACAATTGGGCCAACAATCACACTCGAATGTACGCAACGTTAAAAGCTGGTTTCACAGATTATTTGATAGAAACTTCTAACGTTGTGTCGAGAAACGTCGCGAGTTCTCACGCTGTGTTATTAGGTCTCAGCGCTGCGTTGTTTGAGCCGGTATGGGGAGCCGTTACTGATACAAGTGGCGCTCTTGATGGTGAATCAGTGTACTACAATAGACCCTCTTCAAATGGATATGCAATTGACCCTAAATAGTAAAATATCCATTTTAAATTATCAAAATATTCAACATTTAGCCGATGGGTCGAAACTTTGTAGGGACCAGGGCTCTTACCGTGGCTGCCCCTTGAAATAACGTCCTATAGACCTGGCTAGCTCCAAGAGACTAGGGCTTTGATTAGTTATTGTTTACTGGTAGAGCTTAATCCTATGGCAACATATCCTGTTCTTTTATATTTCCATTGTTGTTGACATGAAATCCAAGCACTGCTCTTGAGGTGGGCTACCAAATATGTCAATGTTTGCGATCTAAGAGACAGTGACTTTCTCACCATCTTGTATTGTTATGGTAAGTAGCTCTTCTAGTGAACATCATCCAATCAAAGCTCCCAACTGTACTGAATGGAATAGGATGTGTTTCATGTCTTGACTGGCCTCTTGGAGCTAGCTAGGCCCAGGACGTTATTTCAAGTGACAGACACTTAGAGAGCCCTAAAGAATGGCCACTCGAACTTGTGACATCACCACAGCAAGGAAGCGAGCATGGAAATTCCACGTGCTCAAACTTCACGTGCAGCCGACCATCTTCAGGCCTACTCTCGCGACGGTTCCACATTCTACCGCTAGCAGCGCTGTTTGCACATTCTGGAACCTACCGTCTTACGCAGGCCTAGTTACGCTACGTTACAAACTACTCGGGCACGGAACTACAACATTCTAGCTAGAACACATTTTGTAGACAGGTCTGTTGAGTATTTATCTAGCTACGGTCTATATCAGGCCTCACTACACGGGTACTAGAGCTGTTTTTACACTGTCTGCACCTAGTAGGCCTTCACCCACGGTCCCCCCCCCCCCCCAGCTTGTGACCCTGGGCTGTTGAAAGATGGTACTGGCACGATGGAGTGACACCAACCAACTTTATCATAATATAGAGAAGGCGCTCGACTCGGGTCTTCGAACTGAATTATTTCCGGGGTCAATTCCCAAGTCCAGGGTCCCGATTGCCTGTAGCGCAACTATCGCTTTTATATCGAAGTACATAAAACAACAATACTCAACAATGCTATACACGACTAAGTAGAATTATTATGTTAGTAGTTGCATTTGTTTTTCACAAAAATAATAGATTTTGTGAGGTCAACAAAGCCACCGGTACCGTAGCCACACTTATCTACATCTAGTTCACGAGGGAATCCGCCAAATCGCGACAGGCAATCGGGACCCTCGGCTCTGAACTGACCTTAAGAAACCACAAATGCCTTCCATGTTATCAGTATGAGAGTTGGTACACCTTCTTTATATCGTGATAAGGTCTGTTGGTATCACTACGTCGTGCCTAGGCTGTACCACAGTTCAACTGGGAGATTGCTGACACATTTAAACTTCCACTGCTTCGTTGAAGGATGGTACTGGTTCCAAATAGTAGTGTATCAGTGTAGCAGTGAAAAGAGTGAACTACCTATCTGCCCATGGGTTTAACCCTACCCTGCACTGGGGTTTAGGTTTCTGCGGTCTTGTAACGTGTCAACACATCAATATTTTAACCGCGGTTAGACCGTAGTTTGAACCACAGGCAAACACGTAGGTAGTGTAAAAACAGCTTGGGTAACTTTTGAAGAATATTTTAACCGCGGTTAGACCGTAGTTTGAACCACAGGCAAACACGTAGGTAGTGTAAAAACAGCTTGGGTAACTTTTAGAGAATATTTTAACCGCGGTTAGACCGTAGTTTGAACCACTAGCAAACACGTAGGTAGTGTAAAAACAGCTTGGGTAACTTTTGAAGAATATTTTAACCGCGGTTAGACCGTAGTTTGAACCACAGGCAAACACGTAGGTAGTGTAAAAACAGCTTGGGTAACTTTTGAAGAATATTTTAACCGCGGTTAGACCGTAGTTTGAACCACAGGCAAACACGTAGGTAGTGTAAAAACAGCTTGGGTAACTTTTGAAGAATATTTTAACCGCGGTTAGACCGTAGTTTGAACCACAGGCAAACACGTAGGTAGTGTAAAAACAGCTTGAGTAACTTTTAAAGAATATTTTAACCGCGGTTAGACCGTAGTTTGAACCACTAGCAAACACGTAGGTAGTGTAAAAACAGCTTGAGTAACTTTTAAAGAATATTTTAACCGCGGTTAGACCGTAGTTTGAACCACAGGCAAACACGTAGGTAGTGTAAAAACAGCTTGGGTAACTTTTGAAGAATATTTTAACCGCGGTTAGACCGTAGTTTGAACCACTAGCAAACACGTAGGTAGTGTAAAAACAGCTTGAGTAACTTTTAAAGAATATTTTAACCGCGGTTAGACCGTAGTTTGAACCACAGGCAAACACGTAGGTAGTGTAAAAACAGCTTGAGTAACTTTTAAAGAATATTTTAACCGCGGTTAGACCGTAGTTTGAACCACTAGCAAACACGTAGGTAGTGTAAAAACAGCTTGGGTAACTTTTAAAGAATATTTTAACCGCGGTTAGACCGTAGTTTGAACCACTAGCAAACACGTAGGTAGTGTAAAAACAGCTTGAGTAACTTTTAAAGAATATTTTAACCGCGGTTAGACCGTAGTTTGAACCACTAGCAAACACGTAGGTAGTGTAAAAACAGCTTGAGTAACTTTTAAAGAATATTTTAACCGCGGTTAGACCGTAGTTTGAACCACAGGCAAACACGTAGGTAGTGTAAAAACAGCTTGAGTAACTTTTAAAGAATATTTTAACCGCGGTTAGACCGTAGTTTGAACCACTAGCAAACACGTAGGTAGTGTAAAAACAGCTTGGGTAACTTTTAAAGAATATTTTAACCGCGGTTAGACCGTAGTTTGAACCACTAGCAAACACGTAGGTAGTGTAAAAACAGCTTGGGTAACTTTTAAAGAATATTTTAACCGCGGTTAGACCGTAGTTTGAACCACAGGCAAACACGTAGGTAGTGTAAAAACAGCTTGGGTAACTTTTAGAGAATATTTTAACTGCGGTTAGAACGTAGTTTGAACCACTAGCAAACACGTTGGTAGTGTAAAAACAGCTTGAGTAACTTTTAAAGAATATTTTAGAATGCAGGTAGACAGGAGTTCATCATTTGATATGGTAAATCACAGAATTACTATAGAACCGGTGTTACAATAGTTCGTTAAAAAGTTAATATACCGTTAGCTTGTTATCTCCCTTGTTCACCTTTAACAGTGAATTAGCCGAACGGACAATCGAAATCCATGGCTTTAATATGTCAAAATTCATTGTGGAGCTTATAATCAATAAATATATAAAAAATATAATTAGTTTACTTGTATAATGTAAAACAATAATGTAAAGATGAATATCAGTGCCGGTAGCATAAACATTCTGAATGAATGAATATTAGGGTTTTAAGGCGCATCGACAGCGAGGTCATTTAGCGCCTGATGGACACTGCCCAGTGAATCGACCAGTAAACATCTTTACAATCTGAACGTAATCTTGGATTATAGCTGTGTGGATACGCAACTCTCGCTAATTCCTGATGCAGACTCTCTCCAGAGCTGGGATACATGAGGGTGAACTGCTGCGTCCTTACGTTCCGAGTAGGTACTAAAGTTAAAATTGAATTGTGAATCTGATTAAGAGCCTATAGGAGTCGATTCAGCGGAATATCAGTTTTTTGGTGATAACTTTTGAACGGTATGAGATATCAAAATTGTAATACGCGAGAATCACAGTTGATTATAATAGCTCCAACGCGATGTAATTCATAACTATTCAAGTCATGTCGCATAACTGTCAAGCGTATACAGCTAGAGATGTTTTTTTTTATCTGTATACGCTTGACAGTTATGCAACATGACTTGACTAGTTATAACTGATATTTTTCTAAATCGACTCCCGTGGACTCTTTAATGAGACCCTCACCGTTTACCCGTTTGCGTCGTGTATTTATGCGAGATATGTTTTACACAAAAGACTTCAATGTAGACAGAAGAAATGTTTCGCGATAAAATTACGTGAAAACATATTTGTACTATTCTGTTTGTATACGTACGTGAAAAGTTCAAGACGTATCTAATTGACGGTAAACATTCGGCACGTGGTGTGATCTGTACGGCGGTAACAGCACACCAACGGTTTCTAGTCTGTAACGCTGTTGCCTACCCATCGATACAATGGCTATAATCCAAGACGTAACGAAACGTTACATTCTGTTCCAATACATTTCCAGTTGAACAATGATTTCAGTAAAGGTTATTTTTTGTCAAGAGTCCACGGGAGTCGATTTAGCAAAATAGAAATTTTTTGGTGATGACTTTTGAACAGAATGAGGTATCAAAATTCTAATGTGGCTGGAATACAGATCTCCCCAATACAGTACATTCAAGAACTGTCAATACATTCAAGAACTGTCAATACATTCAAGAACTGTCAATACATTCAAGAACCGTCAATACATTCAAGAACCGTCAATACATTCAAGAACTATCAATACATTCAAGAACTGTCAATACATTCAAGAACTGTCAATACATTCAAGAACTGTCAATCGTATACTGCAACAAGATGTGTTTTTTTAGCTGGATACGCTCGACAGTTATGCAATATGAGTTGGACAGTTATAACTTACACTATCTTGAAGGTATTGAAGAGATCTATTTTTCCTTGCATTACAATTTTAATATCTCACACCGTTCGTAAGTCATTACAAAAAAGTGATATTTTGCTAAATCGACTTCCATGGACTCTGAACGTCTTGTCTACTTCATCTTGTTATCCAGGTCACCGGAACATAAATAAATCACTCGGAATAAAATGGCCGACGAGCGTGTGGCCGGGTGTCGGTTTCACGCACAGTCTGCAAGTAGTATTGAAGCTATTTATGCTGATACCAACGGTTCTGCTAGTTCCAACAAAAACCGTACAGAACGCTAGGTGTAAAGAGGCCACACGCTCTACGCATGCGCGCATCGAACGTACGTCATTGTTGGCGGCAAGACGTCGGCTGTCAACTGTGACTAGCCTCGTTACACCTAGCGTTCCGCACGGATTTTGGTGAAGGTAGCAGCACTGTTGGTATTAGCCAAGATGCATTGAGGGTTGCGTTGGTTTGCCGGTTGGAGGTGGTGACTTCACTTTCTATCCCTCCCATGTTGAAAATATGTACCAATATACTGGCGAAATCTTGACAACTATCGACCGTGCGTAGTGTGGTAGTAATAAAAGGAACTGATTTACGTTCACGTCACTTCAGCTAATAACAGCTGTCATCAAGTTTGTCAGCCTATCAGCCATTTCTACAAAAACAACACTAGATAGAGCAGCAATCTTTGGTTCTCAGAGAAGTACTCAGGAAATGGAACGTATTTTCGAATGAGTGAAGTCGCCATCTCCCGGCGGCAAACCAACGCAACCCTCAATGCATCTTGTATCAGCCTTCTAGCGCACGGAGATAGGGGGATACAAGAGCTATGCTTGTAGACCGCGGTCCGACGGCCAGGAGAAGGTAATACTTGTTGGGAGGCGTGGAGCGGTCAACTAATGGATGGTTTGGGACATGTGGAGGGGGGTGAGCATCAGTTCGAACGCGGCGTCTTTCAGGTTAGCCCTTCGCAAGTTGGCTTCTAGCGCACGGAGACAAGAGCTATGCTTGTAGACCGCGGTCCGACGGCCAGGAGAAGGTAATACTTGTTGGGAGGCGTGGAGCGGTTAACTAACGGATGGTTTGGGACATGTGGAGGGGGGTGAGCATCAGTTCGAACGCGGCGTCTTTCAGGTTAGCCCCTCGCAAGTTGGCTTCTAGCGCACGGATACAAGAGCTATGCTTGTAGACCGCGGTCTGACGGCCAGGAGAAGGTAATACTTGTTGGGAGGCGTGGAGCGGTTAACTAACGGATGGTTTGGGACATGTGGAGGGGGGTGAGCATCAGTTCGAACGCGGCGTCTTTCAGGTTAGCCCCTCGTAAGTTGGCTTCGTGCAAGTCACTTCCGGAAAGGTCGCAATTCTGAAAGGAAAATACAGACCGTTTGGTACAACAGAGAGAACACTGCTTCAGTCAATTATACAAAAGTGAAATGTCATGATTTTTCAAAAACGTTATAATATATATTCACAAAAAGATCAAATTTTTCAAACTTTAGTCAATTTTTTCATGTCAAATTTTCAATTCAGTTGAAAATCAAAAATCAACTTGGATTAATTTAAAAGGTTCAAGTTTTTCTATTTCATTTTTGCTAAAAGATGTCAATTAAAAAAAAATCATTTTTATTAACAATATAGGCCTATGGTGAGATTTTTTTCTCAACAATAGGGCCCAGGCCTACTACTTTTCTTTCTTATATAAAATTATTCAAGTAGGGCCTATTCCACATTAAGTACACAATTAATTGTTTTGATTTGAAATAATTAAAATGGGGTGGTAAGATCGCCATTGTGGTGCCCCGTTCAAACGATCCTACCGTTCATCCATAGCCTCAATTGGAAAACAGTGACTTGTATCAAGTTTCTATTATTGAAAAGAAAAAAACAATCCATGCTAATGCTGTAGTAGCGGCTACCTCCAAGTCCGCCCCCGCCAGCACCGCAGCCCGCAAGTCGCAGTTCTGCAGGTTGGCGTTCTTCAAGGTCGCTACGCGTAGGTTCACGCCCGCCATGTTGCTGCCCTCCAAGTTGGCCCCCTTCAGATTCACCCCCTCCATGTTAGCGCGGCTGCCGGCCGGGTCCTCGAAGTTGCAGCCCCGCAAGTTAGCGCCCTCCAGGTTAGCGCACAGCATCTTCACGCCCAGCAGGTGAGCGCCCTCCATCTGCGCGTGCGACAGGTCAGCGCGCTCGAGGCTGCACCACGACAGGTTAGCGCCCACCATGCGGCATCCGTGTAGGCACGCGTACTGACGACAAATGTACAAATTAGGGGTGTGCGAACGCTCGAATTTTCAAGTTTGAGTTTAAAGTTGGCAGAATTCGAAAATTTCGAGCTAGATTTTTATTTTACATATTTTCTGTAGGCCTACTTGTATTGTCTCAAATATAAATCAGTTTTTTTTGTTCGAATTTTACGGTCCAGAGGTTGCTACTGAAAGCGAATCTTGGCCTAACATTTCATTTTTCATTTTTTTGACTCAAACTCGACTCAAACTTGGATTTTCAAAGTCGCATACTCCCAGACATGGGTAGTATCTAGATACACATATCTCAAGATACGTATTTTAGATACATTCGTATCTTGTATTTTCTATTTTAGATAACTACATGCTTAGAATACATCTTTTATTCTGTATTTCAAATACTCATTTTGTAACATCTTTTCCAAACTATTAAAATACAAGATACATTTTAATACGAAATACAAGGTACTGCAAACAAAGGGTATTCTGTATCTCGGTTAACTTGTCGGCGGCACAGAGTGTGACAATTAGTACATAAGTTGGTGATAATTTCGTTTCATTTCTTGATTAAGCGGAAGTGGATTTACTTTGAAGTTGATATAGCGCAAGTCGAGGCGCGAGAGATCGGAGCCAGCGAGATTCACGCCTTGGAAACGCAGTTCGGCGGTGAAGGGCGTGTTCATCAGCGCGTTTATCACGTCGCGTCTCGTCAGCGGCAGGTTATCTCTCGTCCGCTGACTGTTTGCGATGATCGCTTCGAGCTGCGGCACGAGAGACTCGATGCCGAAGAAACGAGCTTCTTCTAAAACGCCTGGGAAATGATCAATAATAGTCATCAGCTTAGCGTAGCAAGATTTAATTGACAGAGCTTGAATATACCATTTGTACGTGCATGTCGAATGGAGCAACTAGGTTAGTTTAAAATCTAAAATTAGTTCAAATAGTTTTAAATTAAAAATTAGCGGCCCAAGTCTGTGAGATTAATCCTTAAATTTTAAGGGTAACCTGTTTAATGTCAAATGTAATTTAATGTTAGATTTGAAACATAAGAGGATTACACTCAAAAGTTCCAGCAATTTAAGAATTAGGTGGTACAAGAGTTGGATTCGAATCTGACATTTTTCATATTTGAAATGAATCCTAGTTAAAAACAATTGCATCAATTTTTAATTTCAAGCCAAATAAATGCACTAAGATTGTCTACAGCAAGTGTCTCAATATCATTACCTTCAGGATTTACATTGGTGTCGTATATCAGTTGTCCTATCCGCAGATAATTCAGGATTGGTTCAAAGTAAGTTGGACTGCGATCAATCAAATACGCTCCATTACTGTCTTTATTGCTCGGAGACATCATGAAACCTGCGTCGCCTTCAGCAAACATTCTCGCCAACATACTACTGGGCTCTTTAGAAACTAATGTACTGCGTGATGATGTGAAATATTTCCCACCAACATTTAATGTCACCCAATCGGAATTCGAAATTGGGACAGTAGGAATACTTTTGTCGACAGCGGCGGATGTTGAAGCTTTTGATATTGATGTATTAGGAGATTTGGATGTGCTGCGAATAAAGTATTCACCTTCGGAGACGTAGAGGATGTCGTCATCTCTGCAACACATGAAGATAAATCAGGAAAAAAGACTAATTTCAACGCCAACGCCTGACTGAATCGTGGATGGTAGCATTGAGTAAATAAATATCCCTTACAGGATAGAGTGGCAGCGCCCTGGTTAAACAGTCTACAGACCCTGGTAGTGTTACGCCTGGTAATCCTAATAGGAGCGCTGTGATCACCAAGAAAATGGTATTTCCTAGAGCACTGTTGTGAGTCGATGCTGCTATACCTGAGTACTGTTATCAGCCAACTTTGTCATTGTTGGTGAACATAGGCTGTCATACGGCATTGCCTATCTAGAGACTACTATATCTATGGTGATAGTGATCGTTTGGCTTCCTTACCCTGAAAACCTACAGATGAATGAGACTTTACCTTCCAGGCTAAATCTAGGCTTACGGGATTCATACTTACCGAAGAAGTTTAATATCATCGATCTCGCCTCCTTGAGGTGTAAACAAGCGTTTGGCAACGATTCCAAATTTACTGCTGGCAGTTGTCAGAAGTTCTTCTATTGAGTGTGTGACCAGAATAACCTGAAGTTCAATTGAAAAGTATTAATTTTACGCATTGTCAGTTATCTAGGGCTTTAGGCCTAGACTTCAATATTCAACTGACAGATCTGTCAAATGGACCAGTAATCTACATTTATACCTTGCCATCAACTTCGGTACCGTTCTTGAAAAGTATCACTCTCTTCATAATATATTTGAGCAAATATAGCTGTCACAGTGAGTCAATAATTTCCGTGTAATACAATTGTTGATTGTTTAATGAAATTTACTGAGAAAATAACCTTTCACTTCACATTTATAATTATCTTAGTACATCATTCTAAGCCTAGAGCAGCACTGTAGCTCAACTCAAAGTAAAGAGCAATGTGACAACTTATGAAAATAAAATAGTACATTATAAGTTAACTTGTAATTTCGTTGTTTATTCATATCATAACTCTATTTATTAGTACATTTCAACTTCTTGGTACTTGAAAGTGGATAATTTGCATTACTTTATCAACTTGAAAAAATGAGACAATTATTTTCGGGATCCATAGGAATGGTGACGTTTTGATCACTTTCTAAAGCTACTTGGTCGCCATATTGTCTGCTGAAGCCGTCAGCTGTTACGTGTTTAAGTCTCATCTTTAATTAAATGGCATAATCCTTCATCATCGGGTGTAATTAGGCGTTTCTAGCATTATTTTATTTTTTTTATTAAAATTTAAAATGAATTTTAGTATGTGGAAAGTGAGGGAGATAGCTGATAAGGTGTAAGTATTTTATGTTTACATTTAAAAGTTCGAAGTTTCAATAGGCCTATATTTATTTTGACACCTTTCACTATCTTGTCATTGTATTGTCATTTTATTTCTTTTAGCACAAATGTTGTGATGAATTACACCGATATAGAAGCAAAAGTAAGAGAAGCAACCAATGACGATGCTTGGGGGCCGACAGGTAAGACTTTTGTCCCTTCTAATTTAGTACAATTAAATTTCCTAACCCTAAATTAAACGTCCTAAACGTCCTAAACGTCCTAAAAGGACGCTGTTAGAATTGTATCAGCCAGAAGTGGTGGTGGCAGTGGAGACATGGCTAGGAGAGGGGTTTACAGAAGGTGAATTAACTGTAGATGGTTACACTCTGCACAGGAGAGATAGGGATAGGCACGGAGGGGGTGTAATGGTAGCAGTTAAAAGAGGAATCCAAGGGACGTTGCTCTGGAAAGAAGAGGAGGTAGAGATGATGGGTATGAGGATAATGGTAGGCAGGCAGTCTCTTGAAGTAATCGCGGCATATAGGCCTCCGGGGGGGAAATTAGGATTGCTTCATCGTTTGGAGGATAGGCTTAGTGCTAGGGATAATGTAGAGAGCTTAATTATAGCGGGAGATTTAAACATGCCTAATGTACGGTGGGAGGTAGGAGGTACAGAACATGGGAGGGGAGTAGTGCAAAATATTGTTACGGGTATATTAAATGAAGGTTTTCATCAGGTTGTGGAGGAGGGAACTAGGAGTAAAAGGCTAGGGGGAACTAATATTCTAGACGTAGTGTTAGTAAGGCCAATAGAGTTGTGGGCGAGGACGGTGGTAGTTGAAGGCATCAGTGATCATCGAATACCCATAGTCAGTTTAGCATTAGCTCCGGTTCAAACTAAAAACGTGGGGAAGAAAGTTTGGGGTTACAAAAGGGTGCAGGCAAGGGAAGTTCGAAAAGCTTTTGAGGATAGGTTTGAGAAGTGGTGCGAGATAGACATGGATGATATTGAAGGGCTGTGGTTCAATTTTCAGAAAATATATGAAGAGGTTAGGGATAAGTTGGTTCCCTATAAGGTGCTACAGGCAAATGCAGATCCGGCTTACTATAATAGTACGGTTAGGAGGCTTAAGAGGAGGGGTAGAAAGATGAGTAGGAAGTGGAGGGCGTCAGGGGAGGGAAAGGAGGTGGTCCAGGAACTAAGGCGGGAATTAAACAGGGCTAAGAGGGAGGCAAAAGAAAGATTCATGGGGGATATGTTCAATGAACGTGATGTGCAAGGTAGCTGGAATAGAATGTATAGGTTTGTTTCTAGTCAGAAAGGTAGTGGCAGGGAGTTGCCAACTTTAGTTGATCAGGTAGGGAATGAGTGGAAAACGGACATAGAGAAGGCAGCAGCTTTAAATAGATTCTATGGGGAAGTGTTCAATGCGAATGAAATTATGGGGGAGGAGGAAGCAATAGAGGGGGATGGGGAGGAGGTTCTGCTTACAGAGAGAGAAGTGTGGAATGTATTGAGGAAACTTAAAAGTGGGAAGTCGCCAGGCATAGATGGGGTGCAAAGCGATCTACTGAAATTAGCGGGTAGGGGAGTTGTAGGTTATTTGCTAAGGTTGTTTCAAGCTTCACTCACAGCAGGTAGAGTACCGCAAGTTTGGAAAAAAGCGGAGGTGGTTCCAATTTCAAAGGGAGGGCAAAGGGGTAGGGTAGACAACTACAGGGGAATTAGTTTAACATCGCATGTGTGTAAGATAATGGAAAGGGTGGTTATAAAGAGAGTAGTGGAGAAGGTAGATGAAAGAAGGAGTATTTCAGAAGTGCAGCATGGGTTTAGGAAGGGTTATTCATGTGAGACGCAGTTGTTAGGTTTTGCAGAAGAGTTGGCTGGGGTAGTTGATAGGGGGGGACGTGTTGATGCAGTGTTTTTAGATTTCGAGAAGGCTTTTGATAAGGTAGATCACAATATATTATTAGGGAAGTTAAAAATGTCCGTTGGGAATGCTGGGTTGGTTAATTGGATTGGAAACTTTCTTCAGGATAGAGTGCAAAGAGTTCGGGTGGGTTCAGAGGTTTCAAGTGAGACTAAGGTTACGTCAGGAGTTCCACAGGGTAGTGTGTTGGGTCCCTTATTGTTTGATTTATATATAGATGATCTGACTAGTGTTGTTGATTCGAAAATAAGGTTATTTGCAGATGATTGTGTGCTATATAGGGAAATCATTACAGAGGAGGATGTAGTAGCTCTTCAGGTAGATTTAGCGGCAATTAATCGTTGGGTTCAGTCAAATAAGATGGGGTTGAATACAGGAAAGTGCAAGTTAGTCACATTCGGTAAGAGAAACATAAGGACAGATGTAGTGTATGAGGTAGGAGGGAAGACGCTGGAGTTGGTGGAAAACTACAAGTATTTGGGGGTGGTATTTGATAGGCGTCTAGGGTGGGGGAGTCAGATTGAGAGAATAGTAAAAAAGAGTATAAATGCACTTAACTTTGTAATGAGGCAACTTAGGGGGGCAGGTATGGAGATTAAGGAAAAAGCATATTTCTCGTTAGTGCGTCCCATGGTAGAATATGCTAGTTCAGTTTGGGATCCTTATAGATTAGGTGAGATAAGGGATGTGGAAAGGGTTCAAAGGATTGCTGTGAGAAGGGTTACAGGTAGGGTTAGGAGGTGGAAATGGGATGAGAATGAAAGGGGGGAGAGGGTAAGAATGTTGGAGAGTCCAACTGAGATGATGAGAGACCTGGGGTGGCAGAAATTGGAAATACGGAGGAAGGAGGATCGTTTATGTAATTTCTTCAGGGTAATGGAGGGAGAGGGGGGGTGGGGGGAGCTGCATGAGTTGATAAAAAGAAATAAGTCAGGGTATGGAGGTAGGCGGGGTCATGATAGAGCGGTAGTCATAAAGGGGGCTACATTAGATGTCGGTAAATTCTCTTTCTTAAATAGGACAGGTAGGGACTGGAATGGGCTTAGTAGAAATGTTTTTGAAGGGGATGACATCAGGTTAAAGTTATTCCGTCAGAGGGTTAAGGAGATGGTGGGATAGGGGTACTTAGGGAACTTGCCACCGCGCATTTATGTGCATTTGCAAGAGTTAAATAATAATAAATAATAAATTAGTTGAAGGTAGACTCTAGGACCAGTTCTTGAGTTACCTCACTCGGCTTCCACCCCACTCTTTAAAATGGATTTTATCATTTCATTTCAATAACTCTTCACCTAGTATTGGATTTATTTCACAGTATATGATGGGAATTCTTATTGGTTGGCTGGTAGGCCATATCGTAAAGACTTCCTGTCGGGCGTAATAGTCGTAGACCTAGGGTCAGAGCTCCTGCTTCCGGCTAATCTAGCACATCTGTTAAATGAGAAGTTATTGAATAACTGTTCATTCATTTGCAGGCTGCATTCATAGGCCTATATGAGGAGATGTTTTTATTTGTTAAATTCACTCTCAACACTTTCAGAAATTGTAATGAAAATTATTTTGCAGTAAAAACATAATTATATTTCTTTAGTCTAACAATTTTCCATTGACCAAAGTTGGTCAATGGAAAATTGTTGCTTCGGTTCTCAGCTAGTCTTGTGTCAAATCCAGCCAGACGAAAGATGTCAGTTGTCCGTACTTGATACCACTGACGCTCAGATGTTTTGAATATCGTTATTTTTGGCATCTGCCTGGTTACAGGTTGACTGCCACATTGTTATCATAAGTAGCCTTGGGCATGAAGTCACATTTTGTGATATATTTTCAAATCTATAGTGCTTTCTTTCCACAGTCACATAATATTTCTATTGAGGGAAAAGGATGTGGGAAGCTCAAGTACAAAATAGAAACGGTCAATTTGCGACAGCCGGGTAGGTCTAATATTGATAGCTTGGCGGGAAATCAAAGCTAGCCGGAAGGAAACGGGGAGAGTGGCTTACGCTCTCATCAGAATTTTGATTTCTCCGAAAGTTGAATCATATACGGTATGCAAAATGGCTTCAATTATAAAATTAAACTTTGAGTTTTAAGAAATTCCCAAAGTCCTGACTCTTGGACTTGTGTTAGGCTAGTCTTGGTTTTTTTTTCACAAAGCTGGGAAACAGTCTAGGCAAACAGATTCAGTATGAAACGGGTCAAATATCTGACGTTCATCGTAATACACCAAATAATTTTGGTCAGAACAGTTGAAAAAACAAAAAACTCCATTGATATAAATGATTATTCACCACCGCCTTACTATTGGCCTAGAGTTTCGGGCACGCCTCTTCAAATCGTTTTGCCCTCTGTGTCATGTGCGTATACATCCCATCCAATTTGACAGTGTCGAATCACTTCTTAAACGGTAATAGGCCTACGTATCATTCGATCGTTCTTGCCGAAAATCGACACGTTTAGCAGAGTTTTTGAACCTGTTTAATCAAGTTTCCCAGCTTTCTGATAGAAGTATGACAGTTCATGTATGCATTAAATGCTACCGGTATGAAATTGGTAGCCCACTGTGTCAATATGTGTAGACTAAGGCTTGGTTTAAAAAGACTAATGATTATCTAAGAGTCGGTTTTACTAAAGTAGACCTGTACCAATCTGAGGATTAGCATTGAACAGGATTAGTGGAAGAATAAAATAGGTAGGCCTATATGATATAACAACTGATAAAGAAGCTGATAAGTAAATGAAAAAAAAAAATGATAAACAATTGTAACCTGAACTTCAACTTGTCCTAGGTTAATAACACGTATCCTTTAATAGGCCTAACTTAAGTCGACCGTTTCACAGTTTTGATCAGAAATATTATTCAATGCACTGATCATTTGTATTGTAAAACCTGACCGAGAGAAATTTAATAGTCGCCACCGGCTGAGTTAACCACTTGACAGCCGGGTCACAAAATCACTTTCCTACCTCCCAGGACGGGCCATTTTCCTGTTATATCGCACAGATAGACCTACTTATGTTTAGTTAGATCTGCCTTTCATATAACATTCATAGCAGAAACAAATGGTTTGATTGCATTGATATATTGTTGTAAATGATATGTGAAACAAGAAATTTGCCAATATCACTTTTATTTACCGTTCATAGGATTGTCAATTTGACACATTTAGCCTAGAATGATGTTTTGGAATAACAGCTGACTGTATTCTATCATTTTCCAATACATTGGTGAATTTTATCGACGAAAAAAATGACAATTGAATTTCTCAATGTATCTACTAGATGTCAGTACTAAGTCCCTTGTCAATATGACGAGATATTAAATGAAACATATTGGAAAGTGTGAGGATGCGTATATATGCATATATATATGAATGCGTTTTATCATATTGCACTCGTGGGGCTTGCCCTGTTGCCAATAAAGACGTAATAACGATAGTAATAATAATATGCGTTCATGGCCGTCAAGTGGTTAGGAACCGTATCGGTAGCGTACCCGATGATTCGTGTTTACGATTGTGCAGTACGCAACTAACGTGTGTATTTGTCGTCCGCATCACAGGGTCCCTCATGCAGGAAGTCGCGCAAGGCACGTTCACGTACGAGCATTTCCCCGAAGTCATGACGATGCTGTGGAAACGCATGCTGCAAGATAACAAGACCAACTGGCGACGGACCTACAAGGTAACCACGATTCTCCACTTTAATTCATCCGCCCTGTTTCCCGAGCATCACCATCTAGGTACCGAGACGCGTGGCCGAGTGGTAACACACTGAACCGTCATTCGGGAGACCCGGGTTTGATTCCCGCCATGGTCGACCATCCTGACAGGGGTTTTTCGTGGTTTCCCTCTGTCGTTCAGGTCAATACTGGGATGGTTTCTTAACAACAGGCCACGACCGACTCCTTTCCACCATCCAAAACACCAATGAAATAACCTTTCGTCTCATCATCCCATCATCTCATTCATCATCCACCGACGCCAATAGATCGTAGCCATCAGTAGAGTGCGTCGTTAAAACCCGATATAAAAAAATTTAAAAAAACAAAATCATTTAGGTCTGCAGGGCCTTTTAAGGTTATACCAAGATGCATTGAGGGTTGTGTTGGTTTGCCCGTAGGAGATGGTGACTTCACTAATTCGATAACACGTTCTATTTCTTGAGTACTTTCCTTAGAACCAAAGATCGCTGAACTCTATCTAGTGTTGTTTTGTAGAAATGGCTGATGGGCTGATAAACTTGATGACAGCTGTTATTAGCTGAGCCTACGTCATTGAGTAAAGTTAGTTCCTTTCATCACCACGTATCTACCCACAGTCAATAGTTCTTTAAACGTGGACCGTGAAATGGAAGATATTTTCAACATGGGAGGGATAGGAAGTGAGGACACCATCTCCAACCGGCAAACGCAACCCTCAATGCATCTTGGGTTATACTTTGAGAAATGGAAACCTAGCAACTATTCTTTCTTCTTTTTTTTCTTTCTATTTCGCCTCTATCGTTTTCATGGGATCAGGAAAAATGAACCATCGACGCAGGAAAACGATCCACCCAGGATAACTTGAGACCACCCTCAGTAACTCAAGTCAGCTTTAGAAGGCACTGCTTTAGAAACTGAAGTCACCGTTGGGCGTGGGTTCAAGTGCCGCATTAGGCATGCGTTTTTATAAATGTCCTTTCACCCATCATCACTTCATAGTTTCATAATTACCTGCTCATTCGTACCCCCGCATTAGAACCTAGCTGTTGTTGGGGTCGTTGAGCAAATAATAATGAATCAATCAATCAATCTAAGAAAATGATTGCTGAAAGCAAAAAGACAATGAATCCAGGAATAATGATGAAGAAGCTGATGAACAATTTTATCCTGAACTTCACCTTTAATCCAAAGACGTAATAGGAATAATAACAAAAATAAGGAAATAATGAACGTTTCACTTTCGGCTCTGTTCCCAGTCTCTCCTCCTGCTGAACTACCTAATAAAATACGGTTCTGAACGGGTTGTGACGTCGGCTCGCGAGCACATCTACGACCTGCGCACGCTCGAGAACTACACGTTCGTGGACCAGCTGGGCAAGGACCAGGGCATCAACATCCGGCACAAGGTGCGCGACCTGATTGACTTCATCCAGGACGACGACAAGCTGCGCGAGGAGCGCAAGAAGGCCAAGAAGAACAAGGACAAGTACGTGGGGATGTCGAGCGACGCCGTCGGCATGAGGTTCGGAGGGGGAGGAGGAGGGGGATGGGACGACACGCCGCGGTGGAAGAAAGAAGAGTCTTTCGGTGAGTTGAACATTCGTTAATGCAGTGAAACCTCTGTACATCGTTCCCGGATCCATCGTTTTCCTGCTTGTATCATTCATTTTTTTCTCACCCCACTCTCATTTAATCAATGTTGAATTTTCCTGGATGGATGGTTTTATTTTCCTGGTTCCTTGAAAAAAAAATGGATAGATGCTTCACTGTACTTGATAGCCAAGGAGCTTGGATTTTTATTCATTTATTCATTATTAACATCGAAACTTGATGGAAAATTGTTGTTCCCCAATTACGTCCAAGGGTGAAAGAGAGGATCGTTTGGACGGGTACCACAAGGGCGATCTAACCACCCCAAAAAATAATTGATGATAATAACACAGACTCATGTAACAAACAGTGAATCTTAAGGTAATAATTAAGGAATCATTTGGATAGGGTAGAAATAAGTCTCTAATCTTCTTGTTATCTTGATCTTAGTTTTGTTCTTTCCTCTTTGATTTATTCTCAAATCTTCAATGTTTGCTCTATTCATCATAAACCCTAATATTAGCAGTTCTTGTTCAGATTTTTATTATTCAATTTTATTTATTTCATTTTCATATATTTTGCTAAATTTGTGGCATGTAAAATAGATATCTCGTGTTCTATATAGTTATTCTGTATTACTCTGATCAACCATATTTCATGTAGAATGGATCTGTACTCATGTACAGCGAAACCTCTACGCATCGTTCCTGGATCCATCGTTTTCCTGCTTGTATCATTCATTCTTTCTCACCCCACTCCCATATAATATCTTCCTGGTTGTATCGTTTTCCTGCATGGATGGTTTTATGGTCCCTTGAAAAACAATGGATACTGTAGAGGTTTCACTGTATATAAAAGTAATATATTGCGCATTACTCTGGCTAATCTTGAAATCAGTATAAACCCTCAGCTGAGTCAGCTAGTCAGCTGAGGCACTGCTTCAGAAACTGAAGTCACCGTCAAGCGTGGGTTTGAATCCCGCATAAGGCATGGGATTTTGTAAACACTTCCACTGCAAAATTTATATAAGTAATAAATATATAAAAATAGTACCATCATTATTTCGATACACTTAGGCCTAATGCCATTTCTTTCATTGTTAGGGCCTAGAAATAATAATATTGATTCTTCATTACTATTTACAGTAGGCCTACTATCATTATTATTGCGTTTATTTATTCGTGTTGCATCTATATATATATATGTATGTATTAGAAGCAAGAATAAAATTACTTGAAAATTGAAATTCAATTATCATCACTTTATAGTTTCATAATCAGCTGCTCATTCGTACCCCCGTATAACCTAGCTGTTGGTGGGGTCGTCTAGCAAATAATAATCAATCAACATAATTCATTTCGTGACGCCTGTGACGGCTCTCTTCTAATGAACTAATCCTCGTGTCCAGGTGAATGGGATCCCGACAAGGACGGAAGCAACTCGCGCACGTCACGGTCCGGCCAATCGGGCGGTGGCTTCCACGACTCGGCCAATAACAGCGACGACGGAGAACGGTTCGACTCTGACAACGAGTCGAGCTCTCAAAAGAAGGGCCGCGAATACAAAGACAAAGACACCGACAGTTTGGATTCGACGGAGAAGAGAGAAAAGCTGAAACTTCCATCGACGCCCGTTAGGAACAAAACCAATCCGAGCGGACTGAAGAAAATAGACCTCGGAGCGGCGGCCAACTTCGGCAAGGACTCTAACGCTTTCGTACGTAGATCTTGTTTCATTTTATATCGGGTTTGACGATGCACTCTACTGATGACTATAGTCTATTGGTTTCGGTGAATGATATGTAGGATGATTAGTTGAAAGGTTATTTTATTTATTTATTTATTTATTTATTTATTTGTTTTTCATTTGTCTGTTACATCACAAAAAATTAAAATATGCATTTCCACCAGGATATTAGACTCATCTAAATAACAAAAAGAGAGAAAAATTACAATAAATGAAATGTTACAATGCCAAAAAATGTTACAATGCCAAAAAACAAATGTCCTAATAAATACAATTTCACAATATGTATATCAATTGAATGATATGGAATACAAATCTTTCACATCATACAGTGCCTGATTTAGAAGTGTTCTTTTGATAATATACTTGAATTTGTTCAAGTGTTTAGCAGTGGATGGTGGGAAGGAGTCGGTCGTGGCCTGTTGTTAAGGAACCATCCCAGTATTAACCTGAACGACAGGGGAAACCACGAAAAAACCCTGTCAGGACGGTCGACCATGGCAGGAATCGAACCCCAGTCTGCTGAATGACGCTAACAGCGTGCAAGCCACTTGACCACTCGTCTCTGTTGAATATCTTGTTCTCTATTGGGCACAAGTTACAACACCTCCGTACAAGTAATTCCTTTAGTTACAGTTCCGGTCGTTTTCAATAGATCCTTCTGAGAATTCAGTGCGCCGCCTGCATACTGCCCGCTTTCATTGTAATAAAAGAAAAAATTAAAATCTTCAATACAGGATAACGATACGCGCAGGAAAACTTGTGAGTAGGGGAGGGGGAGGGGGGAAATGGAAGATGGAAGCATGAAAACAATGAACCTGGTAACAATGCTCGGTTTCAATCACTGTATGAGCTATTCCTATCGCACAGCGTACAACAAGGTTCGTCGAAATCATTTGTCCAAGTCTAATCGAAACGTGTTTCTATCTGTTACAGAATTCAAGTCCCGCCAAGTCCAACCTGAACGCTAGGAACCAAACCAACGGGCAAAGCTCAAACGACTTCTTGGAAGACCTGTTCTCTTCCACCTCGTCCCCCCCTCCCACGGACGACTTCGACCCCCGGGGGGCCGATGCGATCGCCGCGCCGGCCACGGGGGAATTCGGCGACTTTGCCAGCGCGTTTGGCGGCACTGCGCCCGCGGTCGGCTCGGACGAGTTCGCTGACTTCGGCTCGGCTTTCAGCGGCGCCGTCCCCGCCCCGTCTTCCAACAACCAATCGCACGCGGCCACCAACAACGTGAGCCAATCGCAAGCGGCCACCAACAACGTCAACCAATCCAACGCCGACCTACTCATGGGATTGGGCGGGTTCGATTCGTTATCTATGAACAATGCTCAGCCGTCGCTTCTGCTCGGAAATTCTAGTTACAACTTCAACAATGCTCCAGGTTAGTGTAATACCTGTAGTTGGTTTTATTCTTATATCTTTCCGTTATCTTAACGGCTACACTGCATGTCTTGATCACGTACTTAGTATGCTTGTAGCATAACTAAGATAGGCCTGCATTGAAGCTGAAATATATACAATGCCTTGATAAGTACAAATATGTATAGGCCTACACCTACTGACTGCCTGATTATTGTTTGGAAAAACAATTTGGTTTTTGTTTTGAATTTTCTACGTCTGATTTCCAGTCGAGTGGTGAAGTTCTATACTGTTGGTAGTTATTGAGGCGTGTTGTGTATCAGATTGATTGTAAGGTCTGCTTGGAATGCTTGTTTGTACAACGTGGTTCTAGCGTAACTGATGGATACTAACCCAACCTGGAGTGATATGTTGAATGACATATTATCCTAAACTATAACTTTTTCTCATTCGAAATTTGGTTTACAATTGATGTATCACCCGATCGAGTAAGTTTTCTTTCGGAAATTCTCTTCCTGATATTCAATACATTGAAGGCGCCCCAAGCTAGCTTTTCCACCTTTCAGCTGTTCCAAGAAGAGACGGCGTCGACGGAACGCCGCCCGGAAGTCCTCGACGCTCGGAAAACAACGCGACGCTGCGCGACAGTCTCGCTCGCGTCATGACAACCGACGCCACCGAACGCGGCGTCGGCTCGTCAAGGTCGGCCCTGACGTCGCTGGTCGACTTCCTGCCTGGTCCCGCGTCGCCGCAGAAGTTCACGTTGCTCGACCTTCAGGCGCCGGACGTCGCGACCTTCTGGGACGTCAACTACCTCAAGATTTTGCGGAAGTTGTTGAACGATTACGGTTCTCGCGCGCCGGGCGAAGAGACAGAATTGTTACTGGACAGGATGTTCGTGGTGGACGGTTGTAGTTCGCGAATGTTCCACGATTCCCTGACGGCGCTGTCGTCGGTGCTGAAAGACGCGAAGCCGAGTTTGAAGCTGGATTTCGTCGTAGCAACGCTGGAGAGGTTGGTGAAGAGCGACGCGATGGTGTCGGCAGTGTTGGACATGTGTGCTGCCGACAGTTCTCGGAATCGCAAGATCATCCAGAGCGACTCGGACCCGAACTGGGAACTCGCCGTGCAAATTTTGATATCGTTACCAAATCGAATCGGCAATAAACTGCAGCAGAAAATCGTCGACACGTTCGTTCCCGCCAATTACTGTAAGATTTTATCGTTTCACGTCGCCAAGTGCGTCTCTTTCTTGGCGGACGCGTGTCAACGTGGATACGATTACAACGTTCGGCCGTTGGCTCACGTCGTCAGTAAACTCTTCGTCGATTTCAACGCGCAGAGAAAATCGCCGGGTTTGTGCGCGCTGATAAGAGTATTGGACGGCTGGAGCTGCGATCGTCACCATTCGAAAGTCGTCCGAGACGTGTTCGTGCATCTCAACCAACGTTCCGTCGGCACCGCCGCTCTCATGCTGCTGGAAACGTGTTCCGATTCTCGTTCCGTGCACAACATCCTCGGAGATTCCGTCGGAGAGTCGCAAGACTGGAAACACGTTCTAACCACCAAGATACCGTTGATGCATTTCTCCGACTGGCGCGACGCGAGACTGTTGAAGAACCTCGTTGGCTTTCTGTCCCGCCTCGGCGATGACCGACAGGTGTTTGACTTGTTTGTCAAGTTGCTGACCGTATGGGGCGACAAGAGTGCGTTGACCCACGCTCCGCTGGAGCAGCACGTTTACGTCACGCAGGCCCTGATCCTGTGCGCGAAGAAGCTGCGTCTCCGTTCCGACGAGGATCGGAACGCCGTTCAGCAGAAGCTGTTCGCCGGCATTCCGACGCACCTCGAGTCGTGCCACGTGGCGGTCCGCGGCGTCGGAATGATCGCGGCGGAACTGCTGACGGAGTTCGTTCAGCCGAAACAGATCGGTAAGGAAAACCCCAAGCTGACGTTCGATTACGGCAATATGGGAGACGAGACGTTGGAAATCGTTGAAAATCTTCGACGACTCGGAGAATGTGACGGAGCGGAGAGTGAGTCGGTAGTGGAAGATGAAGCTGTAGACGGGCTTGCAAAAGGTGACTTGATGTTGGAGCAGTTGGCATCGGAATGTCGACAGGTTTCTAATTACCGAACGGTTGAATTGTTGGAAGCTATCGTCGTGAAGAAATCAGCACCAAAAAGAATAAAATATGACAAGAAACCGTTACTTATTGATTCGGACAAAGAGAATCGATCTGTCGAGATGGTGCCTTCAGACGAAGACGAGCTGGATTCAGACGACGATCTCGACCCGTACGACCTCTCTAACGACACGTTAACGCCGAGAACGAAACGGCCGAAGTACCTGCGAGACCTGCTTGACGGCCTGTTGGAAGCGAAGGATCCGGACGTGTTTGTCGGCAGCCTCGACGCGTCGGAGGAGCTGATTCGAGCGCAGCTGCCGACCGACGACCCCAGCTTTGCGATAGAGCTGCTCGAGATATTCGCCTGTCTCGACGAACGTTTCGTCGTCGACCAGTTCGAGCGGAAACGTTTCGGGAGCTCGGTCGCTATTGCTGAGGTCTTCCCGGGCCCGAGCGCCGAGTATTTGTGCGCGCAGTTTCACGCCGAGATCGGACGGTACTCGATCGGACAGCGGCTGTTCCTATTGGACGTTCTAGCCGGGGCGGCCAAACAGCTGTCCAGCCTCGCTCGGAGTAAAGACGTTAAACCGTCGCCAGTTGAATCCTCGTCGCTTGTCGAGACGAAATCGCGAGGCGACGGCTTCCCAAACGCCGTCGAAGAACTGGTCAGGAAACGAATCGAAAGCCACACGAGACGATTCGCGTCGTCGCCGAAACCGATCACCGGCCAGCCGAACAGATTCTCTCCGTACGCCGGTTCTTTCCTCTTCCCGTTGCTATACAAATACAACCAGAGTCCGTTGTTGCAAGAGGAGCCGGTACTACTCGTTCACTTCCTCCAGACGGTTGCCGTGGTGGTGAGCCTGTCGGGAACGGCGCATGTCGTGGCCCGGATGGGCCGGGAAGTCCTGGAGCTCACCTGGAGCCTGCGGTTTCACCCGGCGGCCAAGGTGCGACTGGCTGTGATTGGCTGCGTCGCGGCCGTGGTGATGGCGGTGCCGAGAGCGCGGTTGTTTGACCTGCGCGACCTGCTCGTAGAGTCGCGCTTGTGGCTGGCCGACGTCATGAGCGGGAACGTGACTAGGGGAGACGCGCAAGCCGACTGTCGGGAGTTTGCGGCGTACGTCGCGTTGTTGATCGAGACGGCTCTAAGCTCGGACGCGGGCTGACGCGTAGAGACGCGGCTGTGAGGGTGAAACGAGTGATCTGAAAGCTCGCGTATTACCAACATTGAGAACAAAACAGCTGGAAGCTATGTGCGTGATTTAATCTGTTTGAAACGTCATGTGTTTGTCAGCAACAAAATGGTGGTCATCGATAATCCATCATTTGGAAAGTGATCGAGCGTGTTCTCTAGCAGATTCAAGTATTATTGCTGGAGAAACAATATAACAATAACGAAATAATTATTGGAAAATTGGAAACAAAATTGTAGAAATTCAGTTTCACTTCTGTTGAGACAGTTCAGTCGGACTTGATGGTGGAAGATCAAAGTTTTTATACAACTTCGAGTATATTCCATATGAATATCGCGCTCATTCTACAACGCATTCAATGCGTTTTCCTACCACACGTTCAAAGTAGAAAAACAACGTTCTTGAATTTGAGTGAACGTTCATTTTTAAATGTGGCAAGCGCTTAATTCATTATAATTTAAAATACGAAAATGAGGAAAAATTGTTATTGAATAATGTTGAATTACACTTCAGCGCAAGAAACACGTTAAGTGTTATTGTGCGTCACAAAAAACAGTTCTTTTCGGAATAACCATTATATATGCAAGTGAATATTTTCACAATATTAAAAAAAATCCCAATATATCATATGGCTGTGTTTTACACATTTTCATACGTAGGCCTAGGCCTACTCATGTATGTTTAACATACAGTGAAACCTCTGTGCATCGTTCCCCGATCCATCGTTTTCCTGCTTGTATCTTTCATTCTTTATCACCCCATTCCCATATAATCTTTGTTAAATTTTCCTGGATGGATGGTTTTATTAACCTGGTCCCTATTTTATTAAAATGATCGAGAATTAGTTTGAGGAGCCAAAAAACAGAAGCTTGTTCCGTATTGGTTACGTCATTGTTGTCTTGTAACGCCTCGAGTGTAACAAGTGGTTGTTTTACATCTTATCATTCAAATGTATTGTTTGTACTTAATTAATAATTATCTATAGACCTAGTATCATATTTGTATCAAATTATGTGTAGGCTACAGAACCTGTAAAGGACATCAAAACCCTGAAAACCCTGAAACTGAATTTTGATGAATATTGAGGATATTAATGAATAACCCTTATTTTAGAAAAAACTAGAAATCCTCTCAATTTTGGAAACTATCTATTACTAATTTTTTTGTCCTTCAGAGACCATGAGTCATGACGTAGGCATTACAGACTCTGTATAGAAACATGAGCATAGTAGACAGAATGTCTACGGCACGACTCGGAACAAGGGCAGGGTCCTGGAGGACAAATATATTGATTATAATTTCTGAAATTGAGATGATGATTTCTAGTTTTATGTAAAATTGGGCAAATAAATAACGTCATTTGTTGAAACGTACCGTAGTTTCAGGGTTGCTATGTCTTCAGGGTTGCTATGTCTTCAGGGTTGCTATGTCTTCAGGGTTGCTATGTCTTCAGGGTTGCTATGTCTTCAGGGTTGCCATGTCCTTTAAGACCCTCTCACTTGATTGTGTCACACCGCCGCGTTATTATACTGTACTTGTGCCATGTGATGTTTTCAACGACGTTCAACTTGTAATAAAGAAGCTCGGAGGAGATTACTTGTTGATTCAACCTGCGGGAACCTGTTTCCAAGTCTCGGACCGCCGTTTGAGACGGCATCGTCTGCAGCACGTAGCAGCTACGCTAGGATTTCATGAATGTATTAAAGTATAAGGCCCATTAAGAGGCCGCAGCCGCTCGTATTTCACGCCGCAAACTCTCACGGCCGTAATTTTTGAGATATCAGTATGATTATGTTTGCATTCTGTTAATAATGAAAAAACGGAGGTTACCGTATTTACAGAATTTTGAACAAAAAATTGGTGATTTTTCAAATTCTTCAAATGAAAAATGAAAAAAAAAATGTGTTGGCAAAAACCTAGATACATGTTTTTGAATACCGAAAAAATATATGAAATGTGAAATATATCAAAAGTGTGAGCTGGGGAATCAACGGCATTTATGTTTGGCGGGCTAGTCTACGGGTTGCGCCCAGCACACGATGCATGTTGAACTCGAGTCTGAAGCGAACGAAGAACGAGCCCGTGTAGAGCGCCTGCGGCCTCTTAAGACCACAAATCAATACATCTTATTCCTAGTTGGTAGATACCCAAATGAATTCCGCTGCCCCCTATTCGCAGCCTCACATCCAAGTTCCTGCCACCTCCAGATCTTGCCCAGGTCTGATGATTATAAATTAATGTCATGATATATTTGTATTACCGGGTATTACTCGGCACGAAGTCATTGTTCCCCTCTTGAGGCTGAGGTTGACAAGGTAGGATCGTTCAGACGGGGGACCACAAGGGCGATATTACCGCCAGAAAAGCAATCCGATGATTAAAAATTAATTATGTAATACATTCAATAATTTGTAGGTAGTTGACAAATAAGTCAAAAGAGAGCCTTTGTGGTGGCGAGAAAAAATCTCGACTTTTATTATATCTAAGAAATTGGTTGCAATATCCCGAATAACCTTGATGTTGGTGGGGTCATTTAGGAAACAATAAGGAAATTGATTGATGATGGGAATACGTTGAGAGTCTACGGGAGTCGATTTAGCGAAATATCAGGTTTTTGGTGATAACTTTTGAACGGTATGAGATATCAAAATTCTAATACGAAGCAAGCACGGATATTTTTCATACCGTCAGTGTGGTATGAGTTGAAACTATTCAACCCAAATTGCATAGTTGTCATACATGCAGCTTTAAAAACACATTTTTCAGCTGCACAACTCGACACAAGAGAGAAAGACAGACAGAGAGAGAGAGAGAGAGAGAGAAAGACAGACAGACAGAGAGAGACGAGAGAAACAGAGACTAGAGAGAGACAGAGAGAGAAAGAGACAGACAGACAGACAGAGAGAGAGAGAAAGACAGACAGACAGAGAGAGACGAGAGAAACAGAGAAACTGGAGAGAGAGAGAGACGTAAATACTCACGTGTATGAATGTTTTCTTGTCCGCTCAGGGCCTCTACTCGGCGCCCCCGTTCTCCAGCCGGCCCCGCTCAACCGACACCAGGCGCCCGAGCCGACGCTCCAGTCTTCCAGCGCCAGTCTCGGCTCCACGTGGGTCAACTCCGGCAAGCTGGACATCGACATTGACAACCTGTTTGCCGGTGGCGTGCGCAAGTCTGGCAACGCTGCGGCGCCGACGATGAACCAGCTGGCGGTCTCCAGTCCCACGTCGCCACGCGGCCTCAACGCTCCAGCGCCGGCCGGCCAAGCGCTCTTCAACGCTTTCAATTGACGGTCCGACCAGACAGTTTACGATAATAAATGAAGTGTTTTTACGAGATTGAGTGTTGTGAAAGAGTCGTGCGTACGTTAGTTGTCTGTGGCAATTAGTCTTAGAGCTGACCGTCGTGGTGGGGGCGCCCCCCCCCTCTGCCCAGGACGCCGCTGGTCGAAACGATGCGTGTCCTCGTTCTGTCTCCGTGAACGGTTCCGAGGAAGTATTGTTGAACGCTTCGGGTAATGAAACTCATTGAATGTGATTTGGTAATTTTATGGACGTTAAGTAATCAAAGTCAAAATCCAATCGTGTTTTCCTGTGTCCCAAAACTGCTTTACAGTAATTGTACGCGACGGTCGTTTTTGAGGTTATTGGATTCTGCAAACTTTTATTTTTCATAGTGGATAAATTATTTTTAATGAGTTGAAAGTGGTCGGCAATTTGTATACAAGGTAGGTTGAGCTTCAAACGTTGACAACTCGTACATTTTTCAACGTTTCACATATTTTTCGTCACATTTTTCTTTTTTTCGTCCTCGAGTTCCGACCGAGACGTATGAATAGTGCACGGAGACTGACGAGCGCACCCGTACAATGCATATCCTCGGCTTAGCTATTGTCTGTCTCGTTGTTACATACCTGTTCAGAACAAAGACATGGTATTTATATATATGATACATTTCAGGGTCCATCTCTTGTATTGTTCAACTACGGTCTATAATTGCAGCTTCCAATCGTTCAACCAATGTGAAAGCAATATTTTTTCAATCTAATCCATCTTTTAATACCTTTCTTAATACAATATGGGTTGAATAATTGTTTAGGCTTGGTATATTACTCATTCCAATGTAGCCTGAATCAATAATCGGTCATGATCATTAATATTAGTTTGTTGATTTAAAAAAATTAAGATAGTTGCCTAGACTGGATAATTGGAACATTGTTGTAGTTTGTATATTAATTTTTGTTTATATGGAATTTATTTATGCATGTACATTTCTTCACAAAGTATTACGGTAGGTGTGTAGTAGCGATTTGGTGCTGGGGTTATATTTTTGTTATTATTATATATATATTAATTAGTTGGCTGTTAAATGCACAAGTTGGTAGTGCTGAATGGATCGAGCGGCATCTTTATAATTTAACACCTGTTTAATATTTATTCTCTCACCGACTGTGTAGGTTTAACGGTGCGATGATTGAAGCGTTTATTTTTAGTAGATCAATTAGCAATAACGTGATATAATTTTACGTCGTCCACTTGAATCACTTGGCACGAAGAAGATGAGACGTCGGGAACGATTGGAACAACGTACGGAACGCTCGCGAACGTCGGAACAATCGCTAGCATAATTGTCGAATTGGTTGTTTTTATTGTAGAACCACTTCAGTTGGTAGTGTAATGCTATCAGTATATTTATTTATCAATGCTTTTACAAAATGTTATACTATTTTTGCTGTCAGTTTGACTGGTATACTTGTGTCTGCGTGAGTTAGAGGCCGTCTACCAACATAACAAAAAAAAGTCACTGTTATATTTGTATAGCTGTGTTATTTTGAGGGGCAATGATTTTTAGGACGAGATTCACAATCAGAAACACAACTACCTCCTTCCAAAACGTTGACCCCTCGAAGCTGCAACGGGTTTCTCTAAAATAACCGAAAGTTTGATAGTTATGAAGTTGGCAGACTGCCTTCGTCTCTCGTGAATACAAGTACAAATGGATTTCATTTCCGACCGCACTACTTTTACTTTGCCGTCGAAGAATCGTTTTGTTATGATATTCAAAATGGTTGCTTTTAATTCCATGCGGTGACGGGGGTTTGTGTTGGAACTAGCAACGGATCGTGTCGGCCAGCATTTATCTCCTGCGTTGGTCGAGTAACGAGCCATTCAAGTCTGTTCCGATGTTTACGTTAATATTGTGTGTTTCCTTCTCGATTGATATATCTGGAAGGGATGTAAAATGTAAATAACCTATTGTTGTTGTTGGAAACTATTTCTATTGTTGTATTATTAACCTTGGACGTGCCTTAAAATTGGTTGACAAAAAATCCAATTTAATGTTCATGTAATTCTGAAATATTGTATGCAAGATTTAATAAAATAATATACAATGGCCATTGAATGTTGTGCAAGTGTGATTATTTACAGATAAGAGTGACGCGCAATCATGCAAAATGTCTCGTAACACGATGATTCAAATTTGGCTGCAAGTCGTCTGATAATTCTGGTTCCTAAGTAGTTCTAACTTTCAATCCAGAACCTTGGCGATGAATCTTTTGATGGCTGAATCCGTTGTATTTCGAAGGGCAACACACATAGCCACCATTTTCTTGCAGTAGTGACACTTGAGTGCAAATGCCAGACAAAAACCTAAAATCATCCAAGGGGGCCTAATTACAATATGAATCAATATGATTGGTAATATAGTTATGTTATTCTAATTAGGGCTACAATTCCTTCTGATAGGTCTATATAGGCTAACTATGTCTGGATTTGAATGATTTGATGACCAATCAACCGACAGCTGATTAGGCCTAAGCCTAATATCTGCTCTAGTTATCGGTCTCGTTCATATTTATTACGCAACGTTCAGAAGGTCGATAATATGTATGGATTGTTTGTCACTGAAGACGTTTTATATGAGGGCAGAGGGACATTCAACTATACACTAACATACCGGCAATTATATCCTCGAAAGAAGGTCTTCCAATGTTTTGAAATTGTTTCTTATTTCCATCTGTTGCACATTAATTTCCTGTGTTGTTGTATTTTCAAAATAGATTGTAAAATGAATTAATATTCATCGTATATATTCAGTGGTATTTATTACGTCTGCTTTACATTATTTGGAATTCACAACTGCAAGACTAATAATCATAGAGACCTGCAACAAATGTGTGTCACAATGAAACCTCTATCCATTGTTTTTCAAGGGACCAGGAAAATGAAACCATCCATCCAGGAAAATTTAACATTGATTATATGGGAGTAGGGCTAGAAAGAATGAATGATACAAGCAGGAAAACGATGGATCTGGGAACGATGCATAATAATAATAATAATAATAATAATAATAAAACATACTTCATTTATAAGTGGACACAAATGGCATGATGAAAGTAGATCACTATAAAAGGGCGATATTCAGAGGTTTTACTGTATATAATTCTATATCAAGAATAAAGTGTGACAAAAAGAGGAGTCGGAGAACAAAGAGAGAGTAAAGAATGGAGTCAAGTGAAAGAAGAGAGATGGTGAGAGAATAGAGAACGGTGGAAGGAACTGGTAGGATGAGAAGAAGTTGAAGAAGACGATAGAGACGAAGATAAGTAGTTGTAGAATAATTAGCAATCTAGCTATTTTCGCATAAATATACATGAAACACATAACCTAATTACAAAATAGATTCACAATATATCTAACAATTTAAATAACAAAATGAAACAACAAATACCGTCTTATTCAAGGCCATCATTATAATAAGCACTTCAGAGGCCACACAACTAGGGTTTATCCCCCCCTACATTAATATCTGCCACGGGGTCCAGTCTCCATGAACGGTCTGAAGGAAGAAAGAATCCGAGAACCATGACGTCTGCCCCAGATAGTTTGATCTCCCCCCCCCCCCCCTCTGGGGCCTGGCCCGAATGATTTGGTCATCTTTTTTTTCTAGTCATTTGTTAACAGTTGATACATTTCAAATGTACTATATGTAAATGTTGTCAAGAATAGTCAAATTTGTTAAAAAAGAACTAGGGCATACTAGAGGCGTACTAAAATGTATGCTTTAAAAAATCATCAACAGAGTAAAATGAGTGTTCAGTAAGAACCTCTCCAAGTAGTAGTTCAAAAATATGGTTTTAAAGTTTGTTGTAAAATCTGGGATTGATATAATATAATTATTAATCATCGTCCAATCAGGCGGAAGATGTTTCTTCCTGCCGATACCGACGCTAAGCTGCGGGAAAAAGAATTTAAAGGTACGTAATAAAGAATATCTCGTGTTGCACTGTTTTATATTAGGCCTATTAATGAGTTTTTCAACTAACCAACACACAAGTAATTATAGACATTATTTTAATATGTCTAATGTAGGGCCTACTTTATGGCATTAGCACTTTGATTGTTTACTTTTATACTTGGGAAGATTCATACATATATTGTATATGTTCTTCTGTAAAAAAATATATGAATAAATACAAATACAAAAAGATCAAATATCAAGTAGTTATGTTGATGCTTGCATTTTTTCAGAGCCATTATCTAGTTTTCATTAATTCTATTTTCAATTAAGGCCATACAATAACTAGGATTATTATTCAAGATTTTTTTGAAAATCATTCCGCAGCAATATAAAAGTCGTTAGCTACATCGAGACGGAATGTAGAAGAGAGATTGGGGTTGTCTATCTAACCTTCATCAAGCATACATAATTATCACTAGAAAAATGATTGAACTTATTTTACATAGTAATTGTATTACCCTAGCTATTACCTAAAATGTTGTATGAACACAATGGATAGCGAAAAAGCATCATCTCCCCCCTCACCCCTCATATTGAACCTCTGAAGTCAGGTCAGGCGTGGGTTCGAGTCCTGCATAAGGCATGGGTCCTTTCACTTATCATCACTTCATAGTTTCATCATCTCCCGCTTATTCGTACCCCCGTATAACCTGGCTGTTGGTGGGGTCGTCAGGCAAACATGCAACACGCAAGAATCATCACCTCAAACTTGGCATTTATTTTAAATGCCCCTAATATTTGCCTTTAGGGATCCTTCTCCAATCAGAGGGAGGGCAGGTGAACGCTTATTGGTCGGCTGTCTTGGCGACCTTGACTCCAGGGGTTGTCGGGAGAGGGGAGGGGAGGGGGAGGGGGTGAGAACAACACTAGTTCAACGGTAAAGCACGTGCGTGCCTTTGTCTTGACAACAACGCTATCAGTCTGATTAAATCACCGCGGCTTTTGGTTCACTTGATTTGTTCAGTTATTTTCTCTTAATTTTCATCGCCTAATTCCTTAAAACTCTTTCAATTTTCCCCAGACGGTATTTATTTCTGAATTCTTCTATTTATTGTATATTGTTTATTGAGTACAACACGCAAGATCAGCTGCGGAATACACGGATCTCTGTAGGTAAGTATCTCTACACTCTGGCTAATTAACAGCCAATTGACTTGGTGCAAAAAGGCATTGCGTAGAGTGTTATCCGATAAAGTAATATAACGTAATTTTCTATTTTCATGAAACAACTGAGTATATTTTAGTTTTGATCGCGCGGCGAGTCATCGCCTGGTAGCTATGGCAACTGCCTACTAGCCTCATAGCGAGGTCGGGATAATTGTAGAGGAGCCGGTTTAGAACGAGGAAAATATTTCCATACATAATAATTTTTTTTTTTTATTTTCATTAGATTTAAATAATACATACCGGTACATACAAGATAATAATAATAATAATAAAACATACTTTATTCATAAGTGGACACAAATGGCATGATGATAAATGATAAAAGCAGATCACTATAAGAGGGCAATATTCAGCATGTGATCAGACTAATGTAGATTCACAGTGGCTGTTCTACCGTAATACGAACAATAACGTTTTGTTGAAATGTCTGAAGAGCGTATACCGGAATGATGGATTTAATGATGGTTTCTGATGGTTTCTGATGGTTTCTGATGGTTCTAATTATGGTTTCTGATAGTTCTAATGATGGTTTCTGATGGTTTCTGATGGTTTTAATGATGGTTTTAATGATGGTTTTAATGATGGTTTTAATGATGGTTTCTGATGGTTCTAATGATGGTTTCTGATAGTTTTAATGATGGTTTCAATGATGGTTTCAATGTCCGCATGGGGATTTTATTCAAATGAAACTATATCAGCAAATCAGAAATACGTTTATTAATTGATTTTGTGTGTGTGTTTGCCTGGCTATTTCAATAGCAAGGGGATTTATCTTGTTGTTTATTTTACCACACATAGGCCCTACATACTTTTACTTGGCTTTTCTTATGAAACTTAATGCCTAATTCTGACCAATAGCGATGTCTTGGGTACTCCATCACATAACTTCTCAAAATATATATACATTTTCTTACATTATTCTCTTCACCTATAGTTTTTCCTACCTGTTTCTGACATTTGTCTAACAGTTACTATAGTTACTGCAGCTGCTGTAGTAGGCCTACAATAGTGTTATTGAGAGTGTAAACTTTTTTGACTTTTCATGAATTTCTCGGTTTCTAAATTATCTCAGACCTTCCAGTCTCACTGAAGAATATTTACATACATAGATATAAGCAATGCATGCTTGAATATATTATCTACAACCAACTATTACTGGGAAAACTTGGTTTCAGAGACAAACTTGATGTGCTGTTTTTAGGAACATCAGCTGTTGATTTTTTCTCATTTCCATAACAATCTCAGACCTTCCAGTCTCTCTAAAGTACATTTACAGACTTGGATAGAAGCAATGTTTACCTAAATATTCCTATTATACTGGGATAAACTTGGTTTCAGAGACAAGCCTGTGTTGTCTTTAGGAACATCAGCTGTTGCTTGATCGTGCAGTCCTAGCAAACCGTCCTAGATAGAAGCACACATCAATATCAGCTAGATTACCCCTTCCCCACAAACAGCTAGGCAATTTGAGGGACAATTCAAGTACTTTTATAGACAATGTAAAATCTAATCAATAATCTATAAATTAAATTAATCTCTCAGGCTATAGGGCTAAATGTACTCATATATCTATTGATACTTGCTCACAGCAAGCCTAATATATCTTCATGTTGTAAATATACCCTAAACCTTAAAAACTGAAAAGTATTTTTTTCAAAATGTATTTAGACCTATATTTTCACCTTCGTGGAATGTGTTGAACTATTTCTATACACATGAACAACTCTATATCAAACTTTGTTTGTTGACTGGATAATTATGTTCATCAGCAGCCTGTCTATACGTAGATCAATGTCAAGGCGTAGACTTGGAAGATGTAGTTGAATTGGGTGTGGGTTCGAGTCCCGCATAAGGCATAGGTTTTGTAAACATTCGTTCATCATCCCCTCATTTCTACCCCCAAATAACCTAGTTGTTGATGGGGTAGTTCAGCAAGCAACAATCAATTATGTTGACTACATTGTACCAATCAGATTCTAGAGATGTTAGCTGAGAGAGAAGGAATACAAACGTTATAAACTCTGACGTTTTTGAAGTGCTATCCCAGTGCACTAAAATGCCACCCACTAATACTATAGACCATGATGAAGATAACAAATCTCCAATTAGGTTTATTCACTAGAGATGTGTAGAAAGAAATTATGAATTGCTTATAAATGTTGACATCTTGGCAAAGTAGGCCCACAAACCGGTAGGCCTTGCCATAGGTCAGCACTATGTTGAAATAACAGCTATATATAGGGTAGGCCATGGATGCATTGAGGGTTGCGTTTGCCCGTTCTCCCGCTGACAAACCAACGCAACCCTCAATGCATGTTGGGAAAGGCCTAGGACTCAATTATCTTAATATATATGGATAATAGTCCCTGGGAATATGTGGGAAGAAAACATGAATAGCTTATAGACGTTGATATGAAAGAAATGTGCAAAACTATGACTATAGACTATAGTCTATAAACTTTGACATTTTGGCAATGTATAGAGCAGGTAGGCCTTGTCCCAGGTCAGCACTATAGTCTATAAACTTTGACATTTTGGCAATGTATAGAGCAGGTAGGCCTTGTCCCAGGTCAGCACTATGTATGCCAGCTATAGGATAGGCCTAGGACTTGATATATATGGATAATAGTCCCTGGGAATATGTGGGAAGAAAACAGGAATAGCTTATAGACATTAATATGGAAGAAATGTGCAAAATTATGAATAGTCTATAAACTTGGACATTTTGGCAATGTATAGAGCCGGTAGGCCTTGTCCCAGGTCAGCACTATGTATGCCAGCTATAGGATAGGCCTAGGACTTGATATATATGGTAATAGTCCCTGGGAATATGTGGGAAGAAAACAGGAATAGATTATAGACATTGATATGAAAGAAATGTGCAAAACTATGAATAGTCTATAAACTTTGACATTTTGGCAATGTATAGAGCCGGTAGGCCTTGTCCCAGGTCAGCACTATGTATGCCAGCTATAGGATAGGCCTAGGACTTGATATATATGGTAATAGTCCCTGGGAATATGTGGAAAGAAAACATGAGTAGCTTATAGACATTGATATGAAAGAAATGTGCAAAACTATGACTATAGTCTATAAACTTTGACATTTTGGCAATGTATAGAAGCGGTAGGCCTTGTCCCAGGTTATAGCACCATACTGAAATGCCAGCTAGGATTAGGATAGGCCTGGGACTTGATATATATATGGATAATAGTATCTGGGAATATGTGGAAATAAATCATGAATTACTTATCAACATTGATATGATGGAAATGTACAAACAAACCGGCTAAGCAGTACATGATGGGCTATAGATCTGATATAGAGTAGGCCTATAGAGCTCGGTGACAAGTCTGGACTTTTTACAGGCCTAGGCGCGATATTGTCTGTTATATTTATGCACATACCTATGGGGTGGTTCAAGCTATGACATGATGAGCTCTTGAGAGGCAATATCTTGCTTTCATAAGCCTACAAGTGGCATTGAGTTGTCGGAATATGCGTCAATTGGGAGATCTACTTGTACCGACGGCCGATACTATAGATAGCAGTAGCAACAGGTGTCGGCTTAGATGTTGGACAGTAGTTTTCTCTGGTAGATTTGTGTGGCACCTCTGAATAAACACAAATGTTCGACTGTCCAGGATTATCTGGGTATACTTGTATGTGGGAAACTATAGGCGCAAGTTGATTAATTAAACTCTTATTGGTATCGTGTCGGCTTTAATTAAACGTTTTCTTGTCATTAATCTGATATTATAATGAATATATCTCAGCTCTTTGACAAGCCTATTAGTGTTTGATAGCATTAATTTGAAGGTCATTTAATTCTCTAAATCGTGATTACTGTCACATCTATCATTATCTTGTTCCTGAATGGAAAATATCAGATTTAATTTGTGATTAGGGGTTGTTCATTAGTATTTCTGAGGGGATAAATTTCATTTCAAATGGACGCCATATTTGTTTATTTCCGGTCAATTTCTCACCTTATTTTTGCCAACTTTGATAAAATTACACCAAATAAAAAACTAATTAAAAAACACTTTTGTGAGATTATGTTCGTGAAATTCAGAGTGAAAATGAAAATACAAACTTTGTAGATAATTTTAAAATCAAAATTGGATTTAAAACGAGCTTGATGATAGTCAAGTTGAATTTATTGAATCTATTTCATTTTCATCATGTTTATCAAAATCGTTCCGATTCGTTCGATAATTTTCGGCCAATCACAGAAGGGCTAGAAAGAGGTTCGAGGGAGAAAATGGAATGTAAATCAGTCTTCCGGCCGACTTCGACGAGGCAACATCTCCACGCTCGAGCTCCCGGAAAACGTTCGATTTTTTAGTATTTTTTTTAGAAAAATCTCGCGCCATCGTTCGATTTTTTTGTTTGAGTAGTGGTAACGTCCATTTTGAAAGTTTTATATTTTAATCGAATGGATTTTGTTGTGGTGATACTGATTGGTTGTTTAATATTTAATCAAGTGATTGTTTTTAGTTATATAAAAGTTATTTATTTATTTGACGAACCAAATATTATTTAATACTTTATTAATTTGAATCGATATTTTTCAGTGGCGAACATTATGATCCGTTTGAAAGTATTATTTCAACAGTGTGAACTATTTTATTCAGTGGTGAACATAATTATTTTATTCACTGGCGATATTGAATAGTTTCAACTGAGAATCTTCAGGATTATATCGCTCGACTCGGTAAGTTTCTATGACAACCTAAATTTTAGCCAATCACTGATCTTGATCTCGGCCCTCACTTCTTCACATCCCTACATGAATAGAACCACTCGATGACGATTGTTAGCTTGACGACCCCACTAACAGCTCGTTTATTTGGGGGTACGATTGAGTATAGTTGATGGATGAGTGATATTTACAGAAAACCGTGCCTTGATTCGAATTCTTGCCCGACTTGTGTCTTATATTCTAGAGCAGTGCCTTAGCTTACTGAGCCAAGGGAAAGCTCTTCAATCAATATTTATTAGTTTTTTTCTCTTACTTTTGATTATATATATATATATATATATATATATATATATATATATATATATATATATATATATATATATATATATATATATATATATTTATATATATATAATATATGTATATATATATATATATATATATATATATATATATATATATATATATATATATATATATATATATGGTGTTTTTTGGAAGCTTATTTCTTGGTCGTGGATATAGGCCTAGTAATTAATAATGATTATATATTATATTTCTTATTATTTATCATCATCCATGTATTGATCCATTCATTCATCATTTATTATTATTATTTATCATTATTATTCATCATTCATTTATTTATTCATTCATATTTTCATTCATTCAATCAATCATTCATTTATTATTTTATTATTCATCATTCATCAGTATTAATTTTTCTTCCATTATTCTTTTAATTCTTACTCTTTTTATATTCTCTTCCTTTTTCATAATCACATTTCATATTTTAAAATTCGTATTTGATCAACCAAATTACTTGGTATTATTCCTAAATCATTACGAATTACTATATATATATATATATATATATATATATATATATTTATATTTATATTCTTTTATATATATCCATTTATTCATTATCATCTACTCATCTATTTATTTGTTCATCTATTCAGTTTCCCTTTTCAAGTTTGAACACAACGTTATGAATACATGTTTTGAATCACAAAGAACACAATGATAGTCACACTGTACTCCAATTCTATCAATATATTCCTTTTATATATTATTATATATTAGTTTCTGCTTGAGAAATCGTTTATCATTGTATTATTCTATTGACGAATACTCATGTATTAATTGATCATTTATTTTTATTCATTTTTTGCCACTGTTCACTTTCTATGCTATCGACGATTATCATTCTGTAACTCTATACAGTCTTCTGGTAATAAATAATTATTATTATTATTATTATTGGGGAGCAGCTTTAATCATAGTTCATCTTATTTTCCTACATCAAACCCGGTATAATAACCCATCAGGACTGAATAGAATTGTAAACAAAATCCCATTTCATCCTTAATTTTCTGTCAGGGATATTGTAGGGTTCTCAACACTTCTTGCTATTTTCTTTTTTTTTCTTTTATTTGCCACTCTTCTCTTTAAAATACCCTGAGCGCCCTGAATAAACCAAGGAGGTTAGATACTATCAGTATCTAACCTCCTTGGAATAAGCCCATTGTAATAATCATTGTTGATGGCCCATGTTTTGCTCTGTTGAAATTTAAATCGAAACAAACAAAACACGGCCATCTGAAGTCTTCAACATGGCTCGAGCCGGTTGTTCAAGGTCGCCAGAAGTTGCGCGCATTTCCCGTTTTCTCGACCTAGCGCTAGCGCTGACGGTTACCTATACCCTCTAAGTTAAACCCTGGATTGGGTCTCGGTTTACTGCAGGCTAGGTGTCCGTTAGCAAATAATCTCAAACGCTGTTCTAATTGAGTTTGTAATGTATAATGAAACCTATCACGGTTATTACATTGTTACGGGATGATTGTTGTTCAAGCCTCAGTCAACTTCTTGTTTACTAGTGAGGACCTACCCCAACCTAAGGCGTTTCTGATTGGTCGAGACTATTTCGCGAATTAAAACCACCTCAAAAGTCATAGCACTCGCGAAGTTTACTGTCAAGCACAGCTGTTAAAGGAAGGGTACAAGTATTTAAATGATAAATAGACAGCTGATGAAATCAGTGTGTCTGAAGAGAATATATACTGACTATAATAAGATATATAAGCAGATATAATATAAATAATATAATGTAATTTAAGAATATTCTATTGATTCATTTGATGAATTCAATATTTAGATCTGTATTTATTTTAATACTTTTCAACGATTTTTTGTATCCTGTATTATTACTATTGAGAGCAATTAATTATATATGGAAACTTGCCGACATCCCGTCTGTAGATTAAAACTTGGACGGTTATTCTTTGAGATCAGTAGGCCTATATGAAATATCACGCCATGAAATATTCGGTTTGTTTTAGTAATATGCATGGTGCTATGTATTATAATGTTGTATAACTATAAATATATATATAGGCCTATGTATATAATATATATTATGGAATGAATGATAGGTAGATGGATTGGGCCAAATATTAAAATTTACTATAATTTATTATCAATAATTACTATTTAAATGATTAAATTAATGTAGGCCTATATGTATCTGCAATGTTTTTCTTTTAATTCTTTTAATCTATTTTTAAAATCTTCTTTTAATCTTATTGGTCATTCATCCGACGCCAATAGATCTTGGTTATCACTCCAGTGCGTTGTGAAACGTCTCTTAAATAAATAGAATTTATAATGTAATTTGCAATGGTTTTGTTGTTACAGATAGATGGCAGCACAACTACTGGAATGGCTGTCACGTTGATCCGTCCACATCACCATGGAAACAGCCACGTGTCAGCGCTCCTGGCGGCAACCCTTGTAACTCGCTGGTCACTTCTCGATCCTTGAGGACTCGTTCGAGATCTACATTAAATCGAAACATTTCGATTTACAAGCACTTGGAAAATATAAACAGAATGCTATTTTAAGAAAACTTGCTGAAAATAAATGACTTTGGATACACTAACATTAAAGTAAAATTGAACAGTAGAACCAAATACGGGTTAGACATTATTCTTCAATATTTTTGTTTCTGAAAGAAGAAGAATGTATATTCATTCAAATTCTTGTCAAATTATTAGAGAAAGCGACGATTCACTTTTTTGTCTCCCGTATAGTTATGACCAAACACTTCAGGTTCTGAATGGCTAGATTCATGTTTGCTGCGTAATCTTCAAGCATAAATCATGTGTTCAACTCTTCCAGTCAAGTCAGGGCTGGGCTCGGTGGGCTGGGTTGGCTTTGGGTATAGGGTTTGGGTGAGGGTGGACCTTAGGGTATGTGCTAGTTAAGGTTGGGTACATTTTGGGTGGAGAGGGGAGGGAAGGGGATTGTTTGAGCTGAATGCAGATTTTTTTCTTGTACTTTTATGTAAGCAAACAATTAAGAATTTGGTACATTTTGACCTTCTGGAAATAACTTGAATTAGTTTTCAAATATTTATTACTTATATTTCAAACGAAACTTGTAACTTTCACCTGAAGTTGAAATCTCTGTGAAACTCTGCTCCTCTAGTCTTCTTAAAATAGCAACAATGGTTATATTAGAACATAAATATATATATTAGCAGTAAGTTATTTATAAGTTAGTTTATTTCAAGTTGTCAGTTTTTTAGTTCGCGATCACGGTTCCTGTCTTAATCGCGGCAGCCCAGCTTGCCACCCTTACGGTGGAAAGATTCATCCCCTCTCTCTTCCACCCTCAGTGTCATCTACACTCTCTTTCACACTTTCTTCCAGCAGTTTCTTCCACACTAATGCAGAGGATCTACACTATTTTCACTGCGGGAAGCAGGGACCGTCCTGGCATTAGTCCAGACTACCGAGGAAAACCACGGAAAACCACGGTGGAAATGGACGGTGGCTCGATATGCCCCTCACCTCTCGGAGCGCGTTAGCATCTGAGCTCAATGTGCCGGCATGGTGATGACAGAATAATATAATCGTAGGTAGACCCCTTGAATTAGTTTATAGTAAGATGACTTGAGGCCCAATGTATAGGAAAGAGACACTAAAGTTTGACGTACGGTACTTGAAAGTTGGAAGTTGAAAGTTGAACTGACGATCGAAAATGTCTAAGCATTTTCGTTTCCGCACGTCAAAATATTTTGTAGCTGGTGGCAACGATTGGTAACTTTTAGGAGGGACTAAACTGCAGTCATTTAGAAGATCGGGGTTCGATTCCCGCCATGGTCAACCATCCTGACAGAGGTGCAGCGTGGTCTCTCTATATTGTCAAAGTGCATATTGGGATGGTTCCTTTGAAAGAGGTCACGACCGCTTCCTTCCCACGTCACCTGATGAAACATATGAGGTTATTTCATCTTTCCATCTCAATGATCATTCACCGACGCCAATAGATCCTGGTTGTTATGAGAATGCGTTGAACCCAGAATAGAAGTGATTCTAAGAGGTTGATTATTTCCCCGTGTAACCTGGCTGTTGGTGAGTCGTTGAATAATAATCATCTTCTTCTTTGACAGTCTGTCGTGCCAGCGACTACATGAAGGCCAAGGTACCAACATATGAGAGAATACATTTCATACGCCACGATGCTGTATCCGCTCATCTCATTGGAGTCATGTTGGCAGTTCTGAACCTCTGTACCGCGTAGTGCTGGCAGTTCAGCCGTACGTGATATTCGCAAGAAGAATTATTCAGGTGAGAAAATGTAATCAACATTCTATAAAACAATACTGATTTGAAAATATTGCCCATTGCTTAAAAATTAAATTAATAATGTCTTTATAAGATGGAACTGATGAATGAAACAAAATTAATCACATTTTTCAATTTATCTTGACAGTGCTTCTCGAGATGGAACAACGGAGGTCATTGGTGCCAACCTGTGGGCAGCAAACTCAGCGTTACACGTTGCTGTTCGCCGTCCAATCCATGCGGGAGGTTCCGAGTCGCAGTACCACGTGGTGTTGGAGGTTCCGAGTCACAGTACCCCGTGGGGTTGGCAGTACTGCAGCGTGGTGACGTGTTACTCTCTACTACATGTATTTGTGGATTGTTGGCATCGAGTCGGGAGTGAATGAGAGTGAATGAATGGTTGCCCGGGCAACGGAATGAATGTATCAACAGTCTGGCACCTGGACCCTCAGTCCGCCCCAGCCCGCCGGACTGTTGATGGGGTGGATGAATGAATGGCTCGATGTTATTACCACAACAATTCACAAAACTAGATATTCCCGCAGCTTTGATTAATTTCCCTCTCCTTCTTTCAGCTCCACGTTAGGTTTTATCCCACATGTGCATGTTCCCTGTAACCCTCAGGCTGCGGGAATCTTGAGGTCGAACCAACTGATTTAAAGATGGTTTACCTTATTGAGAATATCCCATCAGGATATTTCTTAGATCCGGGAATAGATGACGTAACTTATTGAGAATATCCCATCAGGATATTTCTTAGATCCGGGAATAGTGGTCAAATAACTGATCGCAGAAGAAAGAAGACGGCACCCAAACCCTGATAGGCTGTCACATGTTACGGGTGGGATTAATTTTCAGAGTCAATTCAATTGGTTTTATGATACATGGATTGCCCAATGGAAACATTAGGAGCGATTTGTATCACTGGACATATTATTTAGATTCATAACATTCCCAGTTACTAGATTTTCTTTTGATGACACTCAAAGAATAAATTCAAGTATTTATACAACTTTTTTTTTCAGTGCTTAGGGAGATTTTTCATTCATAGTAATCTAGGTTTCTTAGGGATAGGGCAAATATTTCTCCAAGCTACCACAGCTATCGTAGGGTAGGGGCAGCAGTAAGGTTTTATTCCCAGCTCTGCATTCATCGAACCTAATCTAGGTTTCTTAGGGATATAGGGCAAATAGTTCTCCAAGCTATCACAGCTATAGTAGGGTAGGTGCAGCAGTGAGGTTCGATTCCTGGCTCTGCATTCATCGAACCTAATCTAGGTTTCTTAGGGATATAGGGCAAATAGTTCTCCAAGCTATCACAGCTATAGTAGGGTACGGGCAGCAGTAAGGTTTTATTCCCAGCTCTGCATTCATCGAACCTAATCTAGGTTTCTTAGGGATATAGGGCAAATAGTTCTCCAAGCTATCACGCTATAGTAGGGTAGGTGCAGCAGTAAGGTTCGATTCCTGGCTCTGCATTCATCGAACCTAATCTAGGTTTCTTAGGGATATAGGGCAAATAGTTCTCCAAGCTACCACAGCTATAGTAGGGTACGGGCAGCAGTAAGGTTCGATTCCTGGCTCTGCATTCATCGAACCTAATCTAGGTTTCTTAGGGATATAGGGCAAATAGTTCTCCAAGCTATCACAGCTATAGTAGGGTACGGGCAGCAGTAAGGTTTTATTCCCAGCTCTGCATTCATCGAACCTAATCTAGGTTTCTTAGGGATATAGGGCAAAAAGTTCTCCAAGCTATCACAGCTATAGTAGGGTAGGTGCAGCAGTAAGGTTCGATTCCTGGCTCTGCATTCATCGAACCTAATCTAGGTTTCTTAGGGATATAGGGCAAATAGTTCTCCAAGCTACCACAGCTATAGTAGGGTACGGGCAGCAGTAAGGTTCGATTCCTGGCTCTGCATTCATCGAACCTAATCTAGGTTTCTTAGGGATATAGGGCAAATAGTTCTCCAAGCTATCACAGCTATAGTAGGGTACGGGCAGCAGTAAGGTTTTATTCCCAGCTCTGCATTCATCGAACCTAATCTAGGTTTCTTAGGGATATAGGGCAAATAGTTCTCCAAGCTACCACAGCTATAGTAGGGTAGGGGCAGCAGTAAGGTTTTATTCCCAGCTCTGCATTCATCGAACCTAATCTAGGTTTCTTAGGGATATAATAGGGCAAATAGTTCTCCAAGCTATCACAGCTATAGTAGGGTAGGTGCAGCAGTAAGGTTCGATTCCTGGCTCTGCATTCATCGAACCTAATCTAGGTTTCTTAGGGATATAGGGCAAATAGTTCTCCAAGCTACCACAGCTATAGTAGGGTAGGTGCAGCAGTAAGGTTCGATTCCTGGCTCTGCATTCATCGAACCTAATCTAGGTTTCTTAGGGATATAGGGCAAATAGTTCTCCAAGCTATCACAGCTATAGTAGGGTAGGGGCAGCAGTAAGGTTTTATTCCCAGCTCTGCATTCATCGAACCTAATCTAGGTTTCTTAGGGATATAGGGCAAATAGTTCTCCAAGCTATCACAGCTATAGTAGGGTAGGTGCAGCAGTAAGGTTCGATTCCTGGCTCTGCATTCATCGAACCTAATCTAGGTTTCTTAGGGATAGGGCAAATAGTTCTCCAAGCTATCACAGCTAAAGTAGGGTACGGGCAGCAGTAAGGTTCGATTCCTGGCTCTGCATTCATCGAACCTAATCTAGGTTTCTTAGGGATATAGGGCAAATAGTTCTCCAAGCTATCACAGCTATAGTAGGGTAGGGGCAGCAGTAAGGTTCGATTCCTGGCTCTGCATTCATCGAACCTAATCTAGGTTTCTTAGGGATATAGGGCAAATAGTTCTCCAAGCTATCACAGCTATAGTAGGGTAGGGGCAGCAGTAAGGTTCGATTCCTGGCTCTGCATTCATCGAACCTAATCTAGGTTTCTTAGGGATATAGGGCAAATAGTTCTCCAAGCTATCACAGCTATAGTAGGGTAGGGGCAGCAGTAAGGTTTTATTCCCAGCTCTGCATTCATCGAACCTAATCTAGGTTTCTTAGGGATATAGGGCAAATAGTTCTCCAAGCTATCACAGCTATAGTAGGGTAGGTGCAGCAGTAAGGTTCGATTCCTGGCTCTGCATTCATCGAACCTAATCTAGGTTTCTTAGGGATAGGGCAAATAGTTCTCCAAGCTATCACAGCTAAAGTAGGGTACGGGCAGCAGTAAGGTTCGATTCCTGGCTCTGCATTCATCGAACCTAATCTAGGTTTCTTAGGGATATAGGGCAAATAGTTCTCCAAGCTATCACAGCTATAGTAGGGTAGGGGCAGCAGTAAGGTTCGATTCCTGGCTCTGCATTCATCGAACCTAATCTAGGTTTCTTAGGGATATAGGGCAAATAGTTCTCCAAGCTATCACAGCTATAGTAGGGTAGGGGCAGCAGTAAGGTTCGATTCCTGGCTCTGCATTCATCGAACCTAATCTAGGTTTCTTAGGGATATAGGGCAAATAGTTCTCCAAGCTACCACAGCTATAGTAGGGTACGGGCAGCAGTAAGGTTTTATTCCCAGCTCTGCATTCATCGAACCTAATCTAGGTTTCTTAGGGATATAGGGCAAATAGTTCTCCAAGCTATCACAGCTATAGTAGGGTAGGTGCAGCAGTAAGGTTCGATTCCTGGCTCTGCATTCATCGAACCTAATCTAGGTTTCTTAGGGATATAGGGCAAATAGTTCTCCAAGCTATCACAGCTATAGTAGGGTACGGGCAGCAGTAAGGTTTTATTCCCAGCTCTGCATTCATCGAACCTAATCTAGGTTTCTTAGGGATATAGGGCAAAAAGTTCTCCAAGCTACCACAGCTAGGGTAGGGGCAGCAGTAAGGTTTTATTCCCAGCTCTGCATTCATCGAACCTAATCTAAGTTTCTTAGGGATATAGGGCAAATAGTTCTCCAAGCTATCACAGCTAAAGTAGGGTAGGGGCAGCAGTAAGGTTCGATTCCTGGCTCTGCATTCATCGAACCTAATCTAGGTTTCTTAGGGATAGGGCAAATAGTTCTCCAAGCTATCACAGCTAAAGTAGGGTAGGTGCAGCAGTAAGGTTCGATTCCTGGCTCTGCATTCATCGAACCTAATCTAGGTTTCTTAGGAAAAGGGCAAATAGTTCTCCAAGCTATCACAGCTATAGTAGGGTACGGGCAGCAGTAAGGTTCGATTCCTGGCTCTGCATTCATCGAACCTAATCTAGGTTTCTTAGGGAGATAGGGCAAATAGTTCTCCAAGCTACCACAGCTATAGTAGGGTAGGGGCAGCAGTAAGGTTCGATTCCTGGCTCTGCATTCATCGAACCTAATCTAGGTTTCTCAGGGATATAGGGCAAATAGTTCTCCAAGCTATCACAGCTATAGTAGGGTAGGTGCAGCAGTAAGGTTCGATTCCTATAGCTCTGCATTTCAAATAGTTTTTTTTTTTTAGATCCAGCTTGTGGGAAATTCAGAAATAGGTAGGATTTTACTTTCAGTTCCGAGTCTCAAACAACTTCATTGAGCTGCAGAGTCGTCTAAACTTCCTTTCAGCTGCAGAGTCGTCTACACTTCCTTTCACCTAAACAACACCTACACCCACACATTTACACTCACTTTCAGCTGCAGAGTCATCTACACTCTCTTTCAGCTGCAGAGTCATCTACACTCTCTTTCAGCTGCAGAGTCATCTACACTCTCTTTCAGCTGCAGAGTCATCTACACTCTCTTTCAGCTGCAGAGTCGTCTACACTCTCTTTCAGCTGCAGAGTCATCTACACTCTCTTCCAGCTGCAGAGTCATCTACACTCTCTTTCAGCTGCAGAGTCATCTACACTCTCTTTCAGCTGCAGATTCATCTACACTCTCTTTCAGCTGCAGAGTCATCTACACTCTCTTTCAGCTGCAGAGTCGTCTACACTCTCTTTCAGCTGCAGAGTCGTCTACACTCACTTTCAGCTGCGAGAATCTAGAGCGTGAAGAGCTCGAAGAGATTGAACGGGAATCTTCTACTCGCTGTTGCCATGGAAACCCAATGGCCTCCAATGGAAGAGCGTGGTGAAGCTGAACTCGGTGTCCGTCTCGAGGATCCTGAAGGTGAGGTCATGACATCACATCCATCCCAGTATTAACTAGTGAATAACTAACCACTGCTTCAAACTAACTATCGCTCCCAACTAACAATTGTTTGTATCAACTTGCTTGTTCCATAATACAAACTGTTTCCTACTCAAACAACTGTAGTTCTTTGGAAACGGTAATGATTTCTTCATACCGGGTATCTTCTCAGTTTGATGGTCAATAATATATATTGCCGTTGTTTGAGTGATTAGTGAGATGATGGGATGAAGGTTTCTAAGGTATAGTGTGAAGGACATTTGAAATGAGCAACAGTTGCCCAGATTGTGGGAACTGTTCCGGCACTGAGACGAGCGGTCGAGTGGTTAATACACTGGACCGTAGATCAGGGGACCGTGGTTCAATTCCTGACATGGTCGACCGTCCTGACAGAGGTATATCGTGATTCAGGTCAATACTTGGAGAGTTCTTCGAGAACGGGCCACGACCGACTCCTTCCATCTATCAAAAATCACCTAATAAAATAACCGATCATCTCATTTATCATTCACCAACGCCAATAGATCGTATTCATCATTATATTGTGTTGTTATAAATCCAATCAGAAGAGGACAAATAGATTTGAACGTTGCTTTTTTCTCTTTTTCCTCAGTTTCTCGATGAACTTGATCACGAGGAGGCCAAGGTACCAACACAACAGAACCAACACTCCACGGTGTGTCAGCAACAGTTAACCCCAACACGTGTGCAAGGCATGTCTCAGCCAGCGGACAGTTAGGCAGTGCGTGATGATCGCCCGAACAAACTATTGGGTGAGAATATCTGATGCACAAATATACATTGATTATCCATGAGGAAATATTGAATATTGATTGAGAAGTAAAGTTATTGATGTCCATATTGAATGAAAAGGACTATCGGAGCAAAATGATGAAAATATTCTCATTTTCTTTCTTGACAGTGCTTCTCGTGATGGAATAACGGAAGTCATCGGTACCAACCTGTGGGCAGCAAACTCAGCGTTACACGTTGCTGTCGCAGTACCTCGTGATGTTGGCTGTTCCGAGGCTGTTCCGAGTCGCAGTACCACGTGGTGTTGGCAGTACTGCAGCGTGGTGACGTGTTGCTCTCTCCCTAATGTTGCTTGTGCTTGGTTGGCATCGAGTCGGGGGTGGATGTCGTAGGGTTGCCCGGGCAACGTGGATCAACACGTCTGGCACCTGGACCCTCAGTCCGCCCCAGCCCGCCAGACTGTTGATAGGTAGGAAGAATGATGGCTCGATGTTACTATGACAACCAAGCACAAGCTTCGGTTAGATATTCCCGCAGCTTTGATTAATTTCCCTCTCCTTCTTTCAGCTCCACGTTAGGTTTTATCCCACATGTGCATGTTCCCTGTAACCCTCAAGCTGTGGGAATCTCAAGGTCAAACCAACTGAATTAAAGATGGTTTACCTTATTGAGAATATCCCATCAGGATATTTCTTAGATCCGGGAATAGATGACGTAACTTATTGAGAATATTCCTTCAGGATATTTCTTAGATCCGGGAATAGATGACGTAACTTATTGAGAATATTCCTTCAGGATATTTCTTAGATCCGGGAATAGTGGTCAGATAACTGATCGCAGAAGAGAGAAGATGGCACCGTCCAATCTTGAAGACTGGACACATCCAGGGGTTCCAGCACATCCAGGATCTCGACTCACTCGGGGGTTCCGGCACTTCCGGGCTGAGCCTCAATTCATTCATCCGGTAATTATTTTCTCTCATTAACATGTTTATCCTAAAAGTAGTTGAAATATTTTTTCCATATCTCATTCAAATATAGAACAGTGTTTCACTCTCTTTGCTTTTTACACTAATGATTACCTCTGTTGTTCTTCTCAAATAGTTTGCTCTTTCGAAACATCCAAGATTCCAGTCAACGTCGGCATCCCGTGTTTCTCTTACATCTGACCGTGACCAACACAAACTCTGCCACGAGTCCAAGACGCCAATAGATCTTCAAGCCGACCTTCTGACCCTCGTCCATTGAACCAGCTCTCGTGTAAGTATCATGGCCCTATTAAACCAAGTATTGGATTTCACAACACTTGAATTATTTTCTTGGATCTATTGGCGTCGGTGAATGATGAATAAGACGATTCAAATTTGAGAAGACTGTTATTTTATCTGGTATTCCGTGCATGAAAAGGATCCACTGAATATCTAAAACATTATAATCTCACAGGAATATATCAATATGATCATGTTTTTCCATTATTCTGATGAGGTCCCCTACTATATGCATATTTCTACACCTATACCATGTAGGCGTGGATATTCAAACATACCTCAACTTGTTGAATATCTGTCAATATGTGATTAAATGGATTCCAAGTAGGAAGGTGACTATTGAACAGTGAATTTTACACTCGGGGATCCTTTGAATTAGATTCGCAATCAGAATTTGGAATGTAAAACTGAATAAATTAAAGACATTAAAACTAATAATATTGTTATTCTGCTCAACAGTGAACTACCTGCTAGTTCCTGTGAGGGACGCCACAATGCTGTTCCAAGCTAGACGCTGTACCTCGTGATGTTGGCTGTTCCGAGGCTGTTCCGAGTCGCAGTACCACGTGGTGTTGGCAGTACTGCAGCGTGGTGACGTGTTGCTCTCTCCCTAATGTTGCTTGTGCTTGGTTGGCATCGAGTCGGGGGTGGATGTCGTAGGGTTGCCCGGGCAACGTAGATCAACACGTCTGGCACCTGGACCCTCAGTCCGCCCCAGCCCGCCAGACTGTTGATAGGTAGGAAGAATGATGGCTCGATGTTACTATGACAACCAAGCACAAGCTTCGGTTAGACATTCCCGCAGCTTTGATTAATTTCCCTCTCCTTCTTTCAGCTCCACGTTAGGTTTTATCCCACATGTGCATGTTCCCTGTATCCCTCAGGCTGTGGGAATCTCAAGGTCAAACCAACTGATTTAAAGATGGTTTACCTTATTGAGAATATCCCATCAGGATATTTCTTAGATCCGGGAATAGATGACGTAACTTATTGAGAATATTCCTTCAGGAGATTTCTTAGATCCGGGAATAGTGGTCAGATAACTGATCGCAGAAGAGAGAAGACGGCACCGTCCAATCTTGAAGACTGGACACATCCAGGGGTTCCAGCACATCCGGAGTCTCGACTCACTCGGAGGTTCCGGCACTTCCGGGCTGAGCCTCAATTCATTCATCCGGTAATTATTTTCTCTCATTAACATGTTTATCCTAAAAGTAGTTGAAATATTTTTTCCATATCTCATTCAAATATAGAACAGTGTTTCACTCTCTTTGCTTTTTACACTAATGATTACCTCTGTTTTTCTTCTCAAATAGTTTGCTCTTTCGAAACATCCAAGAAGATTCCAGTCAACGTCGGCATCCCGTGTTTCTCTCACGTCTAGCCGTGACCAACACGAACTCTGCCACGAGTCCAAGACGCCAATAGATCTTCGAGCCGACCTTCTGACCCTCGTCCATTGAACCAGCTCTCGTGTAAGTATCATGGCCCTATTATACCAAGTATTGGATTTCACGACACTTGAATCAGTTCTTGGATCTATTGGCGTCGGTGAATGATGAATAAGACGACACAAATTTGAGAAGACTGTTATTTTATCTGGTATTCCGTGCATGGAAAAGATGCACTGAATATCTAAAACATTATAATTTCACAGGAATATATCAATATGATCATGTTTTTCCATTATTCTGATGAGGTCCCCTACTATATGCAGATATCTACACCTATACCATGTAGGCGTAGATATTCAAACATACCTTAACTTGTTGAATATCTTTTAATATCTGACTAAATGTATTCCAAGTAGGAAGGTGACTATTGAACAGTGAATTTTACACTCGGGGATCCTTTGAATGAGATTCGCAATCAGGATTCGGAATGTTAAACTGAATGAATTAAAGATATTAAAACTAATAATATTGTTATTCTGCTCAACAGTGAACAGCCTGCTAGTTCCTGTGAGGGACGCCACAATGCTGTTCCAAGCTGGTCGCTGTACCTCGTGATGTTGGCTGTTCCGAGGCTGTTCCGAGTCGCAGTACCACGTGGTGTTGGCAGTACTGCAGCGTGGTGACGTGTTGCTCTCTCCCTAATGTTGCTTGTGCTTGGTTGGCATCGAGTCGGGAGTGGATGTCGTAGGGTTGCCCGGGCAACGTAGATCAACACGTCTGGCACCTGGACCCTCAGTCCGCCCCAGCCCGCCAGACTGTTGATAGGTAGGAACAATGATGGCTCGATGTTACTATGACAACCAGGCACAAGCTTCGGTTAGACATTCCCGCAGCTTTGATTAATTTCCCTCTCCTTCTTTCAGCTCCACGTTAGGTTTTATCCCACATGTGCATGTTCCCTGTTACCCTCAGGCTGCGGGAATCTCAAGGTCAAACCAACTGAATTAAAGATGGTTTACCTTATTGAGAATATCCCACCAGGATATTTCTTAGACCCGGGAATAGATGACGTAACTTATTGAGAATATTCCTTCAGGATATTTCTTAGATCCGGGAATAGATGACGTAACTTATTGAGAATATTCCTTCAGGATATTTCTTAGATCCGGGAATAGTGGTCAGATAACTGATCGCAGAAGAAAGAAGACGGCACCGTTCAATCCTAGAGACTGGACACATCCAGGGTCTCGACACATCCGGGGTCTCGACACATCCAGGGTCTCGACACATCCGGGGTCTCGACACATCCAGGGCCTCAACACATCCAGTGCCTCGACACATCCAGGACCTCGACACATCCAGGGTCTCGACACATCCAGGACCTCGACACATCCAGTGCCTCGACACATCCAGGGTCTCGACACATCCAGGACCTCGACACATCCAGGGTCTCGACACATCCAGGACCTCGACACATCCAGGGTCTCGACACATCCAGGACCTCGACACATCCAGGGCCTCAACACATCCAGGGTCTCGACACATCCGGTGTCTCGACACATCCGGGGTCTCGACACATCCAGGACCTCGACACATCCAGGGCCTCAACACATCCAGGGTCTCGACACATCCGGGGCCTCAACACATCCAGGGTCTCGACACATCCAGGACCTCGACACATCCGGGGTCTCGACACATCCAGGACCTCGACACATCCAGGGCCTCAACACATCCAGGGTCTCGACACATCCGGGGTCTCGACACATACGGGGTCTCGACACATACGGGGTCTCGACACATCCAGGACCTCGACACATCCAGGGCCTCAACACATCCAGGGTCTCGACACATCCAGGACCTCGACACATCCGGGGTCTCGACACATCCAGGACCTCGACACATCCGGGGTCTCGACACATCCAGGACCTCGACACATCCAGGGCCTCAACACATCCAGGGTCTCGACACATCCGGGGTCTCGACACATACGGGGTCTCGACACATACGGGGTCTCGACACATCCAGGGTCTCGACACATCCGGAAGTTCCGGCACTTCCGGGCTGAGCCTCAATTCATTCATCCGGTAATTATTTTTCTATATTAACATGCATAATAATCTTAAAAATAGTTGAAATATTTTTTCCATATCTTATTTAAATATAGATCAGTGTTTCACTCTCTTTGCTTTTTACACTAATAATAATCTTTGTTGTTCTTCTCAAATAGTTTGCTCTTTCAAAACATCCAAGAAGATTCCAGTCAACGTCGGCATCCCGTGTTTCTCTCACGTCTAGCCGTGACCAACACGAACTCTGCCACGAGTCCGAGACGCCAATAGATCTTCGAGTTGACCTTCTGACCCTCCCCCATTGAACCAGCTCTCGTGTAAGTATCATGGGGCGCCGGTGAATGATGAATAAGACGGTACAATTTTGAGAATTATTTGGTATCTTGTACATTGATAAGGATTCAGTTAATATCAAATTTTCTCCCTCCGTCTCCGATTGACCACCCATTAGTGACCGTATTAACGCGGTTTACCGATTCAGTTAACATTGTGTAAAACATCGTGTTTCCTTCTTCAAAATATACACTTTTCTGTTTTCCTCATTCTATTCTTACACAGAAATCAGTCTTACATTATTTATAATATGTACCAGATTTCAATTAAATCTGTATTACGCTATTATTATTGTCATCATTATTCTGTCTGTAACTAACATGAGCATGTATATGCATTCAATTATGTATATCAATTATCAAGCATTAACAATTAATCAAATGGGATGAATAAAATACTGCTCGTACCGGCACAGTAGCTGAGTGGTTAGCTCACGTGCTTCGTGATCTGGGAGGTGAAGGGACATATCGGACCTGGTTCGATCCCCGCCACCGTCCATCTTTACAGGGGTTTTTCGTGGTTTCCCTCTGTAGTCTGGGCTAATGCCGGGATGGTTCCTACAATATAGGCCACGACCGCTTCCTTCCCACTATCCTTCTCACTACGCATAAAAAACCTTCATCTCATCATCCCATCATCTCATTAATCATTCATCCGACGCCAAAAGATCTTAGTAATCATTACAGTGCGTCGTTAAAACCCAATAAAAAAAATAAAAAATACTGCTCGTGGCCACTAAATTTGCCAGCATTGGTCAGCAAAACTCCTTGGGCCCGTAGTGAGTACAGTGGAACCTCTTTAGTTTATTTTCCAGGGGACCAGACAGAAACTTACTTACCTGAAGTGAAAAACTTACTGAACAAACTTTTCAACATGTAGGAGCATATGGATGGGATTAGAAAATAAAACCTACTTGAAAGGTGAAAAACGTACTAGAGAGAAACTTACTAAAGAGTAGTAGTAATAGTCTTTATTAGCAATTTAGCTACTGTATTGACATACACACAATTATTACAACAATACACAATTAATACAATACTATAACAATAATAATAACATCAGCATAATATTACAAGAGAGTTATCATGCTAATTATACATTCAATTTTTCAGTTCTAATAACCCACTTCATCTACTATTTAGTTAACATCAATTTAATATACATGGGGAGTATCCCAATAATTATTTTTTTTTTCATAAGCTTTAGGTAATAAACCCTTTTCTTTGATTACTTTACTACACTCTCGACGAAATATATCAACATTTTTAACTTCCTTCACAATATTTGGTAACCTATTATATATTCTCATCCCTTTGATAAAAATAGAATTGTCTTCCTCTTTTGAGCAAGTCCTGATAATGTTAATATTTTTACTACCTCTGGTAAAATGATTATGTTTATCATTATTTAATTTCAGTCTATCACAGAGATAACTTGGAACCAATCCATTGATAATTTTATAAATTAATGGTTCTACTAATTACTAAACTACAGGCCGAACAAGAGTGGAAGTCGTTAATGACCTCCAAAGCTCAAGTGACCCTCAAGTCTCTGTACAGAGCTGCTACAAACAACCCGCATGGCAGGTCGTATTTGTTTTTGTATTTTATTTACTCATTACACATTGTTCTAAAAACAGGTGGTAGCAATTATTCTCATGAAACTAAAGAAAAACAAACAAACATAGTGTACTTATTATTGTATGTACATATGTACATATGTACATATGTACATACTACATATGTACCGATATTACCAAGTCCAGTTAGTATTTATCTGGGAGTTGATGAAAACAAACAGCATGGGTAACCATGGTGATAACAAGTTTGAACTGTCAGATGAAGGCTAACTGTACTTGGTAATTCTGGGCCTTGGTGAAATTACACATTGTTGTTTTTTCTTAGCTCTCTTCTTGAATCACTGATCTTCGTTATATTCTTTATATCTTCTTCCGATTCATTCCATTCCCGCGTCGTTCTTCGGATGAATCCATATTTCCCTACTTTTCTATCCACTCTCTCCACTTCCATTCTTACCCCTCCCCTTGTACTTCTTTGTAATGCCTTTTCAAATCTTTTGCTTAATTCCTCCCATCTTGTATATTCATTCGTAACTCTAACAATATTGCACATTCTTTCTATATGTCTTCGTTTTGCCAAATTTTCCCATCCCATTTCTTCAATCATTTTACTAGGTCTTTCTATAAGTTTTTCCACCACATTCTTATCGTCCTGATAATCTTTACGGCCCGTCACGACAATTATTATTATTATTATTATTATTAACTCTTGCAGTTGCACATAAATGCGCGGTGGCAAGTTCCCTATCAATCCTATCCTATCGCCTCCCTAACCTTCTGACGGAATAGCTTCAACCCTATTTCATCCTCAAGTATACTTCTACTGAGCCCATTCCAATCCCTATACCTGTCCTATTCAAGAGAGAGAACTTACCGACATCTAATCTAGCCCCCTTTATAACTACTGCTCTATCATGACTTCGCCTACCCCCATACCCTGACTCATTCCTTTCAATCAACCTATTCAACTCTCCCCAGCCCCCTTCTCCTTCCATTACCCTGAAGAAATTACAGATCCGATCCTCCTTTCTCCGTATTTCCAATTCCCGCCATCCCAAGTCTCGGATCATCTCAGATGGACTCTCCAATATTCTCACCCTCTCCCCCCTTTCATTCTCCCCCCATTTCCACCTCCTAACCCTACCTGTAACCCTTCTAACTGCAATCCTTTGCACCCTTTCCACATCCCTTATCTCACCTAATCTATAAGGATCCCAAACTGAACTAGCATATTCCTTCTCTCATCGAGACAATCCTTCTCTCATCGGCAGAAATGACCACCAACTCAAGTTGAACCTACGTCCCATCACAATACGGATACTGGCCTCCATTATTCCCCAGCTAGATCCATTCCTCTGTGGAACAGTATCCTGTAGGATAAAATGGGGATACTTCCCAAGCCTTCTGCCTTTAACAACATTCTATCAGAGCTGAACAAAAATAATCCACCCAATTTGTTTTTGTAGCTTCATCTCCACCATCATATATCTTTATACTTCATTCATTCATTAATCAATCATTTAATCATTATTTTCGATTTGAAAAATAATTAGATTGATAATAATAATATATTTTATTTTTTATTTTTATTACACATTTAAACACACTTCATACAAACTCCACATAAGTATTTGAGCTCCCAGTGAGAATATCTCGTAGGGGAGAAAATAAAATTAAATAACATGTCCGTCGTGTCTTCTAAGGACTAAAGTTGTCAAACACATATTGCATTAAAAACAAAAATGCATTTTAACCAGGTATTATTATTGTCAATTATGAACATACATTTTGATCAATTTTTTGAACTGATTTATCTTAGTTACATTTTTAATATTTTTAGGCACATCATTATATAAATGCACAGCTTTGATTATGACTGCCATTTTCCCAAATTTGTTCTTGTGAAATCAATGTGTACATCAATAGCTTGTCTGGTAATATATCTATGGACCTATGAGTTAAATGATATCTGAAAATCATGCTTGAGCAAATTATGAGTAACTTTGTTTTTTGTATTGTATTTTTTTACGTGGTTGATTTACAAAGTTATTGTGCGAACCACATCGGATGATAGAATAAAAATTAACAAATGATACAAATTAACAGTAAATCAATTGTATAAAAAATATTCATCTAGGCTGTAAAATAAATTATTCAGTAAACAATTCTTCAATTTCAATTTGAATTCAGTTCTATTGTTGCTTTCTTTCAATTTCCTGGGAAGATTATTATATATCCTTCTACCAGCTTGAAGGGTTGATCTTGATGTGGTTTCAATTTGAATTGAATTAATTGGAATTGGTTGATGAAAAAAGTGGTGTTAGGGTCACAGAACTTGTTTGAGACTTGAAAATTATTAAATGCTCAATTTCAAAATTGTCCAATTCAATTTGCAACTGTTTTGTTGTTACAGATAGATGGCAGCACCACTATTGGAATAGTTGTCGTCACATCGACCGTCCTCATCGCTGAAAACAAGTGTCAGCGCTCCTGGCGGCAGACATTGTAACTCGCAGATCACTTCTCGATCCTCAGGAGGAACCCACGTACAGCGTAACATTTTCAGTCTCAACATAGCATATAAACGATCGTAGGACTTTCAGTTTAACATGTTGTAGTGAAACTGCTTCACGCCGTTCAGAGAAGTATCTCATAAAATACTGTCATCCATAATAAACATTCACAACATGTTACGTGTTATTTGTATGTAACGGTACACTGTGAGGTGGAAATATCGAGTGTTACTGTTACATACAACTGATCTTCACACCATTCAGAGAAGTATCTTATAAAATACTGTCATCCATAATAAACACTCACAATATGTTACGTGTTATTTGTATGTAACGGTACGCTGTGAGGTGGAAATATCGAGTGTTACTCTTACATACAAGTGATCTTCACACCATTCAGAGAAGTATCTTATAGAATACTGTCATCCATAATGAACATTCACAATATGTTACGTGTTTTTTTTATGTAACGGTACGCTGTGAGGTGGAAATATCGAATGTTACTGTTACATACAACTGATCTTTACACCTTTATTATAAAATCCGTGTCATTGAAATTTTCTACAAATATTGTCTGCATGTTGTGTCGTATCAGTTTATCTATCTTTTTGCACTGTTCAAGTTCCATTTATATCTGTGGAATCCCCCTGGTTGGAACTTTTTGCCCTACGGGCACGCCTCAAGACCTTGCTTGAGAAACATTCCATCGGAACATTCAGATTCACAAGTACGTGAAACCTCTGTGCATCGTTCCCGGATCCATCGTTTTCCTGCTTGTAATCATATAATCAATGTAGAACGTTCCTGGATCGATGGTTCAGTTTTCCTGGTCCCTTGGAAAATGATGGAAAGAGGTTTCACTGTACTTGGAAATATAAACAGAATGCTATTTTAAGAAAACTTGCTGAAAATAAATTACTTTGGATACACTAACATTTAAGTAAAATTAAACAGTAGAACCAAATACGGGTTAGACATTATTCTTCAATATTTTTGTTTCTGAAAGAAGAAGAATGTATATTCATTCAAATTCTTGTCAAATTATTAGAGAAAGTGATGATTCACGTTTTTGTCTCCCGTATAGTTATGACCAAACACTTCAGGTTCTGAATGGCTAGATTCATGTTTGCTGCGTAATCTTCAAGCATAAATCATGTGTTCAACTCTTCCAGTCAAGTCAGGGCTGGGCTCGTTGGGCTGGGTTGGCTTTGGGTATAAGGTTTGGGTGAGGGTGGACCTTAGGGTATGTGCTAGTTAAGGTTGGGTACCTTTTGGGTGGAGAGGGGAGGGAAAGGGATTGGTTGAGCTGAAAGCAGATATTTTTCTTGTACTTTTATGTAAGCAAACAATTAAGAATTTGGTACATTTTGAACTTCAGGAAATAACTTGAATCAGTTTTCAAATATTTATAACAAATATTTCAAACAAAACTTGGCGCAAAATGACCCTGCTGTCGACGCGCCTTTAAACTCCAACATTCAATTCAATTGTAACTTTCACCTGAAGTTAAAATCTCTGTGAAACTTTCGTGCTCCAGTCTTCTTAAAATAGCATCAATGGTTGTATTAGAACATAAATATATATTAGCAGTAAGTTATTTATAAGTTAGTTTATTTCAAGTTGTAAGTTTTTTAGTTCGCGATCACGGTTCCTGTCTTAATCGCGGCAGCCCAGCTTGCCACCCTTACGGTGAATAGATTCGATAGTTCCAGTTACATAAACATTGTTATCTAGTCTAAGACAATCCATAATTTATAATATTCAAGTTAATTTTACTTGAAATTTTATGGCTTTTTAATGGCCAATTTAGTCTTAGTTGTCAGATTTGTGGTAGTGAAATGCTCATTTCTGTGCGGCATTCAAGATGAAGTAAGTAAAATCAATAGCTAGCTCATTTCTTCAGTCGAATGTAACTTGACACCACGTCTTCTCGGAGCGGACGAGTGGTGTTGAGAGTAGTTAGGCTTGTCTGAATGTAAGCGCGAGTAAGTCTAGTTGTCTGGGTGAGAGCTTTTCATGGTTTGCCTCACCAGTTCGATGTTCGATACTGCTTCTTTGAAAGCCAGACTAAACTCATTCAACCGGCCATGACCTAGCATACTAGCTTGCTCGAGCGTCGAATCATTTCAATTTTAATATTTTCAAGTGACATAATAATTACATAATAACATTAATAACACAATTACTATGATTTTTCTCTTGTCGTCCATCACGATTTCTTGCCAATATTCCATTTCGTCAAATCATATTCATTAACGCGAACGAAAAAAGATGACGTCCATCCTCGGTTAGGTCGACCCGATTGAAAACCTACATTTCTAGTTGGCCACGTTTTCATGAGAATGAAATGTTGTTATCGTGCGATGGCAATCGACTGCTTCCCAGATAAAAGACAATGGAGTTGACATCCAAAGCCCTGCAATAGACCTTTTTCAGAATATAATGCGCAGCGCTTACAGCCTTCTAGCACCCGAGATTGGCGGAATTGCGTTCCGAGTATTTTGGTGCTGTTTAAAAAGTCTGTCTGCTATGGTCGAGGTAAAACATCGAGATATATGACTTGCCTTATCTCTCATCTCACTCACTCTAAGAGGATGTAAATATCTTGGGATATAGTTACGTATCAATGTTGTAACTACAAGCATATTACAAGTAATACGTTCACTGTGACGCACAATGATATCAATAATTCGTGCTGAATCTCATTGGCAGCACCGGACTTTTAAACGCAGTCACTGACATTCCGCTCTACTTCAAACACTGCCGCTAGATGGCTCTTTTATTTTGAAAAGGGTCTATTCATGGAATCCGGTGTTCGATCTGACAGCGGATGACAAGAGTGAAATCGTAGTGAGATCCCTGATCTATATTACAATATAGACCAAGATTCTGTTCATTTTACAAAAATTACTTCATTTCTAATTTTGTGTAATAAACCCTACGTATCTCTGAACAAGTGTTGGATTGAAACTGGTTTGTATTTCCCGTGAAAACATGACTGTACATGTATCCTGTCCTTGTTTGTATAATCATCTTCCTTCAGCGATTGGCCAGGAAGTCCCTTACGTCTCCACGGCAACCATCCTTTCCTGGCCCATCAGGTTGCCATGACAACTGACGCATACTCTCCGCGGGATCGACCCATCTTCTCCTGCATTTGTCAATATAGGATATAATCAGGGTGTCCACCACCGTGGCACAATGTAAGCAATTTCAATATGAAATACATCCACACGTCATCTACCAACATAACAAACACAAATATCACCGTTATATTAGTATTATTGTTGAATTTGTAGAGCATTAATGTTTTTTTTAGGACAAGTTTCGCGACGAGAAATGCAACTACAGTCGAGCCCACATATAACGAACTCGGTTTTAACGAAATTTCGGTTTTTACGAATTAATTACCATTCCCCTTCGAATCTCCCATCCTTACAATGTTAAATAGAGACCTATAACGAAGTGATTTATATTTCAAAATTCGGTTATTACGAATTTTTTGTCACTTTTCAGCATATTTTGCTCATTATTTCAAGCTTTTTCCAACAAAATATTCAAAAATCGGAGCATTTTGCGTGAATTTATTTTCAGGTTACATTTATTTTGAACGGACTATACATCGTAGCAGCTGGTGGCGCGTACAGCACGTGGTCATAACTCTTGCTGCACCCCCCTCCCTCCCCGTCCCACGCACAGTGGAACAGCCCAAACCCAAACATTCGCTCAACGCGCGCTAAATAATAACGTGATGGTGACATCTTCAATGACTTTGTTTATCTATTTTTTGTTTACATTCGTGATAGTGTCCTGTAACCTAGGAAATAAAACACGAGAAGTGGGGAGTTGTGGTGTCATGTGATAGCAGATGACAAGTTCTTTATGAAAGGACATTGTTGTTTTCTATTACTTTCTACAAACATACTAAGTGATGATACGATGCGATGATAATAGTATGTCACCTAATACAGTACTATACTAGGGCCCAAGTCGTAAATGTAGGCCCATCTTTATAAATCTCTAAAATTCAAGTGCTGTTATGAAAAAAAGCAATAAATCTCTATAACGAAATTCTGTTTTTACGAACAAATTTTCATTCCCCTTGAAATTCGTTATATGCGGGCCCGACTGTATATTGTTCAAAACTTGAAGTCAAAATAGTCAACCGGCACATGTAGCTGAGTGGTTAGCTCACTTGCTTCGTGATCCGGGAGGTGAAGGGACATATCGGACCCGGTTCGATCCCCGCCACCGTCCATCTTTACAGGGGTTTTTCGTGGTTTCCCTCTGTAGTCTAGGCTAATGCCGGGATGGTTCCTACAATATAGGCCACGACCGCTTCCTTCCCACTATCCTTCCCACTACCCATAAAAACCTTCATCTCATCATCCCATCATCTCATTAATCATTCATCCGACGCCAATAGATCTTAGTAATCATTACAGTGCGTCGTTAAAACCCAATGAATAAAAAAAAAAAAAAAAAAAATAGTCAAACCCTCGAAGTTGCAGTGAAATTAAGCAGCGATAGTTTTCACAACATTCAGTCATTCACAAACATAATAATAATACCAACTTGAATAATTGCACGATGTAGTTGCCACCTCAACGACTTATCGTTGATAAAAGTTGCAGCTGCGTTTTAATCGTAAACCACGTTTTAGCCGAAAAGTCGAAACCTCGTGTAACTTTCATCTCTGTGTTCTATCAACGGGCTTTCCACTATGAGTAGGCCTTTCTCTACTCATAAATCTCGGTAAGCTGCTGTTCTTTCTTCCCCTTTCACCCAATTCATACATTCAGCCTCAGGCTTTTTTCCTAGACACACCAAGTCATTTGACATCACTTGTCAAATGAGATACTTATATAATTTATGGGCTACCGATTTGGCAGCCAATAAAGGGTTGTACTTTTTCCACCAAGTTGCAAGACGAAAGTTTCGGCCTCGATAGAACAGCGGGAAATGCAAGGAATCCAGACCTGAATAAGGTGTAAAGTACAATACAGATAGGCATAGTACGTAAGTCAAGTACTTTTTATTGACATTATAATTGATAATAAAAAAAGTGAACAATTAACTCCAATACAATCTGATAGTTTTAATGAATGCTACGATGGTAATTCACTACTGGGCTTCCATGAACGCGATTTGCATTTCGCTTTCGGAATTGAGGCGAGTTCGACAATCAGAATTCGCGTAACTCTCGTCACTGATTGGTCGTTTCATCAGTTCATATGTTGCTAATAAACATGAATTATTATTATTATTATCATCATGGCGGCTTAAAAAAATGCTTTTCGAATTCGCTAAGCATATACCGCGTTCATGGAGGGCCAGCTTTATGCTACTGATTCTAATACAATACAAACAATAGAATTATAACTAAATTTGACCTTTCCAGTTGGTAGGTTGAAGAACTACTATAAAAATTACTTAAATTAGTAATCACGTAAATTCTAATTAGGTCTACAAATGACCTTAGGTTACGATGTAGTATGGCGGTGGCGCTCCGAAAAAATGAATCTAAAAAAATATGGATATTCATCAAGTATCCACCAAATATAACACCACAACCCTAATCAGATTCATTCTTGCTCTTCTTTTTCTTCTTCTTCTTCTTCTTCTCCTCCTCTTCCACCGGTTCCGGCTCCGCTTCCACTTCCACCTCGGACTTCCTCTTCTTCTTCTTCTTCTTCTTCTTATTCTCCCCCTCGGCCGGCTCTTCGACCTCCGACTTGCGCTTCTTGCTCTTGGCCGATCCCGTAGACTCGGCGGCCGCAGCCTCCTCGATCGCCTCCTTCATCACGTCAATGTTCTTGCGCGGGATGTCTCCCGTCTCGTAGAACTTGAGCCGGTCCTCGACCTGCTGCTTGAGCTTGTCTCCGAACACGGACGTGGGGTTGTCGGCGAAGCAGTCGATACGCGACGCGATAGAGCACTTGTTGGCGAGGAAACGCGAGATGCGGCCCTTGTTCTTGTTGCCCGCGCGACCGATGAACGTCGAGTGGAAGATCAGGCCGTACTTCGGTGTGTTGCCCTTTGTCTTCAGCGCCCTGGAATAGACGCGAGAAATCAGTCGACACGCACGAGATGTGAGTCACAACTGAGACGAGTGGTTAATACGCTGAATTCAGGAGATCGGGGTTCGATTCCCGCCATAGTCGACCATCCTGACAGGAGTTATACAATACAACGCAGCGCATATGCACTATACTATGAGCGAGATATTCATACATCTAAGCCTATATGGATGGAATCCAATAGAAATCCACACACCTATGGACAGATTTCTCCAAACTTTTCAAATATATTTGCCATTGTTGTCCTCATAACGTTGTAGAATTCAATTGATTTCCGAGAGAGAGATATTTTTTCCGCTTGAAGACATTTCTGTACAGTGGGATGAATGTTACTTCATAACGCCGCATCAATTTGCGACCAAGTCAAGATTGAAACGTCAATTCAACCAAGACAATATAAAAAGAAGAGGTATTGAAACAATCAAGAATGAGATATTGCAAACTATCACTTTCAATAATAAAGACTATTACGATCAATCATAAAAAACATTCTGAAATATTATATAAGATCCAGATTAAATTCACAGTACAGTGAAAGCTCTATGCAACATTCCTAGATCCATCGTTTTCCTGCTTGTATCATTCATTTTTCCAGCCCCATTCCCATAGAATCAACGTTGAATTATCCTGCATGGCTAGTTTCATTTTTCTGGTCCCTTGAAAAACGATGGATAGAGGTTTCACTGTATTAGATAGGTATGGGTCTTCATTTCAATGATTTGATCAGAAAAAATACTGTGTTTGTGCACATCACTGTGTACAGTCTCCCTTGCTCCTCATAGTGAACAGACTGGCCGAGTTGGCTCACCTGAAGAGAGCCTTCTCGGCCCCGAGGATCTGCACGGTGGACGCGGGGTACTTGGCGAGGTTGGTAAGGGAGCCGGCGTGCGAGATGAGGCGCGCGCCCACCTGGTCTCCGATCAGCGAGCCTAGGTTGGGCGCGACCACCGCCATCTTGGAGCGCAGGTACTCGGACAGCTGCTTGCGGTAGTCTGCCAGGGCAACCACGCGCACGGCAAACATCTCGATGTTCATCAAGTCAACGGGCGAGATGTCCATGCCTGGGGGCAAACGCAAGCCATCGTAATCCTTTCTAATCGTGACGGAAAAACTATATTTCTATAACGTAGGCCTACAAATCGAAGAGGTGGAATGTTATTCATTTTCATTTATTAAAAAATTATATCTTTGGACCATTTCACATGCCCGTAGCAGTTTGGTTGTTCACACCAGTGCTTAGTTTAATAATAATGTACATTATTTCATTTTGATATGCAGTTTATATTACCATCTAATGAACTGGGCCAATACTAAATGAATGAATGAATATTAGGGTTTTGAGGCGCATCGACAGCGAGGTCATTTAGCGCTCAATACTAAATGAAGGTAGGCCTATTAGGCAAATTATATTGTGAGAAGTGAAAGTCAAGTTATAAAATGAGAATTCATCCAAGAGTCGAGTAATCATAATATATTTAGGGCCTATGCTGTGATGTACAGTAAGAGTAATTGACAAGAATAAATTAACAATTAAGAATAAAATTGAATAGAAATGCTACTTGCTATCTACGGATGAAAATACATCAAGCTCAAATTGTTTCATGGTTCGCACGCTTTCCAACAGAGATTCAAAAATCCAGTACCATGATCCATTGCACTGGATTACGCCAGTTTGATTAAAACGAAACAATTAAATATCGTGACGACAGAGAAATTGCTTCTTACCCATCGACGACCGAGAAGCGTCCAGGATAGCCTTGGCTTTGCCCGAGTCCATGACAATCTCTTCCAATGCGTCTAGTTTATCTTCGTCCAGTTCTTTGCGGTTCTTTATGAAATGAGCAGTTTTAGCGTACAGGTAGTTTTCGGGAACGATTTTCACCAACTCTGGGAAGTGGTAAGAGTACCACTCGCTGAAAACAAGAATATTACAGATTAATTTAATCCAATTTTAATTGATATGCTCTATTTTATATTATCCTGAGTGCAAACACAAGGTTTCTTTCTTGCACTCAGTATTGCATTTCCTATTCAACTAGTATATTTTTAGAACTGTATATGGTAGGGTGATTATAGGCCTAATTGTGTTGTTATACAAAATGTGTACTGCATTCATAACATTGTGTTGAACCTTGGGAATAAGGAAATAAATAAATAGATAAAATTAAAAAAAAAGTACGTTCCACAGATTAGTGTTACAACTTTGAATCAAGTAGGCCCAACTATACGATGGAAATCTAATAGGCTTCTTCATTGGGTTTATTTAACAAATCATTTACAATATAATCAATTCTCGATTAATTGATGTTATCACTACATGTTATACAAATACTAATACAGTTAATATGAGTAGATTACATGCTGTCAATATTCGCTGGCCGAGTTGGCCTACTGACGAACAACTATTCATCAATAGGTCTGGTGAAAATAGTTGCATCCTTGATTACTTGGTCACGGTAACTTCTTTTGTGGAAAGTCGTATGGTAATTTGTCACAGTACCGTACTGAAAAGCCAATTAGGCCTAGCTCATATATTTTTGGTACTTAAATTATAATTTACACAACTGTAGTGTGATGAGCACAACTAATAGGCCTAGGACTCTGGACTCCTGTATGGAAATTCGTAAGGGTAATATATATTTACCGTATCCGCATAGAAAACGTGTTGATATCCTTGTCCAGCTGATCGAGGAGAGCAATACTCTGAATGATCATGTTGTCCACTCGATGCACGTTGAACTTCACTTTCGCCCTCGAGTAGCTGTGGCCGAGACCGAGCTGAGCAACGCCCGAGGTTTCAGCCGTGAAACCTTTCACCAGCTTCGGAAAGTGATGCCTGATGCCTCGTACAATTTCCGGGACGGCGCCGACATGGTTACAAGTTATTCCGACAGCCTCGGAAATGCTTGCGCCTAGCTTCGGATCGCTGACACCCAAAATTACTTTCGATTTCTTACCAGCCTTGGGTACGTACGTTTCCAAGAACAATTTCAAATCGTCCGGTACAATTCCTTCGGAAATGCTGTTGATATTCTCCAAAGCACCGGCTGCCGTCTTGAACGGCGAGAATCCAATCAACTTGATAACAGAGTTGAAGCGAGATATATCTGTTACCGAGGCTTCGACTTGAGGTAGCAGCATCCCAGCCTCTTCAAACTCATTAACCTTGAAAAGGCCATATCCTGCAGCATGTTCGAACAGGACGAAGAGTTGAGTCTGCAATGGAAAATACAAGATAAGACCTAAAGTGGTTACGGCATTGGCTTTGATTGCCCTACACTAGGCCTAGTTCCAAAGCTTGGGCATCGAATATTTCAGTATCCTTATGAGGTCTTCTTACTAACCTAGGCCTACTTGATCTGTGGCCTAGCCTAGGCCTGTAATAAATTGGAATTTCATCTGATAGGATTTTACCTGCTGTAAGACTGCTAATAGCTTACTGAATCTTGATGAAATAGGAACCATATATTTTCATGACATAAGTTTCATATTTATGCCATACTTATTCAATGTGATAACTACAGAAACACGGACTTCATGCCGGATTGAGGTTATGATCTGGTAGCCACATGTGGCAGCATAATGCAAATGAAAATAACTCTCTTAACAACTGAAATTATCTTCAGATTTAGTATCAACATCACAGAAGGTGAACACAGATCAATACTCACCATTATAACACCTTGATCAATTTATTTATAATAATAAACAATTCATTTCAGAAAACTTCACATTAAACACAACGCCTAGGTAGGCATACGCACAGTTAACCGGAAGGACTTGTACTGTGTACACAACGTGGTGTCAAAGATCTTAGTAACATCGAAAATCTTTGGTGTTGTGTTGATCACGGCCACTACGATGGCCCGAAAATAAGGGCAGCAAAGTAGGCTGTGGCGCGGAAGGATAGGGTTCTAATGTAGGTTCATTCTTATGGGTAATAGCACGTACATGATTTTAAAACTGTCATAACTTCTAAACTATTAATACTACGGCTAAACCAGTTAGCCTACAATGTTCAGTAAACTGTTATCTTTACGATGAGACACATACATTGTATCAAACGCCTGGTTAATTTAAACAATTGGATGATAAAAAACATGCTGTAATTGCGATGTCGCCAAGCGAATGAAAGAGAGAGATAGTTGCATCGGAATTCTCACAGTGGCCGTGTTCTCAAGAAAACCCGACCCGCTCATTTATTTGCCGCCTGCCACAAGTTACAAAAGAAGGCGGTGTGTGTACAGATTTTGAGAGCTGTCAGTTTCTGCTCCTCTTCGTGTCTGACCATGCTACCATGTGCTATCTTTTCCGATTATGTGTTAATGATGTGGTTAGTGATTTAAAGCGTAATTTACATAGTACGATCACAATCATGCGTGTATCGATGAAGTGGTAGTTTCATTGTAAATGGCAAGAGGAAATTACGCTCTTCCGTAAAATTAGGTTAGGTCAAGTAGGCCTAATTAATTACATTGGATTGGAAGCTTAAACCTAGATCTGCAGCAATGAGTGGAAATAAATCTAAATGTGAAGTATGTGATGGCACTGAGTATTATACTGACTCTGGATTCTTTTATTGTGAAGAATGCCATACGCAGGCTAAGGTAGGTCACTGAGTTTATAGCCCCTAGGCCTAGTATGAGAAGAGTAGTCCTATAATTCCAGGCCTAGACCCTACGTCCGATATTAAATCACTATAAAAGCAGCCCTAATCGGTCCGGGCATTGAGTCTTGTAACTCGATGGCCTGGGCGAGAATTGATTCAGAAGCACAGATGGTGCTATTGTCGCCAGCACTAGTCCAGTGGCGTGTTCGAGTGATGAGTGTGTGAGAGGATGTTTCGTAGTACTAGGCCTAGTCATTGTTTCTTTGTCCGGCCCACTGACGGTTGGAAGAGGACGGAAAACCGAGCCCCCTCAGAGGTCTGAGCTAGATTCAGATGGGAGCTAGAAGGAAGCCCATGATTAATTCCAGATCGTAGCACTGCGGAATATAATTATTCCGTTGATAGGCGTAGTTAATTGGTCAAGCCCCTAGGTCCAGTTCAGGCTAGCTATGAACTTGAGCATTAGGCCTAACATTAGTTTCCACCCATGTGAAAAAGATTGCCATCAGCCAAGGCATTGACTTTATAATACACTACGTTGCCGAGGCCTCCATTTAGAATCTGCGGATTCGTCAGCTTTGTTCAACATTTGTATTTCCATCATTGGGATACAGGGATGACTAATGAGTCATCATGCTGTGCCCAAGCGTAGAAAGGCATCGTCGTTAGATAAGGACACTTGTGTATGCCAAGTTTCAACTGATTTTGAATTTTCGTTTGACCTGTGGAGCGTGAAAAAAAAAACGGGCACTTTTTTTTCGGGTATGGTGAAGTTGAGTCTTCGCTTCGCTCATCCAATTAGCTTAGTGTGCATTTTTTAGTGATAGTTAGGGCATTAGCTATAAAATCAGTGAAGATATTCAACTCTCAACTTGAAACAATGTTTTCAGGGTGTCGTAGAGACTGAATTTGACATCGACATAAGCAGCCAAATGCAAAGTATAACAGTGAATAAGAAGAAACCTGGTGGAAATCAACTGAAACAAGTAACAGGTAGGCCACAACTTCCTCCTCTCCAGCCACATGCTTACAACTAACTAGGCAATTAGTATTGACGATGATTATTGTTTGCTTAACGACCACACCAACAGCTGGGTTACCAACAGCTGGTAATTCCTCATTCTTCCCTCATCCGTTAATTCCCTAGCTCACACTTTTGATGTATTTCACATTTTATATTTTTTTTCGGTATTCAAAAATATGTAGAGGCCTATCTAGGTTTTCACATTTTCGAAATTTTTCATATTCCATTTGAAGAATTTGAAAAATTACAAATCTTTCGTTCAAAATTCTGTAAATGCGGTAACCTTCGTTTTTCAATTATTAACAGAATGCAAAAACAATCATATTGATATCTCAAAAATTACGGCCGTGAGAGTTTGCGGCGTGAAATACGAGCGCCTGCGGCCTCTTCACATGTATTTTGATGAGCCTTGTTGGGGCGCTTTAACTGCTTATATTCAAACTGTTATATTATTAATGTATAATTCTGACAATGACTCATATTAATGTATTAGTCTAACGGTCAATAAAACTATTATCATCACCACGTTACACTTCCAGAGGGTTCGGTGGCCTGGACGTCGTGGGAAGGACATAACTTTGTCCTGATTGGTCTGGTCGACGAGCTGATTGCGCTCGGAGCGGACCCGGAACTGAAGTTGTTGGTGCTTCAACTCTGGTCCAAGTACCTCAACAAGCTGGAGGCGGTCTTCACCTCCACCACCGAACAGAAACTACCCAAGTTCTGGTTGAATCAACCCGAAAAGTGAGTATCCCGTACTTTTGCCCTTCATCATTGAGACGGGTGGATCGGTGGCTAGAGCGATGAACCATCATTCAGGAGCCCGGGGTTAGATGCCTGCCACAGTCGACCATCTTGACAGTACCTTGTAGGTCAGTGGCTAGAGCGATGAACCGTCATTCAGGAGATCGGGGTTAGATTCCCGCCACGGTCGACCATCCTGACAGTACCTTGTAGGTCAGTGGCTAGAGCGATGAACCGTCATTCAGGAGCCCGGGGTTAGATTCCTGCCACGGTCGACCATCCTGACAGTACCTTGTAGGTCAGTGGTTAGTGCACTGAACCGTCGGATGCCTGAAGAGCGTATAACGGAATGAAGTCGACTCGGTTGTGTCACATGGGTTTGGGTGTCCAACCTCACCTGAACCCTAACCACATTCCATTGAAAGGCACCCCGAAGCCCATGTCACACGACCGAGTCGACTTTATTCCAGTGTATGCTGTTCAGTGTCCCCTAAACAGGCATTCAGGAGACCGGGATTTGATTCCCGCCACGATCAACCAATGTTGAAGCATAGGACGGACCCCCAGGCATCCGGATCAGGTCCTCTTAGAGTCTCATGTTACACTGAATCACAAGACGGACACTTTGACACATCTGTTGATCATCAGTCAACAATGCTCGCCTGGAAGTGTGAGTCTGGGGGCTTCTCATGAATTCAACGCTAGGCTAGATAAAAATGAATATAAACTTGGTCAGCAAAACTTTCAATTTTGAAAGATTTGTAAATTTTCGAAAGTTTCGGTAACTTTTCATGGCATAGGCCTATCGTGAATTTACAGAATTATTAGATGAGCGTAGCGAAGATTCCATCCCACTCTTATGGAGCTTTGTCTGTGTTTTTTTTTTTTTTTTTTTTTGTTTGTTTGTAAGCACTGCACAGGTCACATGGGTGGACTGATCAACATGAAACTTTTTTTGTACGGGCCAACTTTTACAACTCAGAACTGTATAGTTTTTGGAATGAATTGGTTGCATAGATTTTGAGAAATATCATGTCAAAGTTTTTAAAAACTCCATAAGATTAGGCTGGGTGAGAAAATGTGAAAAAATGAAACCTCTCCGAAAAAAATAAAATATTCTCTGAGTGTTCAAACATAAATGATACACATAACCACCATTTTGTGAGCAATTCGGACCAGCCGTTTTGAAGAAAAAAATTCAAATAACTGTTTTTACTCATCAAATATATGGAAATGAGCCAAGATTCACTGCTTCCTAGATTCGTTATTTGCCCAAGAATTCTTTATATTCGTCAAGGTGTGTAGAATACCAGAGAAGATAAAGTAGCAATTAAATGAAGGACAAAGTGTGTAGAATACCAGAGTCGATAAAGTAGCAAATGTAGGACTGTTATTAATAATATTATACCTTATTCAGATATCTCGCTCATCTTACAACGCATATTTCGCGTTTCCCTAGTTTAAACTATTGAATAAAATGCCTAACTTCCTTTGGTGGTCTGAGCTAATGCCACTCTATCACTTGTTTCTCTGTTTCACCACTAGACCCCAAATAATAATAATAAGTGCTTTATTTCCCATTTTGTTTCATAACACAACACAATCAAACAAGAAGTTCATGTACAGCGTTGAAAATAATAAAATATTCAAAATATTCATATAATATATATATATATAATATTTCATAATATTCAGCACTTGTTTCTGTTCAGGGATTACCGGATTATTTTCGGAATGAAGAAGAAAAAGAATGCAAGGCGTAAGCGCTTCAGGAAGGAGAGGGGGGAGGTGGCGTTGGACATGAACGCAACACTTACCGACAAACGAAAAGTGTTCCTCCGAATGAGGGTGAGTCAACCATTCGCCATCGCCCATTGTAGACTATCAGTCGTTGTGCACTACGATTGAATGTTTGAGAAATATTCAGTAGAACGTCGTTTATAAGACTTTGAGAGGACTAGAGAGAATGATCGGATTGCCTGAATCTCTGCCCCTTGGAAAGTCGTCACTCGTTTAAGTCGTCACTCAGAAAGTCGGTTCTTATAATATAATTAAATGTATTAATTGCATCTCTACCCCTCGGTATGTCTGTTCCATGGAAACTCGTCCCACGCTATTTAAATATACGAGAACAATTGACCGATGTAGATCGTCCGCCCTCGTGATGTCACAAAATATAAAAACCAATCAAGTGGACAGTGAAGCAGGGGAAATAGGTAAATAACCAATCAAGGTATCTAAAATTTCCCCTGCTTCCTATAAAGTCACGCCCATCTACAATGGTCAATTACTGAAACTGGGTTCCGTGGAAAGTCTTCCCCACCCAAGGTCGTCACCAATAATATTACATCTCTCGTTTCCGCAAGTGTTACGATTGAAATCTGTTTCAATAATTTTGTGAAGCGACTATATATATGATCACGTGTATTTAGATTTCAGTCCAAACACTCGCGGCAACGAGAGATGTAATATTATTGGTGCGACCTTGGGTGGGGAAGACTTTCCACAGAACCCAGTGACAGTAATTGTTTTCGTATATTTAAATATCGGGGGACGAGTTTCCATGGAGCAGACATTCCGAGGGGTAGAGATGCAATTAAGATGAGAGACCTGGGGTGGCAGAAATTGGAAATACGGAGGAAGGAGGATCGTTTATGTAATTTCTTCAGGGTAATGGAGGGAGAGGGGGGGTGGGGGGAGCTGCATGAGTTGATAAAAAGAAATAAGTCAGGGTATGGAGGTAGGCGGGGTCATGATAGAGCGGTAGTCATAAAGGGGGCTACATTAGATGTCGGTAAATTCTCTTTCTTAAATAGGACAGGTAGGGACTGGAATGGGCTTAGTAGAAATGTTTTTGAAGGGGATGAAATCAGGTTAAAATTATTCCGTCAGAGGGTTAAGGAGATGGTGGGATAGGGGTACGTAGGGAACTTGCCACCGCGCATTTATGTGCATTTGCAAGAGTTAAATAATAATAATAATAATACATTTGATTATATATGAGAACCGACCTTCTGAGTGACGACTTGAACGAGTGACGACTTTCCGAGGGGCAGAGATTCAGCCATCCCGAATAATCGACCGTGTACATGATATTGATAAAGGGACATTGAAAGCTATTTTTAAATTTTTTTTATATCTTTCTGTAGTCTAGACTAATGCCAGGATGGTTCCTACAATATAGGCCACGACTGCTTCCTTCCCACTATCCTTCCCAATACCTAAGAAACCTTCATCTCATCATCCCATCAATCATTCGATGCCTAGAGTTGAGATCACTCGAGTTGACTCAATTCAAGATAGCTGTCAAGCATCACCTAATGAAGGAATGCCATTATAGGCCTAATATTGACGAATACTTAAACTCTTAACTTGAAATCTATCCTATTACCGGTATTTATATTTATGTATCATTATTATAATTTTATTTTCTAATATCTCTGACAATGTTTATACAATTTTAATATTGTTCTTTAATAAGAAACGGCAATAAATACAAATACAAATACAAACATAAAATATTTAATCTTCAGTTTTATGATTTTTGTATCTTGACCTGATTTATACAATGTATTTGTGTCCTATGAAAATCATGAACCAACAATGAACAATAAACAACAGCAACGTCTGTCTGGTTGCAGAGAGCTGTGATACGAGAGGAGTACGAGCAGATGCGGCACGAACTCGCTACGACGCAGAACGCTCTCAGTCAGGTCGACGACCGGCTGCGACAGCGCTTCCTCGAGAAGTCAACGCCCCTGACGCCGACGGTCGAGTGAGTACCCTTCTGACCAATCACAATTCAGAGCCATCGTTTTGATATCTTTTTTTTTTTTTATTGTCACATGAAAAAATATCAAACAAAAAGATCTACAAAGCTTTTGAAGGCTTGTCTGTAGAATAATAAACAAGTTTACACAAACGATTACTACTAACGATTATTACAAACGATTACGATGTGTACTCTTCTGTCCAATTACGATTATTACAAACGATTACGATGTGTACTCTTCTGTCCAATTTCGATTATTACAAACGATTACGACGTAATCGATTTTAGATTTTAGATACACAGACAGCGCAGTCCTGGTGTTGAAGTTCATTGGTTTTAAGCAATCAAAATGGGGTGGTAAGATCGCCCTTGTGGTGCCCCGTCCAAACGATCCTACTTTTCATCCATAACCTTAATTGGGGAACAATGATTTTGTATCAAGTTTCAATGTCCATTTCCAGGGTCGAGTACAGCACGGAGGCGTTGCGAGTGCTGGAGATGCGGAGGAATTGTGCGGCGGCGAAGAGTGACGCGGAGGAAGAGGACGCGAACGCTCGAAGAGTGAATCACGTCCATCCTCACCGACTGACGCGGCTCAAGCTCGTCGCTGTTCTCGCGCTCGCGCTCATGCTGTCCACGGCCGACATACAGATCAGCGATCTTATCAGGTGACCCGGTGACGGGAAGAACGTTCCAGAACGAAGAACGATGTAGCGAAAATATTGGTGTTACAGTAGAACCTCTGTTATAAGTTTCTCGTTTATACATTTATTACATTTATAAGTTTTATTATTTGATCCAACCCATATGCTCCACATGTTCAATAGTTTCATTAATAAGTTTTTCACGTTGATATATTTTTTTAGTCTGGTTACCTGGAAACATTTTTTTTTTTTTTTTTGGTTACCGGTACCTGGATAACAGACGTATCAACGCTTTCAGCTCCGAACAGTCGCTAACAAACGTATCCTATCGACAGGTGGATGTTCGAGGGCCGCCTCTCGTACCTGAAGGTGGCCCACCTCTTCCCCCGCCACGTCCGCTTCTCCCGCGGCGACAAGGTCTTCCTTCTCTCCCCGACCTCCGTGCCGTCTTACGGCGCCATCCTGCAGGCGTCCCAACACCTGGCCGCGCTGCTAGGCGTGGAGGCCGTGCCCGCGCCCGACATGGCGGCGCTCATCAGGCGCTACGTGGCCGAGCTGAACCTGCCGCCAGGCGTGGCCCGCTGCGCGGAGAGCCTCGCGCCAGGGTCAAGGTCGGGAGAGGGAGAGGTCGCGGACCACGAGGGGTTGGCCATGGCGTTAGTTGTCGTCGCGTTGAAGATGATGTTCGGGCTCGACGGAGCGACGGAGCATCGGATATCAGACTTTGTCAAGCGCATCGGCAGGTTAGTTTGTGCGTGCCGTGAGGGCGAGGAGTAACGATTTAGCGGCGTACAGTGAAACCTCTGTCCATCGTTTTTGAAGGGACCAGGAAAATAAAATCATCCATGCAGGAAAATTCAACATTGGTTATATGGGAGTGGGGTGAGAAAAAATGAATGATACAAGTAGGATTATTTAGGTGGAATTCTGGTAATCTCACTGAAAATGGCTGATTGGTATTCTCGAAACACTAATTTCACATTTCATGTCATTTCACATTCCACTTGAAAATCTCACCACACATTTGATTCGTGAAATGTCAAAGTGAGTTGTAAAATATTGTGTCTAGCACTCAAAAAGGCTTTGCATCACTGCCACTAGGATAATTAACTAGGGAAGGCAGTGCATCCTATTTCTTTACATTTTCACGGGCTGCTATTGGCTATAATCTGCTAGCCTCCTAAAGGCTATCTCTTATATAATAAAAATAATTCCATTTCATATTTCACGATTTTTCAACTCGGGAATAGCAAAACGGTGAGAAGTGAGATAAAAAAAGTGGAATGAGATAATAATCTCATCTCATAATCTCGGGAATAAGGGTCCTGTTGTGAGCGCTTGTGATGTTTGTCCAGCGCGCTGGGGGTCGACGACCTGTTCGACTGGGACGAGTGGGTGGCGTTTGTCGAGTGGCGCAAGGCGGTGGTGCTCGAGGAACATTTCCCCACGAAGAACCGTCTCGGGCTGAGCCTGACGACTGCGCTCGACCCGTACCTCGACTTCATGCGCGCCGCCGAGGAGAAAGAGGCCGGAGTCGGCGAGATGTTCACCTGCCGGAGCGTCCAAAGAACCGGTAACCACTCTCAACACCTTGGAACCTCTTTACTACGTTTTTCAGGGGACCAGCCTAAAAAAGTGTAATAATGTCAAAAACTTATTATATATATCTCAAACCCAGATAACCAATTAAACTGAGTCAGGGGGTGTTTCCACCAGTTTTTCTAGGGCAGACTTCTCATATCAATCGGTTCCTGCCAGTTCCCACTTCTTCCTCCTCTTCTTCACTACTGCTAGGCCTATCCTCTGTTTCTTCTTCTCTTCCTACACCCTCTCTCCATCGTTCTCCATTCGTTCATTCATTCCGTTCGCAACTTTTTCATTTCGAGGTTAAAATACCGTGTTTTTCCTGAAATCCGAAACGAAACCCGAGTTTTTTCCCCGACCCGAACCCGACCCGAACCAAAAAACACTACCCTTACACCCCTAAATGCAACTCTATGCTAATACCTCAGGAACTAGGCACTTGTGCGCATGCGCTAGTGCCTGACAATAACCTAACAAAACTAAATTGATTGAATTCATATAATCCAACTGACCTAATTGACCTGATCTTTTTTTGTTTTTTAAATAACATCAAAACTTGTCCTTCCTCTTCTCAAAATGGATATTAGTCATCTTATGGACCCTGACTTGGAGAAGTCAATAATAACCCGGCTGTTTTGTCTCCAGTGCGGGACGCCGGCGCCTTGTCCGAGAGCATGGAGTGGTGCATCAATCAGCTGCCCATCAGAGACGCAGCCGTCGCCGCGCCGACCTTGCAGTTCCCCCCCTCGTTCACCCCCCTCGCCACGTACCTGGACGCGATACGGGGTTGCCCGCACCGCAGGGGCTCGCTGCCCGCCGGCCTGAGGGACGCCGACTTCACCAAGAAGAGCGTCGACTTCCTCGTGGATCCAGAGAGGTACGGTCTCGCGCGCGCTCGGTTATCCAAGCTGTATTTTCCAATTGATAGCTGTATTGGATGAGCAAAGCGAAGACTCAATTTCACCATATCTTGAAAAAAGCTTTTTTTTTGTTCGCGTTCCACAGGTCAAACAAAAATTCAGAATCAATTGAAACTTGGCATACACAAGTGTCAACTCTTCATTTTGATATTGACGTCGTGAAAGATCGATAGTGCCGAAATCCACAGCTGTTTTGCCTGGATCAGCGCTGATTGGTCAATTCCTACATTTGACGTAAACATAAGAAACCAAGTTTGCTGTTACTGTTCAAGTTACTGTCCCTAGCATTTGTAAGTTCCCAAGTTTCCTGTCAGGTTTAATTGTGATCGGGCCTTTATCCTTGTCTTCTGTTTCAGATTAGTGAGGTTGGCTCGAGAAGAAGGCATTCACGTAGAAGTACGCGACGCGAGAGCAACTGAAGCCGACGATATCGTTCCCGTGTTCCGCTGCACGGCCAAAGACAGGTTCAAGCTGGCAGGGAAAGAGGCCCTGGTGTGTTTCGCCAGCACTTCAACGGTGGTTCCGGAACAAACCCCGCGGCCCGGATGCAAGAGGAAGAGAGACGAAGATAAACCGCAGAGTACTGACAACGCACGAACATCTCGGTCGGCACGGAAGAAGATGGGGAGAAATACGCCATCTTTGTCAACTAGGAAGAAAGCAAACGCCGAGAAGAGCTCGAAAAACGAATTGCAAAATACTGTCGGCTTTCAAGTTCTGCGGTCCTTACGCAGGAGAGTGTTGCGGATCTCCGTGCCTCCACCATCAGCGACGAATACGAATGTCGAAATCAGTCCGGGAAATGAAAATGGCCCGCAATATACCGCCGGCGTGCGTATTTCTAGGTCGATACGCAAAAACACGGCAGAAAATATGTCGTCGTCGGAAAAAACAACCATTAAAAACAGCTCGGGAAATGTGAATAAACCTCAGTGCACTGTCAAAAAACAATCTCCAAGGCTGCTACTCCAAAAAACGGCAGAAAATATTACGACTCTGGAAAATACCAACACTAAAAACGACTCGGGAAATGTAAATAAATTTCAATGCACCGCTGAAACACAATCTTCGTTATCCGTACGCCAAAGAGTTGGAGATGATACACGGTCCACGAGACGAACAAACGAAACGGTCGAATCGGAAGACGTTGACCCCGGCCTGGTGTTGTACTCGCCCCACGGCAGCTACTGGCTGTTGGACTGCAAGGACCTGCACTGCGCGTACCGCCAACAGTTCGAGGCCGAGATAGAGCCGCGGCTGCCGAGCACGTTCCGCTGGCTGCTGGCCGAGTGTGCTCACCTGTTGGCCACCAAGACCAAGGACCTGTACGTGCAGGTGTTGAACGTAGAGGCTATGCTCAGACGCGAGCAGGAACTGTGACTAGTCGGACGGAACGTTGAACCGTGGCGTAAATGAATCGGGTTGAAAGGGTCGTGACATGTGTGGTCAGGCATCGCGTTGTAGTACAGTGAAACCTCTACGCATCGTTCCCGCATCTATCGTTTTCCTGCTTGTATCATTCATTCTTTCTATCCCCACTCTCATTGGATGAGCGTAGCAATGATTCCATTTCACTTACAAAAGAAAATGGGCTTTGTTTTTATGTTTTTTTTTTTTTTTTCGTAATTTTGTGCGCGGCATACAGGTCAGGAAAAAATATCTATCGACTTGAAACTTCTTCTATATATTTCTGTCATACCAGAATAGGCTGGGATTGTTTCTCAGGAAAATCGGTCAGAAGATTTTTCCGGAAAAAAATCGTAAAGCTTGAAAAATTCTCATAAAAATAACTCTGAGGAAAAATACTTGAAAAACAAGAATTCTTCAGAAGCTCTAAAATTTTCATCGAATATGAACAATGCTATTACACACCTTTTCAGCGATTATTGCAACAATCGGATGGGAAATAACGAAAAAAACGCAATAAAAGTGTATATTTTATTGAATATTTTGATCAATTGGTGTTGCAAATGCGACAGGTTGCATCATTATAAATATAAACAAGTTGCAGGTAAGGATTTTGAACGTTTGAAGTAATCCAAGGTTCGTAAATGTGGATTGAGCTGACAAAATATTTTTCATTCTAAATTTCCATACTTCTAAGCTCATCTCACAACGCGCATCCCGCGTTTCCTGTTATAATCCATGTTAAATTTTTCTGGATAGTTAGTTTTATTTTCCTGGTCCCTTGAAAAACAGTGGATAGAGATTTCACTGTACACGCCTGTCTCGTCCATATCAAAGATATCTTTTGCTGAATATTTCTCGAACGTAGGTTGCATTGCTGCGAACCAATTTGAAATCATGACTTCGTCAACTTTAGCCGCGCCTCGCTGCAAACAAATTAACTAACGATTGCAAATATCTTTTGGAAACGCCATAGCCACCAGCTTGAACACTTGAAGTCATTAATGTCTAGTCGAAGAGCAAATTCGTCGCCTTTTTCCATCATCATCGGTCTGGTAATCGGAACTATTTCGGCACTTACTTGAGTGAAGAAGTGTATAAGTTCATCTTCCAGGCCTTCATATTTGGCACAACGCATATGTTCACGTGAGCCACTAGCTCCACTACCCGATCCACCTTCTATAAAGTCAAGTTCAATTTTGTCTTTATTTTTTATAAGCGTTGATAAACTTGATGGCGGTATGCCATACTTAGCAGCTGATGATCTTTTAGAAACTCCCCTCTCTTCAACTTCTTTTAAATTTCATACTTTTTATTCAGTTTTAATTTGTTATATGATTTGAGTGGCATTGTCACAGTTAAATACAACAGTTCACTATCACAAAATATTACGATGCATACTAAGTAGTGTTAACATCGATTAATCCAGAATAGATTCTAATGTAAAACAATTGTCAAATCAAAAATCGATTTTTCCAAACAAACAAAAAATTCTGGGGTCAGTGCTGTACTTCACGTCGCAATACGTGCTCATTTCGCTGTCCATATTATTCTGTATTGTTGAGATTTTACTATCTGGACACAAGCTATTCCTTCGGTTACGTCCGACAGCCGAACGTTGACGGAAATACCCGAATGGTACAGTTCAGTTCAAAGAAGTCTAGCAGCTATTTTTCACGTGAAAGGCCGCAGGGAAAATTGAAGAAAAAGGTTTAATATTACACAACTTTTTTTGAGGATGAACTTTTTTCTTCAATATTTTTCTTGGTAATTTTTTTTTTTAAATCAATTTTTAATTGATTCTGGAGCTTAGAGGATTGATGTCATCCCTTATATCAAGATGGTTGATCAAGCTTCATTGAAGCGTTTTGCAATTTACTGATATTATACGCACTGAAACTGAAGACTGTGTATATGCACTCCACGCATGGTCTGTTGAAAAATCAGCACTTGAATGCGTGTAGATTTTATTTTTATATCAAGATTAAACCATTTCATGTGACTGCGAGTGTATGTATTGAATCGCTACCAACTCGCAACCACTCTAGCATTATAGTGTGTGAAAAGTGTGGTTAAAAGAGTGAAAAAAGTGGGGTTAGAAAAAAGTGAATGATACAAGCAGGAAAACGATGGATTCGAGAACGATGCATATATGTTTCACTGTATTCTACTTCCTCTGCTTTCGCAGTGAGAAAGCTGATTGTATATTGTTTTTATCAAATTTCCTCGCTCATTCTGCACTCTTCACCGATTGGCCGAATTTTGAAGATGTCTGATTACGCTGTAAGATATTCGTGTTGCGAAAGAGATTCCGTGATTATGGCAACACCGCGTGAAATGACTTTTTTTATCAAGTCGACCAATAGGCAATAGGAATGAGAATGCAAATGTTTTTGTGATTACTATTTACAGGTTTCTATTTATGAGCGCCAACACAATTTATGTTTCTACCCTATGTTTATATCGAAACCTAATGCCACTTTGTATTTTGGAAAGTTTGTATTTGAGATTTGTGTGCAAGTACTTGCAACCTATCATCGAGTTACAAAATATCACAAGAATAAAATATTAATTGTGAATTTGTGATTATTTTTCACCATGAGTATGAGACTTTGTTTATTAATGGGGGACAAAACATCCTAAATTCTACATTTTACACCCGATCAAGTTGATTTTTTTTCAATGTGGTCTCACATTACTGACAAAAAAATATAAATAGGAAGTTACATTTTTGCCTTTTCTGAATGAATGAATATCAGGGTTTTAAGGCGCATAGACAGCGAGGTCATTTACTTTCTTTTTCAATTATTACCTAAATGTTTTCAATTGTCACGAAGACACTTCTTTCCAAAAAAACGGCTCAGATGGGTAGTTTTAAAAAATCTTCTCGAAAATGCATTCGACAACGTTATGCATTGGTGTAACTTCAAAAATAAAATTGTGGGAATGACAAATTTATCTATTTCATTTCATTTATCAATTTTTTATTTATTTTTCAATTTTTTTCTTATTCAAGAATTTTTGTATGCATATTTTTTTCAAGATATACTGTTGATAATGCATAACTTTGTTTATTATCTGGCTGTTCATTAAATACACACAAAAAAATGGTGCAAATCCATCCAGTGGAATAGAATCCCAAAATACGCTGGAAAAAAAGATGACAAGAAAACAGCCACCAAACATTTAAAACTGCATTTCATTCTGAAGATGATTTGGTTCGACACTATAATGATTAAAAGTTCAAAATAAAATTTAATAGTGGATCAATTCACATCATTTCTTCAGTACCATAGTATTAAAAAGGAGAAATGAAATAAATTGATCATCAAAAAAAAAGTTACATTCCAACAAATGGACATATTTTCAATGTTGTCCCCCCTCAATTAGTCAAATCTTATTGATCAGCCTATAATCCTCAATCGATTTTATTATAATATTATGTTTTCTTCATGTGGGGGAGAGAAAGAGAGAGAGATAGAGAGAACTTAATCAACCTTCCTGAATCCAAGCCTTTGGGGCAAGTAAATTCATCTCATTTGAATTTCGATTTTTTTTATTGCACAAATGTTGGCATTACTGCAGGTACTTCTTTAGTTGTTTGTTTTACCGCCGAATCGACCATCCACACCTCTGACACTCGAATACGTGACCTTGATCATCAGTTTACCACCGGGCTTGAGCAATAGGTGGCAGAAGCTACCAGTCATTGCGACGATAGCTTACCTTCCATTCCGCTAGGTTGCAGCAGAGATAATTTTTTAAAAATATTTCCGGTTCCAGCTGTCAAAGTCAAAAGTGATACAACATAACCTACATTCTTGAACAGGAATACGTGAACAACGTGAAGATGAGAAGTTGAAAAAAGATAAGTAAAAACAAAATTTACCATCCAAAAATTGGTATAAAATGTGGTAAAATGAATGAATTATGTTTTAATCTAACCATGTGCTTGAAATTTGACGCAATCATGCCCAAATTGCATAGATTCTTCAGGTTTGATTGGACTCTTGCATGGTCAAGACGTAGGCCTATTCTTACTTTTCGAATTATTATAGGCCTACTCATAAAATATCAACTCTTGTTCTCATTATAATTTATATTAATTACTCGGTGAGATTGCATCAATTTAGTATTACCTATAGTGTTCGTCAATATTCAGTAATAAATAATTATGGATTCTAGTTATATTGGAAGATCACGTTGTGCAGCGCTGCATTGTTCCACTAATGTTTTGAGAGGAAAACCTTCCATTTCTTTTTTTACTTTCCCAATTAAGGATGAGAAGCGTTGCTTGAAATGGATTAGCATCTGTAATAATCCATCATTGATAGGGAGACCTCTCTTCGAGTTGGTCAACAAAAGATTGTGTGCCAAACATTTCACCTTGAGTTCATTTTCCAACAGCTTGAAAAAATCGCTTGTTTTTAATGCCATCCCATCTATATTCCATCAGCCAATTGCACCATCATCACCGTCTACTGCTGAAGCCAGCTCATCTGTTCAACCGGAGTACACGCCACCACATTTTCCTTTCGAAGTCGCGGACGAAGTGGAAATTACGACAACACCTTCATCTCCCATCGGTCCCCTTCATTCTAAAGGTAATAGTTTAATACACCGCAAGTCTATTTTAAATTCGAGAAAAAAATCTCACTCAGTGCAGTTATCGCCCAAGAAAAAACAATTATACCGTCACCTTCAATCAACTCGTCGCCAACTATCACGCCTTAAATCTAAATGTTCCGAAGTAGATCAAGGTACGAAAAAATTAAGTAGCCTGCAGGAGTCACCTTTACTGAGAAGTATTGAGAAGAATGTGTCAGCTGCAGCAGCTAGACTCTTCTCTGCTCAACTCAGATGTGGCATCCAGCAGCCAAAAGGTCGTCGTTGGACTACGGAAGAAAAAGTGATTGGTTTGTCGATTTTCAAGCGCAGCCCCAAAGCCTATAGACTTATGTGTACTTTCATGGTTTTACCAACTCCACGCACCTTAATTCGATTACTAAATCAAATACCTTTCTCTACTGGGATCAACGAGCAAGTGTTTTCCCACCTGAGTGAAAAAATTTCCAAGTGGTGTAAAGCGGATCGGCTCTGTTCCCTTATGTTTGATGAGGTAACGTTAAGTGATGGCCTCACATATCACGAAAAGGAAGACGTCATCGTTGGTTTTGAGGATTTAGGGAGTGAAGGGAGAACCGCTCGCAGAGCAAACCATGCGCTAGTATTTATGCTTCGTGGCCTTCGAAAGAAGTGGAAGCAACCGGTCGCATACTACTTCGTAAAGGATGTTACTAAAACAATTACTTTGAAAAAACTGATTGTTGAAGTAATCAAATCTTTGAGAGCAATTGGTTTGTTTGTAGTGTGCACTGTCTGCGATCAAGGTAGCACAAATGTAGCAGCCCTCAAATCATTGATAGATGAAGTCAAGTCAGATCGTCCCGGACCATACTTTAAAGTCGATGACGAAACTGTGGTTGTTTTGTTTGACCCACCACATCTCTTCAAAAATCTTCGTACCAATCTTTATAAGTACAATGTTGAGTGGGACGGCAAAACAGCCAAGTGGGACCATATCCGACAATTTTATGAGCTCGACCAAAAAAGAAAGTACCAATCGCATCCTGGCTTGACTTCAAATCACTTGGATCCCAAAGGGCAACTTGCCATGCGCGTCAACCTGGCGACAGAGGTTCTAAGTGCAAAAGTTGCTGCCGGAATCGAAGCCATGAAAGAAGTTTTGCCAATTGGTGCCATGGACACTGCCGACTTTGTAGCAGATTGTGATAAACTTTTTGACTCTTTCAACGGAACAAGTACTCGTCCTCTTAAAGGCAAAATTCATCGTGTTGCCTTGTCAGCAAAATCTTCACACCATAAACTGTGGACCAATATGATTGGTAAAATTAACAAGTGGAAATTTAGAAACAAGTTCAATAGTAAACATATGCGCTCACCATTTCAGACTGGATGGATAAACACCATCAGAGGCACTCAAATGCTGTGGAAAACTTTGAATACTGAATATCAATTTCAATATGTACAGATGCGAAGACTAAATCAAGACCCTCTGGAGAATTTATTTTGCACTATTCGCCAGCATGGACAAGACAACACAAACCCTACTTGTTTCCATTTTATATCTGCCCTGAAAACATCTTTCGTTAATAATCTAATGTCATCGTCAAGTAAAGGTTCAAACTGCGAGAAAGGAGATACTTCGGAAGCTCTGCTTAGTGACCTTCAATCATTTATTGTGCCTCCATCTACAACACCTGTTCGGTCTAGGCCTTCTTCATGTAGTCATTCATGTGTATTCATTTTGTAGTTCATGTGTTCTTCATGGCTTTCTTTATGTATTAACGTAGTTGCAAGTACAATTTAATCACTAATATTTTGTTTCTTTAGTTGCATAGAATTGCTAGATAAAAGTGCAGTTATTAACTTGGCGTATCTTGGCACATTTGCCTTTTTGCTATATATTGTACTGACATGATTGCAAGTTTGCACGATGCCTTTTCTTTGCTGAAATTTGGTTCAATTTTTATTAACAACTTGTTCTTCACATCTGTTCTTGTTACTATTGCTTCACAGAGATATAGGTGAGTGTTGTCTATAAGCTACAATTTGTGTAACAAATAATATAATTAAATATAAAATTTGACTTAAATCTGTTTCTACTTGTCATTTAAGGTGAGCCCAATTTTTGTTAGTAGAAGTCAATTCATTTTCAAACACATCCTTGGCATCATGATTTGAGATATTGTTTCAACTTTGTGCAACATAATATAATTATGTAAATATGTATTATATATATTTGATACCAAACCAACTGCCAAGTGTTGTTTTAAAATGCATAGCTTTGATTAACTTCCTTCACAACCTCCTTCTCCATAAGAACAAACCTGCAATAGACCTAGTATATTAATAGATGTATTAAGTCGATAATGTCAAGTTGAAATTGCAGCTTTAAATACAAATGTTGATTTGCATTACGCTTGGTTATTGTAAATCCATATTTCTTTATCGACCATTAAAATGCTACAACACATATTCCATCTATGAACAACTCTTGATTTTCAAAGGAGTATGAAGATATCTGTACTGGTAAGAGGAAATTATGTTGATCAAGTTTCACTAAGTTCGTCAAATTTGGCAATATTGGCCAGTATACCTAGAAAGACTTGGGCTGTTTGTCAAGAAGAATACGTCAAGTGCAAAAGTTATTGGTGCTCATAGGGCCATTAATTGTATAACCATAGGCCTACCATGAACCAATGAAATGTTTTGAATAGTTTTATTTCGATAAAATATTTCAATGAAATTGTATCAATTAATAGAAGATACCCAATTCAGCAAACAACAATCAGAAAATATATTTTATATGTTTTTATTATTGTCAATTAATGTATGTCTTCAGAGGGCATACAAGAGTTGGTTCAATAAAATCTGATTAAACATCGATAAAATACACTTTTCAACGATTTGTCAATTGCTTCACTCGTAAAGGCCGGTTCACAATTGAAATATTGATTATGGAATATGGAATATGGTATATGGTATAGTGTTATAGTGACATAGGTGGGCCACAATAGCCGTTTATTTCAACTGTAGGTTCGCCAGTAGTTCACCGGAAAATCCGGTTCACTGCCCCCTTAAATCACCATATCTGTCTTGAATAGTTCGAGTTTCAGTGGCAGTGACAACAGCTGTACAGATAAACAGAAACCTAACCATAAAACTCATCGAGAAATTAGTTTTTCGAGTAAATGCACGGATAGCGCTCCACTAGCGAAATCAATATTTCGTCGCTATTTCTATCATCATCCGGATTATCTATTTCGAATTCCACTCCAGCATTAAAAATGTAATTATCCATCTTGAGAGTTGGGCTAAGAGTGTCTAACTTGACTTCAAATAAAATACAACAAAACACATTAATGGTAGTCATTTGACTCCAGTAGTAGCGACACCTGATTGGTCAGAATTTTGCTGTTATAAGGAATAGTCATAAGAAATGGATTTATTTCATTTCTTATTCCATATTCCATATCACTAAACCACATTTTTTCATTGTGAACGGTAACACGGAAATGCCATCATCCATTTCGCTTAAACACTATACCATATACCATATTCCATATTCCATAATCAATATTTCAATTGTGAACCGGCCTTTACCCAAGATTTCATTTTATATGTCAACTGATGTGAATAAAAATCTGCCATGTCAATCAAATCTGATTGACTGGGGAGTGGTGAAAAGAATTTTGATATATAAAAAAAACTCGATGTAATGAAATTCATTCATGGCCTAACTTTTTTTATAACCTAAAAAATTAGGGTCCCTTCAATCAATTTTAGAAAGAGTCGATAAAGCAGTTCTAGGAGGTAGAACTGCTTTATCGACTCTAACTTCAGTTCAAAACTCGTGATCAGAATGACCTCGAATTTAGGCGGAAAAAATCCAAGCATTAGTACCGGGCTTCACCACCGCAGCGCTAGTTTTTGTAGGACATTTATTTAACGTGGAGTGTCGTATCTTTATACGAAGTATAATATATGAAGATCTTTGCGACCATCTTTGGAACAGCCGCAACAAACGTTTTATCGTCCAATATAACTTGTGATTTCACAATTAATTCTCTCTAAAATAAGCAATTACAATTGAAAATGAGTAAATCACATCCTCCAGAACTCAAAAAGTAAGTAGTTGATCATATTTTATGTCTATTATCTAGTTTTACCGATTCAAAAGTTGTTGCAGCTTTTTAGGTTATGTCCGTCCTAACTAGCCTCAAAACCATTGTTTGTTAGGCCTAGTTATTGAGTATATGGGCCTAGTGTGGCGTAGTGTAGACCTTGATATAGCCATGTAGCCTAGGTCTTCTTGCTGATGTAGCGTGGAAAATTAGTCACTAGGTAGGTTACTTTTGAAATATCTTACTTGAAGCATGCCGATGCTTCAAGTGTCGTGCTATTCCTCGTTATTATCTAAATTATCAGCTTTCTTATTATTAACGATCACCAAGCTGTTTATCTTGATACAAAAATTACAGAGCTTACAGAAGAGCTGAATTGAAGCGTAGACCTAGGCCGATCAGAGTTCATAAGACTAATGATGAATTGCATTGCTTGAACTTATGGAAAATTTGAAGGACATGTCCAAATGAAGATCAAACATTATCTTGTCCATTCTCTAATCACTAGGAAAATCTGTCATTTCATTACATTCTCTAATGTTATTGATCTTTTTGTTTCAGGTACATGGACAAGAAGCTTTCACGTGAGTATTTATATTGAACAGTAGGCCTATAAGATTGCCACGGAATTCTACATATAAGTATGTATGAAAGTGAATAATAGGCCTACAACTTTATTTTTCTCTGTGTGCAGTAAAGCTGAATGGAGGGCGTGCCGTTTGCGGAATTCTCCGAGGTTTTGATCCCTTTATGAATCTGGTGGTCGACGAGACGGTTGAAGAACGCAAGGACGGGACGAAGAATGATATTGGAATGGTCGTGATTCGAGGGAATAGTATTGTCATGTTGGAATCACTGGATAGAGTCTGAAACTTCATTTACCTTCATCTAATAATAATTCCATTTATATGTTCTATCAATATGTGCATTTGATTTCATACATTTCTTGTATATGTGGATGTGAATTTAATTATAATTAATTTTTAGAAAGAATGTTTATTATAATTGTTGGTAAAACCTTGTTGCCATTTCCATAAATCTTAAATTCCAGATCAACAGTATTCATCAGAAGAAGGTTGATTATATAATTGAGTATATCGTCGCTTACTTCACGGCAAAACCGCGTATCTGACATTTTTTAGAAAAATCACTTCATGATTGATTTGTATTCTGTGGTGTCATTGGCTTCATTTTGTAACGCGGGAAACTCATTGGAACCAATCAAAACACTCTAAGAACTGAAAACGAAAGCGCAAATATCCAGATGGCCACGACAATACCGCATATCAGCCAGCTTCCATGGTTAACTTGATCTCCACGTGTCTGACTTTACGCGGTTTTAGTATCCTTCATAGTATAGTGTTGTAACACCGTCTTAAGTGACAAAACTCGGCACCGCTTTCCACGTAAGTGATCAATAATGTCAGGATGAAGCAAACGAGGGAAATTGGGAACAGAATCGCGTTTATAGGTATCAAATTACTAAATACACATTCATAGGATGTTTCTAAAGTCAGTTCTGGAGTTATGAAACACATTTTGTTGTCTCCTGAACAATTAGCAAATTGTGAGATACGCGGTATTGCCCCTTGAGCGACGATATAGTATTCACTACAAACTCGATGATTACATGGTGTGCTTTAAATGAGCCATTTCAGAATTTTAATATATTTGGCATGTGAAGTTGAAGACTTCTATTGAACTGACGGTTAACCAAAGAAATGGTTGACAAATTATGCGTGCTGATTAATGCTTCGTTGGCGTAGGCAAAATGTATGTCGTTTTTTCCATTGGCGGTCCTGATAGTCAAGTAGTTAGGTAGGGCATTTCGATGAGAAATTAAAATGGAATACTAGGTCGAGTGCTTTGATTGTGCCAATAACTGCTCAACAGTGAAAGAGTCTTGTCAATTTAGCGGTTTGGGTGCTAGATTTAGAGTAATCAAAAGTAATAATAACACGAGATTAAAATGCAAAACAAATATGTTTCTTTTAAAGTAGGCCTAGCTACCTGGTCATTTTGGCAGGTTCCTAAATTGTTACATAAAGGCATATATATATATATATATATATATATATATATATATATATATATATATATATATATATATATATATATATATATATATATATGTATATATGTATATATATATATATATATATATATATATATATATACATATATATATATATATATATATATATATATATATATATATATATATATATATATATATATACCTATATATATATATATATATATATATATATATATATATATATATAGGTATATATATATATATATATATATATATATATATATATATATATATATATATATATATATATATATATATATATATGTATTTAAACACATATATTTATACATAAAGTTGCATGTACTTACTTATATAATGAGTTTACTCATATCCTACTCGTTATTTACAGAAGAAATGAATTTTCTCAATTTCATGTGGTTCTATTGGTGTACTGAAGGTCGGTAAAGTAGTGCAAATAACGTACTAGCGCTGGACGGCAATAGCAGTTACTACGGCCGAGAAATGAAATCAGTTTGTTTCGAAAGATGGCGAGTGCAAGTTGTGTGAGTGTGTGTTGCTGTGTATTATTTGTTTTATTACGTGTTACCAGGACAGAATTATTACATTCTGATAGTTTAGGTATGTGTTGACTTTTTATTACCATAATAAAACCCAAGCTGTGCTAACTGCATTATCTGCATTGTTGTGTTGTCATGTTTACGAAGGGGTTTGTTTTGATGAAAGGAGACGCAGTGCCAGTCTATCCACTTGTGATTGGCCTAGGGCTCTGTGCCTATTTACCTGTCTGCTGCTATTTAAATCCATAATTCACACCAATCATCTTCTCAGATCAAACTGTCAGGCATATACCACATTATTGTTATTCATCAAATATTGTCAGAGTCAAATTAGGTTATGAAGGGTTGGCTAATTGTCCTTAAAAGTCGAAGAGGCCTAATTAACCCTAGTTAGGCCTAGCCTAGGCCTAGGTCTATTACAAGGAAAAGGGAATAATAATGAACCTAGACTCCTTGTTGCACCAATAATCCATTTTTTCTCAGGAGCCAAGCATAGAGCAGGCCCATGGTGAATGTAATAACGAGGAGCGACAATCCACTGCTTTTCCTCAATCCTTGTAAACAGCATTTAGGCCTACATGTTGGATTCTTATAAAAATACAATAAGGATTCAACATCACAGTCCATTTCCTGTTGATAATCAGGATATTAAAAGATTTACGGGTACTGGACTTTTCAGTTTTTATATCCCTGATTTATTGCTAAGAGGTGCCAGATGATTCACCAACGATTCCAGTAGTAAAGGGAAAGTAACTGTGACTTCCCATGAAGTATTTATAAATATATGCCGTAATTCTCTGTCGGAAATCTGAATGTGACTAGACTAGACTATAAAAACAAAAGACAGTCAGTTACGCCTCCTTCAAGGTTGAATCAGCTGTCAGAAAGTTTACGTTATTGACCTCTGCCTAACAACTGCTTGCTTTGTAGGCGCCAAGGCGAAGTCTAACGGACTAGCGGCATTATAAAACAAATACATGTGCATACGGTATCTCACTGACCAATCTCGTTCAAGATTGTTTGTTGGTTTGATAAGAACTTATTGGCCGTCATAGGCCTACTTGTATCCACGTGAGATGAAGGTTCCGACCGACCATCCCCCATATCTCACACCACTAGCGCGCGAGTGGTTCGAAAGTTCTGTCATGTCTCGCGGATACAACTGTATCATTTTTAATGGTGATTATTGACCCCATCAACAGCTAGGTTATATGGGGATGTGAACAGGGCCGTGTCCGAAAATCATTGGCGCCTCCCCCTTCCCCCCATTTACTTTGAAAGCAATTTACCAGCAAATATAGGCCTACAGTACCGTACCGTATGTAGTTTTTATTGAACGTGTTTTGATTTTTGAACTCTGTCTTTGATATTCTCTTTGTTCATGAGTTAACTTTTTTACAATATGAATATATATGTATATATATATATATATATATATATATATATATATATATATATATATATATATATATATATATATATATATATATATATAATATTAAATACACTGCATTCAAATGAATACAACTTCACACAATAGCGATGGTCTATAGTGAATGTTTGGCGCCCTAGGCCTGGGCCCCGTGGGCCTGTGCCTTAAGGAGTCCCCAGTCTTGATAGGGCAACTGATTCCCGCCAGGGGGATTTCACAGATACGAATGATCCTAAAACTACAACAGTGCAATTGATACAAAATCAACAAATACATCACAAGTTGCAGACAACGTTTGTCGGAAATGCTAGTGACTCAAGTTTGTTAAAAACAAGGGTGGTAAGATCGCTAACAGTAACTCTATTTTTTCCCCGTGGATTTCCACCTCACAGCGTACCGTTACATACAAATAACACGTAACATGTTGTGAATGTTCATTATGGATGACAGTATTTTATAAGATACTTCTCTGAATGGTGTAAAGATCAGTTTCACTACAATACGTTCAGACGGAGTCACTGCGATCATTTATATGTCACGTTGACACTGCCAATGTTACAATAAGAGGCGTGGATGCGCGCGTGACAATGAAACGAAGTGTTGATAGGCGACAAACCATGCCCGTAACGGGAGTCGAACCTGGTTCCTCATGTTGAATGCAGCGCCTGAACTGTCGATTGGCACACAACCTAATATTGTAGGTCAATGCGAGGAAGTTGCTTGTACATGTACAGCTATCGTCTTTTCTTCGCTGATTACAATTATTGTGCTGTAACAATGTGCAAATCTCAAGGTCAAATGCCGACCAGTAGGTAGCAATGAAATGCGGAAAGCCGCCTCAAAGGAATGGTAATGTCGCACGGTTCGGGATGTTGCCGGGAGGAACGGAAACGGGAAATGTCCGCGGAACAATCGAGAGATGTATTGGCGTCTTGTCGGATCTCACTGCCACGAGCAGCGAGCGGATGTGACTCATGCTATCAGCATGATTGACCAATAGCGAGCCGATAGCATCATCAGTGGGATATTCATTCCCGCCGTGGGAATTTTACTGATGTATTATATGAATTCAACTAGAGAATAAGAGAAATAGTGATACAGTGCGACGTAATGGGATGAAAATCTACCAGTATCTGTGCAAAATGCTCGAGACATCAAGGAATTTAAAAGAGAATGTAGTAAATATATACCAGCACATGTAAATAGATTTGATAAACATAATGACCTGGCAGGATACCTTTGATTGAGTTAGAATTAGTTGTATTATGTATCTCTTATTATCATTAGTATTATTATTATGTACTGACATATAGCTATTTATGCTAAATAAAGACATTACTTACTACTATAAATGAGCAAGATCGAGTTGTTAACAACTCCTGAAATCTGGTGTACACTTTTCATGAAATCTTCTTGAAATCTGCAATCAGGTGGGTACATCAAATCTACCAGTTGTTCACCCCTTGAGCATGATGCACGGTAAGATGCAACATTGAGTGCGGATAATAATTATACAGAATACTGATGAGTTGAAATGGTATCGGAAAGAAATGTGGATCAATCAAAATGTATCGAGGGGTAAACAAACAACTATAGTAAATTTGATGTACACCTGATTGCAGATTTCAAGGGATTTCAGGAGTTGTCAACCCCTCGAAGTGCATACGGTATATTATGTAGTAAATCCTGCAGGAGACCGGGGTTCGATTGCCGCCTCTGTCGTTCAGGGCCCGCATACAAAGAGTTCTAACTTCAGGACGTCGTAAGTTGGGACCAATATTGGTCTCAACTCTTAACTTAGTAAAGTGGTCCTAACTTCAGAACGTCGTAAGTTGGGACCAATATTGGTCTCAACTCTTAACTAAGTAAAGTGGTCCTAACTTCAGAACGTCGTAAGTTGGGACCAATATTGGTCTCAACTCTTAACTAAGTAAAGTGGTCCTAACTTCAGAACGTCGTAAGTTGGGACCAATATTGGTCTCAACTCTTAACTAAGTAAAGTGGTCCTAACTTCAGAACGTCGTAAGTTGGGACCAATATTGGTCTCAACTCTTAACTAAGTAAAGTGGTCCTAACTTCAGAACGTCGTAAGTTGGGACCAATATTGGTCTCAACTCTTAACTTAGTAAAGTGGTCCTAACTTCAGAACGTCGTAAGTTGGGACCAATATTGGTCTCAACTCTTAACTAAGTAAAGTGGTCCTAACTTCAGAACGTCGTAAGTTGAGACCAATATTGGTCTCAACTCTTAACTAAGTAAAGTGGTCCTAACTTCAGAACGTCGTAAGTTGGGACCAATATTGGTCTCAACTCTTAACTAAGTAAAGTGGTCCTAACTTCAGAACGTCGTAAGTTGGGACCAATATTGGTCTCAACTCTTAACTAAGTAAAGTGGTCCTAACTTCAGAACGTCGTAAGTTGGGACCAATATTGGTCTCAACTCTTAACTAAGTAAAGTGGTCCTAACTTCAGAACGTCGTAAGTTGGGACCAATATTGGTCTCAACTCTTAACTAAGTAAAGTGGTCCTAACTTCAGAACGTCGTAAGTTGAGACCAATATTGGTCTCAACTCTTAACTAAGTAAAGTGGTCCTAACTTCAGAACGTCGTAAGTTGGGACCAATATTGGTCTCAACTCTTAACTAAGTAAAGTGGTCCTAACTTCAGAACGTCGTAAGTTGGGACCAATATTGGTCTCAACTCTTAACTAAGTAAAGTGGTCCTAACTTCAGAACGTCGTAAGTTGGGACCAATATTGGTCTCAACTCTTAACTAAGTAAAGTGGTCCTAACTTCAGAACGTCGTAAGTTGGGACCAATATTGGTCTCAACTCTTAACTAAGTAAAGTGGTCCTAACTTCAGAACGTCGTAAGTTGGGACCAATATTGGTCTCAACTCTTAACTAAGTAAAGTGGTCCCAACTTCAGAACGTCGTAAGTTGGGACCAATATTGGTCTCAACTCTTAACTAAGTAAAGTGGTCCTAACTTCAGAACGTCGTAAGTTGAGACCAATATTGGTCTCAACTCTTAACTAAGTAAAGTGGTCCTAACTTCAGAACGTCGTAAGTTGGGACCAATATTGGTCTCAACTCTTAACTAAGTAAAGTGGTCCTAACTTCAGAACGTCGTAAGTTGGGACCAATATTGGTCTCAACTCTTAACTTAGTAAAGTGGTCCTAACTTCAGAACGTCGTAAGTTGGGACCAATATTGGTCTCAACTCTTAACTAAGTAAAGTGGTCCTAACTTCAGAACGTCGTAAGTTGGGACCAATATTGGTCTCAACTCTTAACTTAGTAAAGTGGTCCTAACTTACGACGTCGTAACGATAAGACTCTTTGTGAATCCGGGCCCTGGCTATTACTATTGGATTCAACTTGATTCTGAGTAGGTATGAGTGACTAATGTCTTCTGCGGGGATCGTCTGAATCAAGCCAATTAACTGACAACGTCGCTTAGCCTCCGCCTCGGACACTTCAATCACTTCAATCACTTCAATCACTTCGTTTCCAGGATCTTCAGCTCGATTCTTCCTTTCAGTCGTGTCACTCTTTTCACAGATCTTCAGATTTGTCCGTAGCCCGAGGGGTCAACAACTCTTTCTGAAATCCCTTGAAATCTTCCTGAAATCTATTGAAATCCCTTGAAATCTTCCTGAAATCTATTGAAATCCCTTGACATCTTCTTGAAATCTTCCTGAAATCTTCCTGAAATCTATTGAAATCCCTTGAAATCTTCCTGAAATCTATTGAAATCCCTTGACATCTTCTTGAAATCTTCCTGAAATCTTCCTGAAATCTATTGAAATCCCTGGAACTCTTCCTAAAATCAGGTGTACGCTAAATTTACTAGTGGTTTTTACCCCTTGCCGTAGGCTTGACATTGAGCTACTAGTTTCTCAATCCGCTGCAGAGTAATCGATTCCTGGACTCTGTATGTCATTGCTGGTGAATGGAACTGCTTCACTTTACTTAAATGGCTCAGTAAACATCAAATATATTCGATATAGCGCTATAAATATCAAATGTTCCAATTTTTCCGGAAAACGTCCAACCCCAGTGTTCTTCTCGACATCGCACTTGTTGGTGCAATGTCAAGACAGTTAAGCCACCAATCTGTATACGGTAAATACTCTAAATCTGTTCTTATAGATTTTCTCGACTGTGTCTATACTAGATCAAGACCGAACGGTAACTTAGTTATCCCTGCATGATCTCTCTCTCTCTCTCTCTCTCCCTCTCACTCCTCTCTCTCTCTCTCTCTCTCTCTCACGCTGTCAGTATAGTTGCATCGTGTCTCTTATCTTTGTTTATCAACCACAGGCATAAGGTGGTGAGAGCTAGACACATTCAATACCAACATTTATGCAATTTTTCATTTATTTATTTCTAAAGTACTTCAAATAGATGAACATACAGTCTTTTTCAGTTCGTTATTTTAATCCCGGTTCTGCACTGGAACTCCTGATGAAGCCAGATCTTAAACTGCCAGCCAGATTGAAGATATAACAGCGTGTTCAGTTCAGTTCAACCTCAAATATTTTTACTTTCATTAATTTTCTCCAGTTATATTCTCAATTTTTATTATCAGTTCAATTTTTCAAGCATAATGTTATTATTACTTATTACAATTTTAAAATTTTCACTTTTTTCAATTATTTAACTATATCTCATTTCTATATATATTGATATCAAAATTGTATTTTATACTGATTGTTATGCTGTGAACTTTTTATAAGCCAGGGACCAATAAAGGTTGTTTATATATAGTTAGTGATCAAAGTTAAATTTTCACTTGCCTTCAAATTTGTTTTTGTAAGAGAGAGAAAGATTGTTAAAAGTTGGGTTTGGAGAAATTCAAAATTAAATTCAAAGTGTTTCTTCTTAGCAAATGCTATTAGGCCTACCCTGTAAATGGGTTATTATAATACATGGAATTTTTAATTTTAACACCAAGTGCAATTTTAATTTTGATTACTTGTGATTTATAATGTGTTGCACTCTATTATAACTAATTTTATTATAACACATTTTTTACATTTTTGGTATTTATATTGATATTATATCTTGACAATTCTGTGATACTCTGTTTTTGATTATATACAGAAATAAAACAATCTGAATTTGAATTTTAAATGTCATGTGTCCCCAGTCTCCGTAGTGCAAAAAGTTCCCGCCAGGGTGGTCACACACGTTACGCGTGGGCTAGGAGATTCTGTTTAATGCCCACATACTTATTTTCATTTTATTGAACATTTATTATTATTACAAAACACTTGTTATTAACAGAATTACAAATGATATCTGAAACTAAACATGGAAGATTCCTCAATTATCACATTGACACTCGAATTAAATAAGAACAATAAGTGGAAATAATGAAAAATAATAATAAATTGTAATAATGTGAATAAATTAAGTTAGTTATTTTTCACTCATCATCACTTCATAGTTTGATAATCACCTGCTCATTCGTATCCCCGTATAACCTAGCTGTTGGTGGGGTCGTTAAGCAGCATTGTACAAATGAAATATAAATAAAGAATTACTATTAGTGTTTTACGGTTGACAACACTGACTAACATTTGATGTATAACATTTACTACAGTCTAATTTTCCGAGTCTATAATTAGTTGGCGCCGACTTTGAGACTACTCAGAACTTCAGTGCTTCGATAAATCTCTCTCTCTCATACTGTCTCTGTCTCTGCCATTCACCTGACAATCATCTCTCTCTCTCTCTCTCTCTCTCTCTCTCTCTCCCCTTCCCCTTTCCCGGGTGTAACAATCAACAAACTTCCTAACAGGAAGTCTAACTTTTCTGATATCCGCTCTCTCTCTCTCTCTCTCTCCCCCGCTTCCCTGATTGAGTGTTGAAAACTATTTGGTTGTTGACTCGAGGGAACCAAAAGTCCTGTGGGATTCAGCGGGTTCAATAGGTTAACTGAAAACCATTTATCCAGGATAAACGATCTACCAGGATTTCAGTTTTTTCTGATTGGTTTGAAGCAAGTTTCTCAGAGGCTATGTACTGGCATATACGCTGAAGAGCGTATATCGGAATAAAGTCGACTCGGTCGTGTAACATGGGCTACGGGGTACCTTTCAATGGAATGTGGTTAGGGTTCGGATAAGGTTTGAAACCCAAACCCATGTCACATGACCAAACTTCCGCGTGTGCCCAGCTCCTTACTGTATTGTGATTGGTTGAGAGTCCACGGGATTCGATTTAGCGAAATGTCAGCTTTTTAGTGATAAGTTTTGTATGGTATGAGATATTGTAATAAGCGAGAGACACAGATAAATATAATAGCTCCAAGATGATATAAGTTATGACTATTTAAGTCATGTCGCATAACTGTCAAGCGTCGACAGCTAAGAAATGTGTTTTTTAGCTGTCGACGCTTCACAGTTACGTGACATGACTTGAATAGTCATAACTCATAACATCTATGTGTAATATGTAACATATTTGTGTCTCATATTTTAGCACATTGACGATGTGACGATGCTCAATATTGTACATGCAATCTAATGAGAGAATATTATCATTATCATTATCTTGAAGCTATTATAATTATCTGTGTTTCTCGCGTATTAGAATTTTGATATCTCATACCGTTCAAAAGTTATCACCAAGAAACTGATATTTCGCTAAATCGCCTCCCGTGGACTCTTAAAGGTCGACCGCCTAATCTCGACTGTCAATATTTGATTATTCGTATCGAAAGCAGTGAAGATAATCCCGATATCGGTGTATATAAACAGTCTGAAGAGTGCACTCGGCCGCTGTCGTGTGGGTCTACACACGTTACGTCGTCTGCCGGCTTGACCTATATCTGGTCGAACTGGTTTACCTGCAGCATCAGCTGTTCGGATTAAATGCCGTACTTTGATTTATTTACATTGGATTTATCCATTTTTTCTTCCTCAAAGGACTTCACAATCCTGGGACTGGATTTCAGGGAATGATGACGATGTTTATTTCACCAATTTTTAGGGAAAACTAGAAATTTACATCTCAATTTCAGGAATAATTATGTTTTTTGTCCTCCAGACACCATGAGTCATGACGTAGGCATCACTGATTCTGTATAGAAACATGAACAGAATCGAGTAATGTCTACGTCATGACTCGGAAAAAGAACCGGGTCCTGGAGGACAAATTTAAATTGATTATAATTTCCTCCTCTTCTTCACTTCTGCGAGAATAGGCCTAGCAGTAGTGAAGAAGAGGAGGAAGAAGTTGGAACTGGCAGGAACCGATTGATATGAGAAGCCAGCCCTAGAAGAACTGATGGAAACACCCCCTGGCCCAATTTAATTGGTTATCTGGGTTTGAGATATATATATATATATATATATATATATATATATATATATATATATATATATATATATATATATGTATATATATATACCGGTATATATATAATTTCTGAAATTTAGATAATGATTTCTAGTTTTCTCTAAAATTAGGGAAGCAAATATCGTTATTTTCCGGTAAAATCTAGTTTAGGGTTGTACAATGGCGTCTTCCTTTCCTTCTCTTTCAAGTTATTTCCTCGATATCACGTCTTGTAACATCCTCAATACGTTAATGCGTTAATTGAGGAAATCTCAATCAACAGACAGACGAGGGAGCAGACCATGCGAGCAGAAGGCTCGAACCACCCGCGCGCTAGTGGTGTGGGATAGGGGGGACGGTCGCTCGGAATCTTCGTCTCACGTGGATCAACATAACGACCTCATCAAACACTCGTTAGTTCCTTCAGTTTTACAGAAACATCTCTTTCTACATAAAACATCAATCAAACTATTTAATATAATATATATTACTGAGAAGGGGACTACACTTCCAGTATGCAGTGATATTGAATCACTGCATACTGGGTTTTGTTCATGTAAAGGAATTGTTGTGGCTGTTGCCTTGTCAACCAGTTTGTAGTTTAGTTTTATCTTCTCTTGGATTCAGAGAAGGATGTTTCAGAAGTATATAAAATACATCCACTTCACTTGTATTCACTGTGTTCTTTCACTGCCTCGTTACCAACTCCCACAATACAATGAATATTTATATATAATATATATATATATATACATATTTTTCAGCTTGGCAGTTATGTGACATGACTTGAATAGTTATAACTTATATTATCTTGAAGCTATTATTATTATCTGTGTTTCTCGCGAATTAGAATTTCGATACTTCATACGTTCAGAAGTCATCACCAAAAACCTGATATTTCGCTTAATCGACTCCCATGGACTCTTCACTTCTAGCACCTCTGGTGATGGCTAGCTGCCGTGCTGGTTACCGGTGACGGGCCGCGTGCAAGCAGCTGAGTCATGATCATGACTAAACCCTACCTGACATTAGCATCAGGGGGGGGGGGGCACAGCTGTGTTCACCCCTCCCCCAGTGCGAGATCAATATAACGTCGTGTTTACAGTGCCTATTATATTAACTCGGGGCCCTTACCGCGACTGTTACTTGAAATAACGTCAAACGAGACTAAGGATTCTGATTGGATATTGTTCTCTAGGAGAGCTAAATACCATGAGTATTTGAGATGATAATAGAGTCACGGTCTCTTGGAACGTAGCAATGTTACCTGTTATCAGCCCACCTCGAGAGCAGGGCTAGGATTCTGTGTTAACAACAATGGAAATACTCAAATACTGGACATGTTGCTATGGGGTGACGTCCAAACTCATCTCATTTCAATCTGGTCTCTTTCCAAACGTATCTCATTCCAATCTCATCTCTTTCCAAACGTATCTCATTCCAATCTCATCTCTTTCCAAACGTATCTCATTCCAATCTCATCTCTTTCCAAACGTATCTCATTCCAATCTGGTCTCTTTCCAAACGTATCTCATTCCAATCTCATCTCTTTCCAAACGTATCTCATTCCAATCTCATCTCTTTCCAAACGTATCTCATTCCAATCTCATCTCTTTCCAAACGTATCTCATTCCAATCTGGTCTCTTTCCAAACGTATCTCATTCCAAACTGATCTCTTAATAGATGAAATGAATAATAATAATAATAATAATAATAAATAATTAATAAATAATAATACCTAATATATAAGTATCGAAAATGATATCGATCCATAATAAACATTCACAACATGTCACGTGTTATTTGTATGTAACGGTACGCTGTGAGGTGGAAATATCGAGTGTTACTGTTACATGCAAGTGATCTTTACACCTTTGTTATTATAAAATTTACCTCATCAACATTTTCAACAAATATTATCTATGATGTATTTGGTAATTTTATGTCTTACACTGTTGAATTTTTACGATTATTCACGTGTGTGCAAAGCCCCTGGCGGGAACTGTTAGCCCTAATGGAGACTGGGGCTCGAACTATGATGCAGTGACATGCAAGCCAGCAATTACACCGCTGGATTGTTATCCTCGAGCATGATTAGCAGTGGCGGCGATATCTAGGTCAACACTCAGCGCTCGCTAATTACCATGGATCAGCATATTATCACTGCTTATTAATTATATAATAGCAATTATTAAATTATGCAGTGTTTGGCTTATCGTGCAATGTACATAATGCTCGGTTAGGAGGTGTCTTATGTAATCAGTTAGTCAATTAACTATCCATCCCTGATTGTTTGAGTTGATTAATTTTGTAATTCTAATATAGATCCTACTTTAATAATTCCTAATTCCAAATATAGGCCTACAATGTGTGGTGGTGAAGATTCTTACATTGAGTGACATTACTCAATATTATACAAAACCGTATTATTTAAAACAAACAGACAATTAGTGTTTTTATAGACTGATTGGAAACATAAAACATTGATTACAAATTATTATTTTTTTATATACACGGTATATAAAGATATATAATCTTTATATATATATTTATATATATATATATATATATATATATATATATATATATATATATATATATATATATATATATATATACATATACATATATATATAGGTATATATATATATATATATATATATATATATATATATATATAGGTATATATATATATATATATATATATATATATATATATATATTTATGATGTATATATATATATATATATATATATATATATATATATATATATATATATATATATATATATATATACATGTATATATATATTTATACATATATATATATATATACCGTATATATATATATATATATATATATATATATATATATATATATATACATATATATATATATATATTCATATATATATATATATATATATATATATATATATATATATATATATATATATATATATATACATATATATATATATATATATATACATAAATATATATTTATATATATATATATATATATATATATATATACATGTATATATATATTTATACATATATATATACCGTATATATATATGTATATATATATATATATATATATATATATATATATATATATATATATATATACATATATATATATTCATATATATATATATATATATATATATATATATATATATATATATATATATATATATATATATATATTCATATATATATATATATATATATATATATATATATATATATATATACATATATATATATATATATATATATATAAATATATATATATATATACACGTTGTGTATATAGACCCATATAAAATGATTCCATCACAAAGTAATTACATTCTTTGTCGACTTTTATTTCCCGTTTTGTTCGTCTTGCCCTGATTCTGTCAACCCTTAATCCGACAATTAATCTGTTGGTTGTGTAATTTAATAGACTAATCATTACTGAAGTGGAATGCAGACACATTCAATTAATTAGACGACAGACACGACTGGAAGCTGGTAATAAAAGTTGTAATGTTGGCTCGACTGCTGCGGCATTTTACAGTTTGGTTCTGTACAGTTGTGCACATTGTCTCGTCGTGAATGCTGTGTTTGACGATCGTTGATTGTTAAAGGACGTCACAACCCTGAAACTGTTTTATGACGAATAACGACAGTATTTGTTCACCTAATAGACTATTTTCGAAAAGAATTAGCCATCTAGCGGCGATCGCTTGAACTAGAACGGGATGTTATTATGCGCGTTCGAAAGTCCTATGCTGCCAATGCTATTTAGCATGAATGATTTATATTATTGTGCGTTACAGTGAACGTATTAAGTTATAATATGATAGCAGTTATATGTTCACTATATACTGAGATATTTACACACTGTCAGAGTGAGTAAGATGAGAGATAATGCAAGTTATATATCTCAGTGTTTTGCCTTTAACCCTGTGTATAAGCGGGCTGACTTTTTGAACAGTACTGAAACTCCTAGAATGCAATACCAGCGATCTCGGTCGCTAGGAGGCGTGACGCGCCTGCGCATTGAATTATGACAATGGTCTATTGAAGAGAAAACTAGAAATTATCATCTCAATTTCAAGAATTTTTGTTTCATTGTTGTGATGTCTTTTAAGGCACGCCCAGTCTCCTTTAGGGCAAACAGTTCCCGCCAGGGGGACTTCACAGATGGAAATTATTTTAAAACTTGAATCGTAATACAAAATTAATAAATTCATAAAAAAATACATCACAAGATGCAGACTTTTATCTAATCGACAAAGACTTTTTTCTATCTAATCGAAATGGGGTGGCAAGATCGCCCTTGTGGTGCCCCGTTCAAACGATCCCATCTTTCATCCTTAGCCTTAATTGGGGAACAATGATTTTGTATCAAGTTTAGATGTTTTTAAAAAACAAAAAAGATGCGGACAATGTTGATTAAATTTTTGCTTATAACCAACGTGGAAAGATCAGTTGTATGTAACAGTAACACTCGATATTTCCACCTCACAGCGTACCGTTACATACAAATAACACGTAACATGTTGTGAATGTTTATTATGGATGACAGTATTTTATAAGATACTTCTCTGAATGGTGTAAAGATCAGTTGTATGTAACAGTAACACTCGATATTTCCACCTCACAGCGTACCGTTACATACAAATAACACGTAACATGTTGTGAATGTTTATTATGGATGACAGTACTTTATAAGATACTTCTCTGAATGGTGTGAAGCAGTTTCACTACAATATATCACACGGAAATTCACTGCAATCGTCGAAGGGCAAATAACTGGTAAATTTGGTGTACACCTGATTTCAAATTTCAAGGGATTTCAGGGAGATTTCAAGACAAGTATACACCAGATTCCAGGAGTTTTTAATCCCTCGGCAATCGTTTATATGTTACGTTGACCCTGAAAACATGAGGCTGTCCCTCTTGACATACTGATTCACTGTGCGATCCAGTCATCTGCTGTTCGCAGTAAGATGGAGTGTATGTAAATGAGATGCATGACTCGTGTCGAGCTAATGTGCACATCACGCCGTGTCATCACAGCTCTCACTGCATACCTCCCTGCTTCCTGTTGAGCCTAAACGTCATCTCAACCCTTAAACTAGATCCTGACAAACAATCATTACATCTGTTTCAATGATTTTAGAGAAATTTAGAAACCATCATCTCAATTTTCAGATTTATTTTGGTTTGTTTTTGTTTGTTTGTTCATTCCATTGATTACAAATAGTTATAAACAGGTGGTGTGCAAGTTAGTCACATTCGGTAAGAGAAACATAAGGACAGATGTAGTGTATGAGGTAGGAGGGAAGACGCTAGAGTTGGTGGAAAACTACAAGTATTTGGGGGTGGTATTTGATAGGCGTCTAGGGTGGGGGAGTCAGATTGAGAGAATAGTAAAAAAGAGTATAAATGCACTAAACTTTGTAATGAGGCAACTTAGGGGGGCAGGTATGGAGATTAAGGAAAAAGCATATTTCTCGTTAGTGCGTCCCATGGTAGAATATGCTAGTTCAGTTTGGGATCCTTATAGATTAGGTGAGATAAGGGATGTGGAAAGGGTTCAAAGGATTGCTGTGAGAAGGGTTACAGGTAGGGTTAGGAGGTGGAAATGGGATGAGAATGAAAGGGGGGAGAGGGTAAGAATGTTGGAGAGTCCAACTGAGATGATGAGAGACCTGGGGTGGCAGAAATTGGAAATACGGAGGAAGGAGGATCGTTTATGTAATTTCTTCAGGGTAATGGAGGGAGAGGGGGGGTGGGGGGAGCTGCATGAGTTGATAAAAAGAAATAAGTCAGGGTATGGAGGTAGGCGGGGTCATGATAGAGCGGTAGTCATAAAGGGGGCTACATTAGATGTCGGTAAATTCTCTTTCTTAAATAGGACAGGTAGGGACTGGAATGGGCTTAGTAGAAATGTTTTTGAAGGGGATGACATCAGGTTAAAGTTATTCCGTCAGAGGGTTAAGGATATGGTGGGATAGGTGTACTTAGGGAACTTGCCACCGCGCATTTATGTGCATTTGCAAGAGTTAAATAATAATAATAATAACATCTTGAAATTAATTTAACGTGGGCCCGGTTTCGCGAGACTGGCCGGGTTTCATCAACTTCAGTTTAAACTTGGCTTCGTAAAACTTGGTTTAATGATAAACTGGGTTTAAGAACTCGTATTAAAATAGTATAAGCTCAGTTTAGGTCAAATCTAATCCCAGTTTAGGCTTCATGAAACGGCTTCCTAAATATAAACCTGGATTAAAAATTCAAACCGGGTTTAAACTCCAGTTAATAGTTGATGAATCCGGGCCTATAAGATTCCTAAAACCGGGCTTCAAATTACTCGAAAAATCTTGAATTACCATATTTATTTATCCAGCTTAATTTTAAATTGACCAATTTTATCGACTCCGTCAAACATACTCTGGTTCACGCCATTCCAGTCTCGTATGGTTCTATTGATGAATGAATACTTCACCCTGTCCAGTCGTGCTTGGATGATTTTTATTTTGGTCCATTGGTCCCGAGTCATGACGTAAGCATCACCGATTCTGAATAAAAACATGAATATGATGTCTACGTCAACATGCACTCCAGAAAAAAAGGCCGGGCCCTGATATACAAATAAATTAAATAATCAATTGAATAAATCAGGCTTAAAGCACATCTCGACCCTGAAACTAGATTTCAATGAATAATCATGATAGGTACATTATATGTCAGTTATTTATACATAAATTGATAATTTAATATACTATAAGTATAATAATAAATATATTATTATGTTCATGGTTAATACTTCATTATACTATGAAGTTTTTACACCTATCTATTTCTCCGATTTTCGAGTAATTTAGATTTAGGCCTATCATCTCATTTTTTTTGGTCCTCCAAAGACCACGAGTCATGACGTTTACCGATTCTGTATAGAAACATTAATGTCTACGTCATCACTCTAGATAAAGGGCCAGGTCCTGGAGGACATTTATACATTAATTATAATTTCTGTTATTGAGATGATGATTTGTAGTTTTCTCTGAAACTATGGAAACGAATATTGTTATTATTGGTAGAAATGTCATCACAGGTGTTGTGAGGTCCTTTAAACATGTGACGGAACGTAACGTGATCCTCGAGGAGGGTGCTATGCAGCGTCACTTCTTCCCGTAGCGTACTCAAGGGTAGGACTATTTATAGAACATACCGGTAGTATACTCTATATAACCATTCGAGTGACTGTAGAAGCAAAAAGTTTGCAAAAATAACACTTTCATTTCTAGAGAAATTCATTGATTTTGTTCGCTTTCGAGTAGTTTTTTCTATTGGCTGAAGGACTTGGGCTTCAACTGTTGATTGGCCAACCTTTATTTGAATTAAAACAAGATTATATGTTGTTATTCAATATATTTTATATCAGCCGCTATTCTTTTATTCGCTTATTGACAAAGCTGCCGTTCATCGGACCATCGGTCTGTCACCACATGCTGTCGTTGTTGTTGTTGCTGTCGTTGTTGTTGTTGCGTGCAGCCTAAACTAACCTAAATAAACCCAATCTAACTAACTTGATGAACCTAACCTATCCAAACTAACCCAAACTAAATACCAAGTCAAAAAACTTTCTTTCTCTTATCCATACCGGGAATCTAAAACATGGCACGAAGCCATTGTTACACCCGATGAAGACGAAGGATGACAGTTGAGGATCGTTTGAACCACAGGCACCATCAGGGGCGATCTTACAACCCCTGCTGAACTAATTCAGTCTAAACTACAACCTATCTAAAGCTACTCCCGGTCCGCCGTACAGCCACTCGGATATCTCCCTTTCGACCGACTCTCACACGCTGCGATTGCTCACGTGTCTCGCGCGTCGACCGCCTACTAGGCCTGCAGTCTGTTTGTTTTGCTTACTCTGAGGCCGACACGAGCCACCCGCTCGGTACACTCAGCCCCAGACGAGAACGCACGTGCGTTTCCCAGGTATACAGGAATAAAGTCGACTCGGTCGTGTGACATGGGCTTCGGGGTAGGCCTACTTATGAATAGAATGTGGTTAGGGTTCAGGTAAGGTTGGACACCCAAGCCCATGTCACACAACCGAATCGACTTTATTCCGGTTTACGATCTTCAGGCGCCCCGAGCGTAGTTCGAGGTGTGAACACGATGTAGTGATACCAACCCATTTTATCATAATATAAAGAAGGTGCTCCAACTCGGGTCTTGAAAGTGATGTATTTCCGGAGTCAGAATCTGAGTCCAGGGTCCCGATTGCCTGTAGCGCAAATATCACTTTTATATCAAACTACATAAAACTACAATGCTATACATGGTTCAGTAGAGTTATAAGGTTCTCAGTCGCATTTATTTTCTACGAAAATGATAGATTTTGTGAGTTCAACAATGCCACCGGTACCGTAGCCACTGTTATCTACATCTAGTTCACAAGGGAATCCGCTATATCGCGACAGGCAATCGGGACCTTTGGCTCTGAACTGACCGCAAGAAACCACAAATGCCTTCCATGTTATCAGTATGTGAGTTGGAGCACCTTCTACATGCTATGATGAGTAGGTTGGTGTCACTACATCGAGGTGTGAGTGTACCATATTGCTCGTCTCACCCAGCCCTGTCAGGCCCTGGACAGTGCAGTGATAACACGGCGTGTCGACGCTTTCTGTTGTATAGCATCAACCACAATCCTATTCCTAGACACATTCGGACAAGAAATTTCTAAAAACGGTCTTCTTGATCATAATATGTCATTGAAATTCACATTAAGGAATCTTAAAATTAATGTGGCTCTGATATTTGACGTCACCAAGTGGGTAATTGTGGTTAATGCTATAGGCTGTGCTCAGGTCGCACGGTTCGACTGATCGACATGAGACTTTAGCTGTTCACGCAGACTCACCCGACTCAGAACTGTGTAGTTTTGGGTTCAAATCGGCCCACCCAAATTTGAGAAATACCATCTCAAAGTTTCTAAAAAGAAAAACATAAGTTTATAGGCTGGGTGAGAAAATTTGAAAAATACAAACTCTAGGAAGATGAATATGAACACATGAATAATACACTACATTTCAAATTTGTATGCAATTCAAATCAGCCATTTTGAAAAAAAAATGTATTAAATGATGTTTTTCATCCATTAGTAAATTGATAGAAATAATACCAGAACCATTGTTGAGATTTACGGCTTTCTAGATTCGATATTCACCGAATGAAGTATATTTTATATGAGCCAAGGTGTATAGACTTTTTGATTATACTTCATATAAATATCTTACAGCGCATGCGCTGCGTTTGCCTAGCTTGAAATGTGTGTAGGGGCGTAGACAGAAGACCAAATGCTGGGATGTCGTAAGTTTGACATTTACCCGTCTCGCTTGGTGGTTCCGATCGTACGTCTCCTCTATGCCACAACATCAACCCTCGAGGGTTCCGATCCCTCGACCGAGACGTCATGGACTAGCTACAACAATAGACGGTTCAGAATAAATCGAAGGGCGTTTTAAACTAGATTAACTGACAGAAAATAGATAAAGTTGTGAAGTTTATATATGAATACAATGACATCCACACATGCATGTACTTGTATCCTGAAGGTTCCGAGCGACCGTCTCCCCTATACCATACCATTGACGCGCGGGTGGTTCAAGTCACCATCTTTCTGGCCTAGTTTCAGGGTCTTTACCACTTATGTTACTTATATAAAATGTAGCCTCTTGACTCATTATTTATTTATATTTATTTATATTAGGTTTTAACGACGCACTATACTGATGGCTACGATCTATTGGCGTCGGTCGATGATGAATGAGATGATGGGATGATGGGATGAAAGGATATTTTATTAGGTGTTTTGTATGGTGGGAAGGAGTCGGTCGTGGCCTGTTGTTAAGGAACCATCCCAGTATTGACCTGAACGACAGAGAGACTTACACTCTTGGGTCCAGATTCTCAAAGAGTCCTATCTTTAGGACGTATTAAGTTATGACCACTTTAATGAGTTATGGCAGGTAATTTGGTCTCAAGTTAGGATCATTTTACTGAGTTGGGACTAATATTGGTCCTAACTTGAGACGTCCTAAAGATAGGAGGACTCTTTGTGGATATGGACCCTGTATTAGATTGTATCCACAAAAGTGAAGGAGCAAACCACCCGTGCGCTAGTGTTGTGAGATAGAATAGACGAGCGATCGTAACCTTCATCTCTCGTCAACACTGGTTTAGAATGATTCATTTATAAATATCATTTTTTGAATGTGTTATATTATAACAATTTTAATTATTGCGGAGGGATATTTCCTCCTTGGTTTCGAACGATCCTACCTTACAATGCGGGGAACAATGGCTTTGTGTCGAGTTGCTAAGTGAGCTGATTCAACCTTGGGTAGCCGACTGTATTCGGTTGCCGTTCTGAAATAACAGATGATTGCAATATAATAACGTTCCTGTGGCTGTACACTCACGGACACTTAAAGCGCTCGGATCGAGCCACGGTCAGACGGGGCCGAATTACAATGCTACTTGACTGATGACTTACACTCCTGGGGCCGGATTTACAAAAGGTCGTAACTTTGATCCGGCTCAAAGTTACGACAATTTCTAGAGATAATACCATATTTGATCTATTATTTTTGATTTTTTAATTACAATAAATAATAGATGATAATAATGGATTTAATCAAAAATTAGGATTGAAAAATCACAAATAATAGATCAAATATGGTATTATGTCTAGAAATTGTCGTAACTTTGATCCGGATCAAAGTTACGACCTTTTGTGAATTTGGTCCCAGAAGTGTAAGTCATCAGTCAAGTAGCATTGCAATCCGGCCCCTGTACTTGATGTACTTGATGTACTTGATGTACTTGGGACTTACATGTGAGCTTGCATTTCAGACAGTCTAGCTGACCTATACCAACAGCATGGTCACAGCCACCAAGACTGCTGTCTTACTTAAGCTCTCACTTTTGCTCTGTTCTGACCATACTTCATTCTTAATTGACGACTCGCAGTCTCCGCCCCCTTGACGTCACAAATCATACCGTCCAATCAACAGGACTGTTAAAACTGTAGTCAAATTCAAATATCCAATCGGGGTATCTTCAAATGACTACAAATGATATAGATCCAACTGGCCTACTGGTAAAGCCACGCCTATTTCGAGTCGTCAATTTCAAACTCAAATTTGTGAATAACCATTCGATGTGTCGGCAAGTGTACCGTCTTCCCTTGAGAGGCACGGTCAAGTCTGAAGCACGTACCTCGCCTCGGTGAAGGTTCCCCGCCCGTCTCGGCCCGGCCTCCTCCGCAGCCGGCCGCCCGTCCCGACCTGTCGGCGTGCGGTTGACAATGGCTGGTCATTGATGCTGCATCCTCATCTCGCTGGACCGTTGTGACGTCACGCATGCGCGGCGCCAACAGGCCACGTGACCGTGCAGTGGCTAGAGCGACGTGCCCAGCACGGGGGGCGCCCACTGGGGGGGATCTAGCGGATTGTCAGGTCGACACTAATCGATACTCGTATCGACTCCAAAAGAGTGTCGTGTTGATTCGAATTGAGTGTTGTATCGACACTAATCGATACTAGAATCGATTGACGTCTCGATACTAGAATCGATTGACGTATCGATACTAGAATCGATTGACGTCTCGATACTAGAATCGATTGACGTATCGATACTAGAATCGATTGACGTCTCGATACTAGAATCGATTGACGTCTCGATACTAGAATCGATTGACGTATCGATACTAGAATCGATTGACGTATCGATACTAGAATCGATTGACGTCTCGATACTAGAATCGATTGACGTATCGATACTAGAATCGATTGACGTCTCGATACTAGAATCGATTGACGTATCGATACTAGAATCGATTGACGTATCGATACTAGAATCGATTGACGTATCGATACTAGAATCGATTGACGTATCGATACTAGAATCGATTGACGTCTCGATACTAGAATCGATTGACGTATCGATACTAGAATCGATTGACGTATCGATACTAGAATCGATTGACGTATCGATACTAGAATCGATTGACGTATCGATACTAGAATCGATTGACGTCTCGATACTAGAATCGATTGACGTATCGATACTAGAATCGATTGACGTATCGATACTAGAATCGATTGACGTATCGATACTAGAATCGATTGACGTCTCGATACTAGAATCGATTGACGTATCGATGCTAATCGATTGCCGTATCGACTCTAATCGATTGTCGTATCGACACTAATCGATTCTCGTATCGACTCTAATCGATTGTCGTATCGACTCTAATCGATTGTCGTATCGACACTAATCGATTCTCGTATCGACTCTAATCAATTCCCCTATCGACTGTATAATCGATTCTCTTTCATTGGACTCATGGTTATGTTGAATAAGGAGACCGTGAGTCACGATGCCACACCTCTTGCTTGCTTCTAGTGTGCCGTGTTGTGCGTCTCATGGCCTACACTGATTCATTCTTAGTTTCGTCCGTGGTGGTTTCAATTATAGGTTCATTATTTGCGGAACAACACAGATATAAACATGTGATCATATGCATAGTCAACATTTCCTGTTACTTACAAATGACGAGTGGCCGAGTGGTTAATATACTGAACCGTCATTCAGGAGACCAGGTTCGATTACCGTCATGGTCGACCATCCTGACATCATGGTTTCCCTCTGTCGTTCAGGTTGATACTGGGATGGTTCCTTAACAACATGCCACGACCGACTCCTTCCCACTATCCAAAAACACCTAATAAAATAACCTTTCATCTCATTTATCATCCACCGACGCCAATAGATCGTAGTCATCATTAGAGTGCGTCGTTGAACCCAATATATGAAAAAATACTCTGCCCATGTGTGTTAAAGAATATGCGACTATTCTCACCAAGGCTAGCATTATAACATTTCGTTTGTCTTTTTATTTAGAAAAAAAATAGAACGTCAATAGACAAAAACACAAAAAACACCCAATAAAATAAATTAATACTCCTCATGTAGCAAGTCAGGCGTGATATCAGGGTTCATTATACATCTGTCACGAGTGTTCAGCATGTCAGCTTGTGGCGTGGAGCATTGGTTCGATTCCCTTCGAGGTCAGCTGTGTCCGCAGCACGCCGGGCGGAAGGACGCGCCGCGCCGTGTGCCGCGCACACTGTTCAAACCAGAGTGGCGAGTAGGCCTACTGGATATATGTGGATCAGATGATGGGTTTTGGACTGTGGTTAAATAATGTAATGCAACTTTGGCTGTGCAGTGATACAAAATTAACAAATCCATCATAATGAAGGAAATGTTATGTGGCAAGAATGCAAATGAGTATTTTTATAGGAACACGTTTGTAAAGATCAGTTGTATGTAACAGTAACACTCGATATTTCCACCTCACAGCGTACCGTTACATACAAATAACACGTAACATGTTGTGAATGTTCATTATGTATCGATATCATTTTCGATACTTATTAGGTATTATTATTCATTAATTATTTATTATTATTATTATTTATTGTTTCATCTATTATCATTATTTGGATATTATTTTCGATATTTTGGATATTTTATCGATACTTCTCCGCGCGATATTGATCAGTAGACCTATCTCTATACAAGATGCTCGGCTGGAAAATCACTACAAATGTTTATATGTCACAGTGACACTGAAAATGTTACTATGTGGTTGAATCCCCCTAATCATTATATCTAATTATCATGTCATACAAATCGTTATTACTGAGACGAGTGGCCGAGTGTTTAACACACTGAACCGTCATTCAGGAGATTCCCGCCATGGTCGACCATCCTGACAGGGGTTCATCGTGGTTTTTCTCTGTCGTTCAGGTCAATACTGGGATGGTTCCTTAACAACAGACCACGACCGACTCCTTCCCACTATCCAAAAACACCCAATAAATAAACTTTCATCTCATTTATCATCCACCGACGCCAATAGATCAGTCATCAGTACAGTGCGTCGTTAAAATCCATTATAAATAAATAAAATAAAATCGTTACTATTACAACATGTCTTGAGATCAGGTGAATCTCTTAGTGGCTTCACCCTGTCATACCCCGAGTGTAATCCGTCATCCTCAGTGCCCCCCCTCCCCCCCCCCCCCCGCTGGATTTCACCCTCGACAGTCGCTTGTTTGACATCTGGCGGATGTTCCCAGCAGCTTCGTATCATCTCGACAAACAAAAAACAACAACAGTTTAATTTCGGGCCGACTTTTTTTCTGCTATCTCCGACGTAATTCAATGTTTTTATCAAAGCTCTTGAAGAATTATTGTGCGTACAAAACGTTGATTACATTAAAACCCGGAACTGATTGTTTTTTAGGATGACTTTTGAAACGGAATATGTGTCAAGTCTTTCTTTATTGATAGTTGTTATCGCAGTTTGTTTAGTTTGTTTGTGTTTAGACAAGGTTTGTTTACCTGGCTTGGGTTATGATAGAGAGGCGTTGTTGCACTAGATATTATGTTGTGGTGATAAGGGACTGATGTTGCAAGATATACAATATGAATGTTATCAAAAAATTTATTTGGCAAGACATTTATAATATTTACTTGAATTTATATCGAGTGTTATAAATCGAAATGGCTATTTTACTCGAATTATATTCTACTCAAGTTGACTTGAATCTAAAATAAGACTTTATTGGGTTGAATGATCATTGATCGTTGATTATATATATTATTTTATTGTTATTATTTTTTTTTTAATAACAAATAACTAAAAAAAATAATAACAATAAAATAATATATATAATAAAAATAATAATTATAAAAAAAAATTATTAATAATATTATTTAGCATATATTTTTTATTTTTTTATTGATTCCAAATAAAAGCGTTACAACAATAAAGGGTACTCTTGTGAGGTTCCACGAAACCCTCATGGGGTTTATCTGTGGAGATATATAATAACAATTCAGCTGTCAGCTGAGGCACCGTTGGGCTCAAGTCCCGCATAAGGCATGGGTTTTTGTAAACGTCCTTCACTTATTGTCACTTCATAGTTTCATAATCATCTGCTCATTCGTACCCCCGTATAACCCAGCTGTTGGTGGGGTCGTTGAACAAGCAATACTAATACCAATTAACCCAATACGCCAATAACCAAAGACGCCAATAGATCTTAGTTATCATTATAGTGCGTCGTTAGAATCCAATAATAATAAATGATGAAATTATCACTTTTGTATGTAACGGTAACATGTGATATTTTTGCCATCGATTTTTACCTCGATTTTTTATCGTTACATACAAATAACACGTAACATGTTGTGAATGTTTATTATGGATGACAGTATTTTATAAGATACTTCTCTGAATGGTGTGAAGCAGTTTCACTATACAATATATTCAGACGGGAAGCCACTGCGATCGTTCATATGTTGTGTTGACCCTGGAAATGTAAAGCTGTTGGTGGGTCGGGGCTTAACGACGCGTTCAACTGAAGTGCAACAAGTGCCAGGTCTTGAGTCGAACATCGCGTCATTGAAAGTAGGTCGTTGATCTCACACACTTGGCTTTTGTACATGGAATTATCAAATGATAATATAACAAACGAGAATAGTCAAAATATATATATTTTCTCATGATCGTTAAACATATGAACACATTTAAAACTCCTTCAAAATATATCAAATGAAATACATTTTAAAACTCATTTCAAAAGCACGTCAAAATTTATCGGATAAAGCAGAGTGTGTTATAATTGGTATAATATAAATTCCAACACCATACGGATTACACATAAATCACTATTAAATCCATTTAAAATGAAACCAGAATACAATCAGTTAATTCAGTATTTGAGTGTACATGTTATAGAATATTCATATTATAAATTATAAATCAAGAGACAATTGGTTCAAAGTGGAAGATATCAACATTCGTGTGCTTGGTTTACTGCTAATACCAATGCTGGTAATGTCCGGTTATTTCATACAATTGTCACAACTTATAACGTGTCCCAAACATCTGGAAACTGAAAGACTTTCAACTGCGGAGGAAAAGTATGGTTATACAGACAGCGCAGTCTTGGTGTCCAAGTTCTTTGGTTTTTATTCAAAATAATTGAAATAGGATGGTAACATCACCCTTGTGGTGCCCCGTCGAAACGATCCTACCTTCCATCCATAGCCTTAATTGGGAAACTATGATTTTGTAGCAAGTTTCGATGTTATTGAAAAAAAAATGAATTAAATTTCGAGCCCACTGTTCTTTTCATTATACCATTAATTTACTTTTTTTTCACTTTTTTACTTTTTTTATTTTTCACCATTTTTTACTTTTTATTTATTTTTCATTACTATTCTTCTTCATTTTCTCATGACTTCCCACCATATCATGTTATGATCTTCAAGAAAATAAAAAAATTACTATTATTAGTAATAAAATGAAAAAAGATTGAAGTTATTTCAGATTTTAATTCCCCTCTGAATGAGTTGTCTTTAATACTGTTATTTTTTTCATTTTCACCGACATTTCTGTTGTATCAGTTCCGCTCGACCAATCATCTGTCTGTCTGTCTGTCTGTCTGTCTGTCTGTCTGTCTGTCTGTCACAGCCGATTCCCTGCAATCCGATTGGTTCGGCTCACAGAACTGTGTTTCTGCTTCGCTTGCTAAACGACACGCCGTTAGCTTTTAGTAGACATTCCGGCTGAACAGTCGGCGTCAACTGGGTCTAGCGTTCGACATGTGGTCACGTCACCACATGCCTGTAGTCCAGGCCAGCATTCACCAACAGTCCCAACTTTAGGACCATTTCACTCAGTTGGGACCAATATTGGTCTCAAGTTGGGACCATTTCACTGAGTTAGGACCAATATTGGTCTCAAGTTGGGACCATTTCACTCAGTTGGGACCATTTCACTCAGTTGGGACCAATATTGGTCTCAAGTTGGGACCATTTCACTGAGTTAGGACCAATATTGGTCTCAAGTTGGGACCATTTCACTCAGTTGGGACCATTTCACTCAGTTGGGACCAATATTGGTCTCAAGTTGGGACCATTTCACTCAGTTGGGACCAATATTGGTCTCAAGTTGGGACCAATATTGGTCTCAAGTTGGGACCATTTCACTGAGTTGGGACCAATATTGGTCTCAAGTTGGGACCATTTCACTCAGTTAGGACCAATATTGGTCTCAAGTTGGGACCATTTCACTCAGTTAGGACCAATATTGGTCTCAAGTTGGGACCATTTCACTCAGTTGGGACCATTTCACTCAGTTGGGACCATTTCACTCAGTTGGGACCAATATTGGTCTCAAGTTGGGACCATTTCACTCAGTTGGGACCAATATTGGTCTCAAGTTGGGACCAATATTGGTCTCAAGTTGGGACCATTTCACTGAGTTGGGACCAATATTGGTCTCAAGTTGGGACCATTTCACTCAGTTAGGACCAATATTGGTCTCAAGTTGGGACCATTTCACTGAGTTAGGACCAATATTGGTCTCAAGTTGGGACCATTTCACTGAGTTAGGACCAATATTGGTCTCAAGTTGGGACCATTTCACTCAGTTAGGACTAATATTGGTCTCAAGTTGGGACCATTTCACTGAGTTAGGACCAATATTGGTCTCAAGTTGGGACCATTTCACTCAGTTAGGACCAATATTGGTCTCAAGTTGGGACCATTTCACTGAGTTAGGACCAATATTGGTCTCAAGTTGGGACCATTTCACTCAGTTAGGACCAATATTGGTCTCAAGTTGGGACCATTTCACTGAGTTAGGACCAATATTGGTCTCAAGTTGGGACCATTTCACTCAGTTAGGACCAATATTGGTCTCAAGTTGGGACTATTTCACTGAGTTAGGACCAATATTGGTCTCAAGTTGGGACCAATATTGGTCTCAATTATCAGTAAAATTACTCTATGGTAAAATGGTCCTAACTTAGGACGTCCCAAAGATAGGAATCTTCAATCTTCATGAATCTTGGGCCCTGGTGGAGTCAAAGTTCATTGTTTGTTTCTTGGAAGAGTAGTGTATATATATATATATATATATATATATATATATATATATATATATATATATATATATATATATATATATATATATATATATATATATATATATATATATATATAACCTTTGTTGGGGAACAATAATAATAGTAATAGTAGGTATTGTGTTCAATGATTGATCATAATTATACATGATGAATAACGACAGTCAATAATATGAATAAGTGAATACAACAAGAAATAGCAGACAGTATAGCAGGCTGTGTGTACAGCAAGTCGGAAGTGACTGATTCTGTATCAAGTTTCGATATTGATAAAAAAACAGCATATTTGTCAATAAATGTTTGCTCCAGGGGCCAGGTGTGATGTTTTCCAGGTTCAGTAACCCCCCCCCCCCTCACACCCCCGCCCACCCCCACGTGTTGCTGTGCGTGACCCCGTTTCTGTTATCAGCCCTATCGACAGAGCCGCAGAGACCGGCCGACGGAAGCTGACACGGCCACATGGGTTGTCACTAGAACCACGGTGCACTGATACCAACCACATTGACTGCATCATGTAATATGAAGAAGGAAGGTGGACCGAATCGCTTCTTCAAAGTGAAGGATTTACAGATTCACAACGAGTCCTATCTTTATAGGACGTCCCAAGGAGGCGGTCGTGGCCTGTTGTTAAGGAACCATCCCAGTATTGACCTGAACGACAGAGGAGGAAAACCACGAGAAATCCCTGTCAGGATGGTCGACCATGACGGGAATCGAACCCCGGTCTCCTCAATGACGGTTCAGTGAATTAACCACTCCGCCACTCGTCTCAGTTGTAATATATATATATATATATATATATATATATATATATATATATATATATATATATATATATATATATATATATAAATACTATTGATAACATTCTTACTCAACTAAACGAGAATACGATGTTGTTGTTACCACTAGGATATCCTCCCCAGTGTGTGTGACGTCACAGTGCATGGTGACGTCAGTCAGGGCCACTTGGACCGACTTGTGTGGCAAACAGAGGAAAAACACAGCTCAATTGGTGCAAATTATTCCACGGTCTCGTTGTGCACTTGAAGTACAGTCACGTGCGCTACATCGTCACCGGTACACTCACAGCCATAAGCGCTGCACGGGCACGTTATATCACAAGTGGAACAATTGAGAATAATTGGATTTTCAGAAGTTGTACATTTGTGATGAATACTATAGGAAAACATGACGTGTTTCACTTGACTATAATAGGGTTGAAAGATGAGACGGTGAAAATAGCGCAATGAGACGAATGGTCGAGTAACTAGCACACTAAAAAATATTGTTTGTATCATCTCTAGGAAAACGTGTTATGTGTTCCGCGTTGATGGATGAGCTATCAACATATCTTTGTATCGGTTATAATTATATAAAGTCATCTTGAGATCCAAACAATTACGTCACTGCCATCCTATTTTCTAATCAATTTATTCGATAATAAAGAAGGCTTTGTTTTAATCGTTTCCAATCAATTGGTGACACCTGTTGCTTGGATTTAATTGGTTTCTTTGTAGCTTTGAGTGATTTGAAAGATTTTTTTTTTTTCACAATCAGAACGGCTGATTTGATTCGACTGAAAGTTCGGAATAATGTGTTTAATTATTATCTTGAAATTCCATGAGAACTTGAATTCTCTCGAATGAAATATTTTTCACGATTTTTTCCCTCCGGGTTATTCTAATGGGATTTTTGAAAACTTTGAAATGAGTTTTCTCAGAGGTGGTTTAACCGATTGCGCCTCAAAACTATACAGTATCGAATTAGATTTAAGGAAACTTGTGTAGCCTATATGTCAAGTTTCTACCGATTTTGAATTTTTGTTTGACCTGTGGAGCGTGAAAAGAAAAAGGCATTTTCGAGTATGGTGAAATTGAGTCTTCGCTTATCCAATTATAATTATTATTATCAATAAGAATTAACAATTTAAAAATGAAATTTGAAATATTTTACAAGATTTGCATTCAATTGACCAGTTAAGTTATGTCGCTCGGAACTTTCATCTTTCGTGCTGGGTACTAGTTGCAAGCTAAGGCTCGAACCACCCGTGCGCTAGTCCTGTTGGATAGGAGGGACGGCCGCTCGGAACCTTCATCTCTCCTGGACACAACTAGCGTGACCTTTTCTGACCTCTTCTCAAATATCTCCAGATCGCAACTGCTGTTCGCCAGGATGTTATTAAAGTAATCACCGGTCATATTTACCTAACAGTCATGTTTCGCACGGACATTCTTGTTTCCTCCCTAACAGCGACTACTTAACTATCAGATAAATGTAGTAATCACTTCATTTATATCAAAATACTTCTTTCGTGCCGCCTTAGCGTCTTGATTGTGAACATAAGGTACTTGGAGGAATCTCACATCCGACTGTCAATTGTAATTATACCATAATTATATCAATGGTTAGAAATAACGTTTTAACGTTTTCCAGTATAAAGCCGAGATTACTGGGAAAATTACGGGATGTCCAGGTTGTAAAACTGGAAAAATATACTTATAAACAAACAGGCCATGCAAGTGTTTTTGTGAAAAACATGTAATTTTTTCTCTTATTTTGAAATTTTAAAGAATATTTCCTTATGCCCTATAAATTACTTATATTTATTTATGTTTTGCTTTTATTTAATTTACTTATGGTTTATGCGAAATCGTGTCTCACAAAATGTTGCAATACGGCGTTTCTTTATTAATTATAGAACAATCAGTTTCGACACGTCGTCTCGCCCCCTTGCCAGGTCACGACCCTTGACCTTAGGGCTGTTTATTAGGAGGGGGGGGGGATTTATTTATTACTAGTCATCAGGACTAGTACTCTTACCCCCAACTAGTCCGTCTGTTAGTGGGGCCGTTGAGCATATAATTGCTTTATTATTTCCACATATTTATATTGGGTTTAACGACGCACTCTACTCATGACTACGATCTATTGGCGTCGTTGAATGATGTATGAGATGATGGGATGATGAGATGAACAGTTATTTTATTACGTGTTCTGGATGGTGGGGAGGAGTCGGTCGTGGCCTGTTGTTAAGGAAACATCCCAGTATTGACCTGAACAACAGAGGGTACCCCTGTCAGGATGGTCGACCATGGCGGGAACCCCGGCTCCTGAATGACGGTTCAGTGTGCTAACCACTCAGCCCAGCTGATTGCTATGATGGCAGCTAGTTGTTGTGTCTATCACACGGCGGCGTGCTAGTAACAATGAGAGCTAGGAACTGCGTGCTATTATTCGGCAAGACCACATGGCTGGCAGATGGGTGCTGTTTTTACACCAGGGCTAACATTTGTATGACTGGAATATAATACACGGCTTATTGGGTTACTTTAATTGCACTTGTTGCCAAATACAACCAGCTTGTATAATATACAGGGCCGTGATAATTGACGTTCTGAGCCCCTATTGGTCCTAATATTATCCCCCCCCCCTCCTCCCTTGAATTTACTCTAAAAACAAGTAATCAATCTAAATAGTTTTTATAAATGCGTTTTGAGCGTTGTTTTTAATACTCTCTTTATTCAGGAGTTAACACACAATACGAATGTAACTGGGACGAGTGGTCGTGTGGCTAGCACACTAAACCGTCATTCAGGAGACCGGGGTTCGTTTCCCACCATATGTTTGACCATCCTGACAAGAGTTTTTCTCGTGGTTTCTCTCTGTCGTTCAGGTTGATACTGGGATGGTTCCTTAATAACAGGCCACGACCGACTCCTTCCCACTTTCCAAAAACACCTAATAGAATAACCTTTCATCTCATCATCACATCATCTCTTGTATCATTCACCGACGCCAATAAATCGTAGCCATCAGTATAGTGCGTCGATAAAGCCAATATATAAAAAAAATCTTTTTTAAAAACCGAGGGGTTAACAACTCCTGAATTCTGGTAGGCCCATACACGAAATCTTTCTGAAATCCCTTGAAATCTTCTTGAAATCTAAAATCAGGTGTACACCAAATTTACTAGTTGTTCACCTCTCGAGCACAACGTACTACGAATCACTTGGCACGTAAAAAGCCTGCCCTAATTTTCTATATTTATATTTATAATAGTTTAGTTTAACTTCACAATGTTTATGTTTCAACCCAAACAGCCCTCACTGCTTGCAAGTCCAGCACCTCCCGTGTGTACACTCCTGTACGTCGTGACTCACTACCCAGCGTCCGGTTCTCGACACGCAGCACACCCAGCACACGGGTGGAGGTGCCGTGATTTCATTATCTCCCACGCTGTACATGACTCATGCGGTGATCTGGTACTCGGTGATTACAGCTTTCAGGACGTTATTTCATCAAACAGTCACTTCCCTTCTGCTCATCGCTCATCGCTCATTGCTCATTGCTCATCGCTCATCGCTCATCGCTCATCGCTCATCGCTCATTGCTCATCGCTCATTGCTCATTGCTCATTGCTCATTGCTCATCGCTCATTGCTCATCGCTCATTGCTCATCGCTCATCGCTCATCGGTTGGACTTATTAACGCGGACCTAGCATGTGTAGGGCAAACAGTTCCCGCCAGGGGGTTTCACAGATATAAATAATCGTTGAACTTGAACCTTGCAAGACACAAAATCAACAGATACATCACAAGATGCAGACAATATTTGTCGAAAATGTTAATAAGCAAATTTTATAATATCAAAGGTGTAAAGATCAGTTGCATGTAACAGTAACACTCGATATTTCCATCTCACAGCGTACCGTTACATACAAATAACACGTAACATATTGTGAATGTTTATTATGGATGACAGTATTTTATAAGATACTTCTCTGAATGGTGTGAAGCAGTTTCACTACAATATGTTCAGACGGAAAACCACTGCGATCGTTTATATGTTATGTTGACACTAGAAATGTTACGCTGTGCTTGGATCTCCATTCACCAAACTTATAAAGATAATTAAATGCATCTTCACTATTTTCTTCTATGACCACTAAACCACTGTAACCAGTAACATTGATTATACCAACTCCAAGATAATGTCATGTTCTTCAATTATATGACATTCCATTTTGTAAACTCGATCAGTTCTAAGACAATACGTCCTCACGGAAAGTCACTGCCCGTTGGTTCACGTGTTACGTTGAAGCTGGCTTTGTTACGCTGTGTATACAAGTCAGTGATCTCCGGCAGAGGTCCCCGTTAATCCTTAACGCGGCCCGCTGTTTCTGTTTGACATCTGCCCGCTGATTGGTCATTTCCGCTAGTTTATAATTACTTGACGGCATTGATTCACAACAGCTGTTTCTCGGCGGAGTGCAATCTACCGGGCAATCGGTGAATCATCGATACCACTCCTGTTGTTCCAACCACGCTATGCATACAGACTTGTGATCGAGAAGTGTAGGCTCGAAACACCCGCGCGCCAGTGGTGTGGGATAGGGGGACGGTCGATCGGAACCTTCGTATTACTGCTATGTCCGTTGTTATTCCACTTCTTTATTGCAAGGAAAAGTGACAAGAGCGAAGCGAAAAAAGTTAATCGAGATCAACAGATCGCAGATTCCTTCTTTCTTAACTATACATTTCCTTCGTGGTGCCTTGTCAGAAGTCAGAACGATCCTACCTAGTCTCCCTTCGCCTCATTAGTATTCATTTTGAAGAAGTGTCAGGTTCAAAACAACAAGAAAAAAAATGAAATCTGTAAATTCCTCAAAAATTATATATTTTTTTTCAACATATGGACATGAATTAAGTGCATATTATTGATACCATGTTTAGTAATTGAACCAAAACTGAAGTCAACTGATAAAAATAAAATGAATCCGACTTATATATTCTCATCCTTGTATCCACGAGAGATGAAGGTTCCGAGCGACCGTCCCCCTATCCCACACCAGCATCGCACGGGTGGTTCGAGCCTTCATCTCTCGCAGTAAACCACCTCCCACGCATGCGCTCTAGTGAAGATATCGTTGCACCCACTCGAGTGTCAGTATATCACGTGACGCGTGTGGGGCAGCAGTGGGAAGTGGTTACCAAACAAACAAGCGTCGGCTGTGACTTGAAGGGCCAGTCGTCTCGTGACGCGGCTCAGTAGACTCGAGCATAACTAGTCCGCGCGGGAAACTAGATCGTTTCCTGTTAAAGGCCATCACAACCCCGAAACTAGATTTTAACGAAAAAATGAGGATATTTATTTCCCTAATTCTAGGGAAAACTAGAAATTATTGTTTCAATTTCAGTGATTATTATTCATTTATTTGTCCTCCAGGACCCGGTCTTTTTTTGAGTCGTGACGTAGACATATTACTCGAGTCTGTTTATGTTTCTATGCAGGATCGGTATTGTCCACGACTCTACGTCATGACTCGTGGACTCTTCGGAACAAAAATATTGATATCAATTTCTGAAATTGAGATGATGATTTCTAGTTTTCCCTAAAATTAGGGAAATAAATATCGTCATTATTCGATATTAGATGAGCTTTAGCGAGATTTGACATACTGAAAAAAATTGGTGTTCGTTTTTATGTTTTTCTTTTTCTTTTCTTATGTTTTTTTGTCGGTTCTCCACAGGTCAAACGGCTACAGCTATCAATTTCAAACTTTTTTCCATCATAGTTCCTCATCCAACTTAGATCTGTATAGTTTTGTGGCATTATCAAGTGGTAACTTTTATTTTTATGAATTTTAGAAATTTCAAAAATACCCATTAGAATAACACGGCGGAAAAAAAAGAAAATATTTTTATTTTCAAAAAAATGAAATTTTGTGTCAAGTTGAATTACATCTTGATACACATTTCCGGGAGTTCTCAGCTTGATCGGGTCAGCCATTTTGAAGAAAAAACATAAAATGTGCTAAATTGGTACCACTCGAAGCAGTTTTTACCCATTTATAACTTGAATGTCACCCAATTGGCGAATGTATAGACAAAAGTTTGCAAAGAAGTTGGCATACTATTACTTTCCGCTCGTCTAACAACGCGTATATAGCGTTTTCCTAGTATATATTATAGCCAAATACTGGTAGCTTTGAAACAGAGATATGCTAAACGCGGTGAGAACATGCCGAGGTTTCGGGGCCCACTTGACTCTGTGCGTGTCGGCTCCAAGACACGTATTGTATAATAACAACAGCCAATCACGGGCTTGATCGAAGTGTGGACACTTGCCAGAACCCTCTGGTGTGCAGTCTGGCTTTTATTATACGTCCACCTCAACGGCGCATGGGAGGTTTATATCAGCTTTTTGCTCATAACTCTTGAACCGCATACGAAATATCGAAATTCTTATATACGGGGAAAATACAGATAATTTAAATATTTTTTTATGGGGTGGTAAGATCGCCCTTGTGGTGCGCCGTTCAAACGATCCTACCTTTCATCTACCACCCTATACTATCTTCGTATTTTTTTATTTTCCATTTATATTGGGTTTAACGACGCACTGTAATGGTAACTAAATCTATTGGCGTCGGATGAATGATTAAAGAGATGATGGGATGATGAGATGAAGGTTTTATGGGTAGTGGGAAGGATAGTGGGAAGAAAGCAGTCGTGGCCTACATTGTAGGAATCATCCCAGCATTAACCTAGACTACAGAGGAAAACCACGATGCACCCCTGTAGAGATGGACAGTGGCGGGGATCGAAGCGGATCCGATATACCCCTTCACATCCCGGAGCACATGAAGCGACCGCGTTAACCACTGCGCTGCACGTGGCGGTCTCTTCGTATCCCCGTATAACCTAGCTGTTGGTGGGATCCTCGAACTAACAATAATCATTGTTGTTCGTTGAAAAGAGAGCAAGTCGGTAATATGTCTACACGGTAGAATCTGATTGCCATTCGAAGCATGAAGCAAGCAGTCTCTCTTTTATTAGCTCCCTGATCGCCTCTCGTATTGTAGGTCCGTGACATGTGGTCAGCTGTTACCAAGTAGGCTACTCATTTCTGCTATTTCTGCTAGAGTAGGTTACCTGTGTTTATTTGTATACTATTCAATGGTGTATACTATGAAATGCTAATAAATACAATACAATACAATACAATTTACAATACAATACAATTTACAATACAATTTACAATACAATTTACAATACAATTTACAATACAATTTACAATACAATTCACAATACAATACAATACAATTTACAATACAATTTATAATACAATTTACAATACAATTTACAATACAATTCACAATACAATATAATACAATTTACAATACAATTTACAATACAATACAATTTACAATACAATTTACAATACAATACAATTTACAATACAATACAATTCACAATACAACACGATACAATTTACAATACAACAATATACAATACAATTTACAATACAATACCATAAAATTTACAATACAATACAATTTACAATACAATACAATACAATACAATACAATACAATTTTACATTCAACAGTATCAATAATATGGCTGCCCGAAGAGTTGATTGGCAAAACACATGAAATGACTTTGAAAATACGCATTCAAAACTTGTTGATTCGATTAAAACACGTGCTTTTGACAGGCCTTCATGTCGATGGGTGTCTGCCCGACTTGGAACGCGTAAAAAAAATATATATATATATATATATATATATATATATATATATATATATATATATATATATATATATATATATATATATATATATATATATATATATATATTCATCTCATTTATTATTATTCCGTGTCTGATAGCAAACTTTAATTAGAACTCAGTCTTATTTCTATTGATAAAGAATTAAAGATATTTATAAAATATGTACGAAGGTCATTTTCGCCAGTGCTCTAGTTAACCTAGTGGGCGTATTGATTGATAGAAAGGCAACGCTGAAAAGTGAAAAGTATAAGCACTAAATACAATATTTTATTATTGTTTAAAAAGTGAAAAGTCTGACCGAAAACGCGCGACTGATTTGAAGAAGTCCACAGCGAGACACCCGGTCGACGACTGATTGAAGGATAGACTCGACAGTGATCCGTATCTCGCCTCTATAATGTACACTCACGGTCACTTGAACTGGTCAATCAAGTCACATTTAAATGTACCCTGAAGAAAGTATACTGATTAGACGAGCTTTAGCGAGGATTCAATTTGACATACCGGTACTGAAAAAAATTGGTGTACGTTTTTATGTTGTTTTTTTTTAAGTTTTTTTGTCGGTTCTCCACAGGTCAAACGGCTACAGCTATCAACTTCAAACTTTTTTTTGTTATGGTTCCTCATTCAACTCAGATCAGTTATCATCTGTATAGTTGTGTGGCATTATCGGGTGGTAACTTTCATTTTTATGAATTTTAGAAATTTCAAAAATACCCATTAGAATAACACGGCGGGAAAAAAATAAAAATATTTTCATTTCTCCCAAAAAATGAAATTTTGTGTGAAGTTGAATTACATCTTGATACACATTTCTGGAAATTCTCAGCTTGATCGGGTCAGCCATTTTGAAGAAAAAACATGAAATGTGTCAAATTGGTACCACTCGAAGCAGTTTTTACCCATATATAACTTAAATATCACCCAATTGGCGAATTTAGGCAAAATTTTGGCAAAGAAGTCGACATACTATTACTTTCCGCTCGTCCAACAACGCGTATATAACGTTTTCCCAGTATCATGTACATTGAAACTAAAAGAAGTGCGTACACACACTCCACGCACAGCCTACGAAAGAATTAACATTAAATGTGCGTAGATTTGATTTAAATTAAAAATTCAATTTCTGAATCAACTATTGTTTTTTTGTGTCCGAGAGTGTATTTTGATTCGGTTCGTTATTTGTCGCATCACAATAGTTTCTCTGCTAGCGCCTTGTGTGTATGCAACAGGCAGTACGCATGACACATTCCATTGTTCTACGTGGTGCATGGGTTGCAACTGACAATCAATGGATGACCATCGCTTTTAGATGAGCGTAGCGAATACTTTCTTTCCACTTACCGAATAAATCGGGCTCCGATGATATAAATATATATATATATAATATATATATATATATATATATATATATATATATATATATATATATATATATATATATATATATATATATATATATATATATTATTTTTTAAAGAAGTTAATTCCAGCGCCCCTTGCTTCGATAGGACGTGCGGCCCAATGACAGAGATCTTATTATTGAGGTTGTATATTTACAAATATGCTATTATATATATATATATATATATATATATATATATATATATATATATATATATATATATATATATATATATATATATATATATATATATATATATATATATATATATATATATATATATATATATATATATATATATATATATATATATATATATATATATATATATATATATATATATATATATATATATATATATATATATATATGGGTCATTCTTGAAAAATCCGCCCAAACCACGTCCCGGCTGTTTGGTATTTTTTCTCTCGTCCATTTATTTTCATTTTCACTATTCTTTTAGCAAAGATTGTGAATTAAGCTAATCTGAGTTGATGTAAGCAATACAAACTACTATCAAATCAAAACTGACTTTTTAAGACCCTAAGAAATGATCAATTTTGTCAGAAAAACGATGTCCCGGACCACGGAATGACGTATTCAATATGAATTTACTACACTTAGTTTATTTTTCCAATTTATATATCTTAGCAATATATTTTCGTAGTTGTGAGGTCAAGTGTCACCAGTTATTTTTAAAGAGATAAGAGTTGTTTCCACCATTTTACACATATTTTTATCTCTGTCCATATTGTTGCTCACCTGTGTTACCTCACTCTTGTTACTTATATTGCAACTCTCAAAATCCTCACTAGAGTGCATAACTCATACCATTCTTTAAAGCAGCTAATTCACTACGGCTGTACACAATGGCTGACCTCTAATGAAGAAAGTGTGTTCACTGAGCAATTTTCATCAAAATATTTGGTGAGTATTTCTATTCATTCTCACATTTGTTACCGCTGTATATAATTACTGATTGATTATTTTTTCAATACATCTGTGCATCAATATAATAATGGTTGTTGACACCCAGAAAAGTATATTTACTATACCATGACATGCATATTTCTAGGGATTCCCTATTTTAACAGTTTTTTTTCTCACATGTGTTACTCTCACTTATGTTACTTATTCGGTAACATAGGTGATATTTTAAAGTAACAAAAGTGAGAAGTGAATTGAAAAATTATTTTTAATTGATATCAAATAGAGCTACTGCTTACGGCTGTATTCTAATCCATGTTTATGATTTTTCCACAGGTTTTGATTTTTCCTAAATAGTTTTAGATGAATAATCTCTCAAATAAAAAATAAAACAGGCTCGATACAGGGCTAAACGGCGTCTCAATGTTCAACGCGAACAAGATAGTTTTTAGAAGGCAAAAGTTGGGTATCATAAGCCCAAAAATGTGTGTGTGCCACTTTTCAAGCACACTCGCATCTGTATTGAACACAGAACAAAAGAAACTGGTGATTAAGCAGCGTAAACCAAAAAGTCTCGCAACAAAGAATCGATCTGTAGAGGAAGACAGCAGTGATGGGGAGACGTTTGATGAATACTTGGTGAAAATGAAGAAGAGGTGGATGATGGTCTTGATATTGAAGATGATTTAAATGCACCTGAACAGTATACATCGCCTTCTGCAGAGCTGATAACCACAGGCAGATTTGTTTTGGCCAAGTTCAAATCTGACAAACGGAAAGCTCAAGTGTTCAAGTTTGTTTGTAATATCCAACAAAAAATTGGCAATGAATATCAAGTAATGGACACAAAGTCAGTTGATGAAAATCATCATTTGTTCAAAGCTATAGAGCATGATATATCAACTGTAGGCCTACCCATCTCAGACATTATTGCTATTCTGCCGTATCCAGATATGAAAGGCGCCAATGAGCGCATAAAATATGAATTTAGTTTCAAGGTAGATGTCAACGAGGCTCAGGGATATACTACTCCCTTCAATACATCCTTGAAGCCTGAGTGCATCGTGGGGCGATCTTTTCTCTGTTGCATTTACCACGTAGGCCCTACCTAATTGAAATTTCATTTTGAAAGATTATTCATAAGACTTGTACTTCCAAAAGACTGATTGGGATCTCAAGTGATACCTAATTACCTTCAATCATGAAGGTTTGCAGCAAATAGCGATGTTTTCCCTGTAAGGTAGACCCATGTTCGAAGCAATTATGCAATTGATACTGTTCCTACATATTACCCAGTATGCATCATTCATTAGTGTAACATTTAAACATTGTATTAAACCTATTCAAATAGATTTCACTTGAGTTTTTATTTGTGTTTTCGCGTTTGTTACCCATGGCTCACTTTCGTTACCCAAACTCACTTTTGTTACTTCTCACATTTTTTTCTCATAAAAATCCAAAGAAATTAGCTACAGTTCATACATATATCTTGAAAAAAAGGCACGTTTATCAGTAATAAGGTTCCACTATTCATTACATTATCTAAAAAAGTTTCTTCAAATGAAAAAAAATATGTGGTTTTTGTAGAGTTTGGTAACAAACGTGAGTTTGACAGAAAAAAAAACCTCTTGCATTGCCTTGTTCATAAACTTGAGCTTCAAGTTTATTAGTGGTGTTAGGAACGCTTGTTTGCTCGAAACAGAACCAGATTATCTGTTATTTTAAAGCTGCAATTCAAATTTTGCATTTAGTAACACAAGTGAGTTTTTTACACGCATTGTTCCAGAATACTTCCCCAAAATGATGGTAAATTTGAGAAATCCGATGAACCCTCTCAGGATGACAATCGTTACATGTTTCTTTTGACCCTCAACATATGGTATCATCTTAAATATAATATTTTTTTTCAAGTTTTGAAAAATGTAAATGGGCAGATTTTTCAAGAATGGCCCATATATATATATATATATATATATATATATATATATATATATATATATATATATATATATATATATATATATATGTATGTATATATATATATATATATATATATATATATATATATATATATATATATATTTCTAGCCATAAAGCCATTTCACATTTTCTAGCCATAAACCTGTGAACATGTCAGCAAGTCGCCTCCGTGGCTCAGTCAACTATCACACTGCTTTAAGAACTGAAGTCAGGTTGGGTGTGGGTTAGTCCCGCATGAGGGATAGGTTTTTGTAACTTCCTTCACTTATCATCACTTCATAATCACCTGCTCATTCGTACCCCCGTATCACCTAGTTGTTGGTGGGGTCGTTGAGCAGCATAAAAAAAAAATGAAAAAAATTAGAATCTACGGTTGATCATTCTATTTCACAACATATTGAGTGTATCAACGGGATCCGTGCTGGAATTTTCATTTTTCATTTGCGAACAGAATATCTGATCGTTGAAAAGTTACTATCCAAAACCTGATATTTCTCCAACTTCCATGAGCTCTTGAAGTAAAGATAAGTAAGTAAGTAAGTAAGTAAGTAAAAGTAAGTAAGTAAGTAAGTAAGTAAGGTAGTAAGATCGCCCTTGTGGTTTTGTATCAATGATTTTGTATCAAGTTTCGATGTAATTAAAAAAAATCTCAATGTTGCCATCTGAAACCGTCCACAACACTGGCATGCCGCTAGGTCGCCTCCCTTGCGGTCAGCTCTCGACTGTCTGAGAGTTCACCAAGACGGCCAGGAAATGTGCAGTTCTCACAGGGGGGGGGGGGGGGGACGCAGGGGACGCAAATAACTCTGTCGGATATTGGCTGCAGCCCAGCCGGCATGCCATCGCCGTCCTACCAAGACGAGGTGACGCAATACGCGTCGTTGTGCGTTGTAAAACGCAAGATACGCGTCATTGTGCGTCCAACGACGCAAGATACGCGTTGTTGTGAGTTTTTAGTCGCAAGATACGCGTCGTTGTGCTTTATTAGACGCAAGCAACGCGTCGTTGTGCGCTATAAGACGCAAGCAACGCGTTGTTGTGCGTTCTTAGTCGCAAGATACGCGTCGTTGTGCGCTATAAGACGCAAGCAACGCGTTGTTGTACGTTATTAGGCGTGAGATACGCGTCGTTGTGCGTCCTAAGACGCAAGATACGCGTTGTTGTTCGTAATTTGACGCAAGATACGCGTCGTTGTGATCTATTAGATGCAAGCAACGCGTCGTTGTGCGCTATAAGACGCAAGCAACGCGTTGTTCTGTGTTATGAGACGCAAGATAGGCCTACGCGTCGGGTTGCTTTATAAGACGCAAAAGACGCGTCGTTGTGCGTTTTAAGACGCAAGATACGCGTCGTTGCGCGTTCTTTGACTCGAGAAACGCGTCGTTGCATGCTCTTGGACGCAAGAAACGCGTCGTTGCATGCTCTTGGACGCAAGAAACGCGTCGTTGTATGCTCTTGGACGCAAGAAACGCGTCGTTGTATGCTCTTGGACGCAAGAAACGCGTCGTTGTGCGTCTGGTGATAGAAGATACGGAAGGCAGACTTGCTGAATGTTTGTGTACTGATGAGTGTGTTGTTTGCGTTGCAGGGGGTCGGTTGACGCCTGCGCACGAGTTCGCCCGCCACACGGTCGTGCGGCCCAGGATCTACCACGGCCGCACCAAGCGCCAGATCGCCTCCTCGCACGACCCGGTACGTGCAACTAGGCCGTTTCCACCACACACGGACAAAATACTGTACAACTTGGAGTATCTCGAATACTTGCTTTTTCTTCATAACATCGAAACTTGATACAAATCGTTGTTCCCCAATTGAGGATATGGATGTAAGGTAGGATCGTTTGGACGGGGCACCACAAGGGCGATCTTACCACACATTTTGATTATTTAAAACTAATGGTCTTCAACACCAGGACTGCGCTGTCTGTGACCATAATTTTTCGCCGTAGATAAAAGTCTTTCAGTATAAACACACGAATGTTGATATCTTCCACTTTGAACCAAGTCTCTTGGGCAATGATCACTTCTTTCCATTGACAGCAGATGTAAAGTTTATCATTAAACAAAATGGACAAAATAAATTAGTGATAGGCCTATAATGTCATAATTAGGCCCATCATTCTACTAATACTAGATACATACTAATACTATAGATACTTGCTTTTTGTATATTTCAAATACAAGATACAAAATACATTCGAAACATGTAGGCCTATTTCAAATACAAAATTCGAGAGTATCTCAAGATAAATTAAAAGACACATTTCGAAGATATTTTTGTGTGATGAAAAAATTGATGAGTGAAAATATGAAGAGCACTGAGGAAAATACGCTCAAGTTTCAATATAATTATAATGTTTTTTGAAAGAAGTATATTTATCTAATCTAATTAAAATCGGGTGGTAAGATCACCCTTGTGGTGCCCTGTCCAAACGATCCTACCTTTTATCCATAGCCTTAATTCGGGAACAATGATTTTGTATCAAGTTTCGATGTTATTAAAAAAAAGTGTATTTACAGCTGTGCCTGAATTTGGCGTATTTATTTGATCAATTAAGATTTGTCTCTGTCTTTAGCAATCCTGCTTGATTGTTGGTAAAAGGAACTAGCTCCTCTAAAAGTTCCTTTCGTTATATTCCTACCCAACTCTGGTATTGCGTAGAAGTAAGGAATGTTATCGTGTTTCTAGCCAGTGGGAATTGTCTTCACCTCGCTGGCGATTGCCCTGCATGAGAGAATGCTGTGATTACAGGCCTGATGAGTGGGCCTGGTGGACCCGGGTTCGACGCCTGGTTTCAGCCCGGGGCTGTCTATGAGTTACGTCCACCATTCGGGGGGGGGGGGGGGGGGGGGGGACCACAATCTGACATCCACATTTACACTTTCTTTCAATTTAATATGTCTGATCAAGATGACGTTGTTTATGCAATCATCGTCTTCCAGTATAGTGCTTTTTGACATATGATACTTATTCTTGATGTCGATCTCTTGGGATAGACATCAGGAATATTTTAAATCAAACCATATTTCGACATATATTTCATATATACTAGGGTTTGTCTTTCCTCCACTCCTATTTGAGGGGGAGTTTGAACTGAGAACAAGTAGTAAAACGTTCTCATCCTAGTCCCATGGGTGTGACCCTTTACAGCACACACATGTTCGGTTTTAACAAATTAGTGTATAACGTCTTTAGTAATAGTTTAGTCTTAGTTTCACATGGTGTTCTCATCTGAATTTCATTTGCACCTTTATATAACACTACTTACTTTTTCGTTCAGCAACTTATTCTGACTGGCGCTAAATGACCTCGCTGTCGATGCGCCTTAAAACCCTAATATTCATTCATTCAAAAAAACATCAGTTGGTGTCACATAATTTGCATAGCCATAGCACGTAATCATCCACAGCCTTAATTGGGGAACAATGATTTCGTATCAAGTTTCGATGTTATTAAAAAAAAAAAATTGAGGGCGCCTGAAGAGCGTATACTGGAATAAAGTCGATTCGGTTGTGTGACATGGGTTTGGGTGTCCAGCCTTACCTGAACCCTAATCATATTTTCATCCACCCATTCTTATAAGCACCCCCAAACCTATGTCACACGACCGAGTCGACTTTATTCCAGTATACGCTATTCAGCGCACCCATAATTTGTACATGAAATTATATTTCAATTCAAATTTAAGATGATATTTAGTATGGAGAATTTTAATGATAATTTTGGATATCAGACCCGTCCAGGAATACACAAGTAGGCCTAACTAAGCAAGTGGTAACTAATACCAATGACTAATGCAGTAACGTGTTATCACTCATCAATTATGTATCAATTAAACCACAAAGTTATTTTATTAAATATGCAATTACTGAAAAATTAATTAAAACTTTTTTTTCATATCGCAATAATGCAATATCACTTATACACCGTATTTTTTAAATTCGCATGAATAATTCCAGAAGGGGGGATGGGGTTAAACATCAACTGGATTGAGTAATTAAGGGGAGGGGGGGGGGGTATCATCTCAGTGACCTTCTCGGACAAGGGGGGTGGGGAGGGAGGGGGGTGTGATAAGGTCACGGGCTGTTCGCCACGGAATGTGTTGCCCGTTTTTATTTATAACGACCTTCAATTTGTTTTTTCCAATTGCTTCTGCATTTAATTTGAATTGATTATGTATAGTCGGTAATTGACCACTCTCGAATTGTTGCCCCCCCCCCCCCCCTCGTCACCACAGAGCGTGGCATCCAATCAAGTGCAAGGCCGTATTGAGGCACGGGGCCCGGGCCCAGGGCACCAATTCAACAGTCCATGAGACTCGATTTAGAGAAATATCAGGTTTTAGGTGATAACTTTTTTAACGATACGAGATATCAACATTCTATCACGTGAGAAACACACATTCTTAGAATAGCTTCAAGATGATGAGTTATAACTATTCAAGTCATGTCGCATAACTGAAATTGCATTTATTATTTATTAAATTTGATCTTACCATAATTTAATGAAGACAATATTTGTATTGACTTCATTTTTAATATTTTTTTTCATTGTTTTCTTTCTGGCTTTGATCTATCTATACCAAAGGTGTGCGTAATAATTATGTAAACTATGTAGGCCTACCCAAGTGTGACAAATGTAAAAAATGAAAACTGCATTTCTCAAAACTCTCATTCCTTATGTAGGCCTATAAAATGAAATGAATCTTGAATTTGAGCTTAACGTTGAGTTTGTCAAGCGTATACAGCTGAAAATGTGTTCCTTTTAACTGTATACGCTCGACAGTTATGCGTCATGACTCGAATAGTTATAACTTGATCATCTTGAAGCTATTGTAATTATTTGTGTTTCTCGCGTATTAGAATTTTAACATATCTTACCGTTCAAAAGTTATCAAAAAAAAAATGATATTTCTTTAAATCGACTCCCATGGACACTTGAACACAATATCTGTGGCCCCCCTGGCGGGAACTGTGTGCCCTATTGACACTGAGAACGCCTTAAGTCTCGAGCATCAGCCGCAGAAGATGTTTGTTTACACTTGGGAGTGATGAAAGCGGAAGCGCAGCGGATTTGGTTTATCTTATCAAAATCCTGTCGAACTTTATTTTCATAATTAAAAAAACTTTGCACACTTCCGTGTAATAATCTCTCTGCGATGAACTCGATCCTTTCTCCTTCTCTCGCGGCTTCAGATCAATCTTACGCACTTCCTGTCATCGGCTTACGGCTTTGTCATCTTTAGGAACTTTGGCTATATAAGTATAGGCCTATAGAAGGTCGTTTATCAACCAAATAGTAGTAAAAAGTTCGGTAATGACACCGAGGGGCTGACAACTCCTGAAATCTGGTGTACACTTGTCATTGAATCTCTCTGGAATCCCGTGAAAACTTCTTAAAATCACCGTGAAATCCTTTGAAATATTCTTAAAATCACCGTAAAATCCTTTGAAATATTCTTGAAATCACCGTGAAATCCCGTGAAATATTCTTGAAATCACCGTGAAATCCTTTGAAATATTCTTAAAATCACCGTGAAATCCTTTGAAATCTTCTTCAAATCACCGTGAAATCCTTTGAAATATTCTTAAAATCACCGTGAAATCCTTTGAAATATTCTTGAAATCACCGTGAAATCCTTTGAAATATTCTTAAAATCACCGTGAAATCCTTTGGAATATTCTCAAAATCACCGTGAAATATTCTTAAAATCACCGTGAAATCCTTTGAAATATTCTTAAAATCACCGTGAAATCCTTTGAAATATTCCTAAAATCACCGTGAAATCCTGTGAAATTTTCTTAAAATCACCGTGAAATCCTCTGAAATATTCTTAAAATCACCGTGAAATCCTTTGGAATATTCTTAAAATCACCGTGAAATCTTCTTAAAATCACCGTGAAATCCTTTGAAATATTCTTAAAATCACCGTAAAATCTTCTTAAAATCACCGTAAAATCTTCTTAAAATCACCGTGAAATCCTTTGAAATATTCTTAAAATCACCGTGAAATCCTGTGAAATCTTCTTGAAATCACCGTGAAATCCCTCGGAATCTTGTTGAAATCCTGTGAAATCTTCTTGAAATCACCGTGAAATATTCTTAAAATCACTGTGAAATCCTGTGAAATTTTCTTAAAATCACCGTGAAGTCCCGTGAAATCTTCTTGAAATCCCTCGGAATCTTGTTGAAATCCTGTTTAATCTCCCCGAAATCCCATGAAATCTGAAATCAGGTGTACACCAAATTTACTAGTTGTTTACCCCTCGAATGACTTTGAATCTTGCTGCAACTTTGATGGTTTAAGGGATCATCCGGGAGTCGCCTTGAAAAATAAAGTAAATAAATTACAAAATTTCCACAAGTGAAAATGCTTGAGGATCGATCGACCGTCTCCCATATCTAATAGCAATGAACGCGCGGTGGTGTCGACCCGGCACAATATCAGTCATACAGCCGGGAGACAGATTTATTATGCATCGATTTTTTCCCTTCTATAATTGTATTTCAAATTATAAAACAATACATTTTACATATACATTCCAAGGCTATGAAAAAACGTACAAAAATGATTATTACTGTGATGTATGGTCGAGTGGCTAGCACACTGAACCGTCATTCAGAATCCCACCATGGTCGACCATCCTTTCAGGGTTTTTTCTTGGTTTCCCTCTGTCATTCAGGTCAATACTGGATGGTTCCTTAACAACAGACCACGACCGACTCATTCCCACTATCCAAAAATTCGTATCAACTTAAGAAAAATAGACCTTCATCTTATCATCCCATCGTCTCATTCCACTACGCCAATAGATCTCAGTGCGTCGTTAAACCCATCATAAGTAAATCAAACGATTCTCTATTGTGTACTTCATCCCGTCCGAACGACCCTACCTGGTCAACCTTGACCTTAATTGGGGATCGTCGACTATATATGGGAGTAACACATATTCACGATTTACTTCGTACCCCCAAATAACCTACACGACCCTCTTTGAGTTGTCGAAATGGTTTCCTTCTGGGAGAAGAGCTTTTACCGGAATAAAGTCGACTCGGTCGTGTGACATGGACTTCGGGGTACTTACCAATGGAATGTGGTTAGGGTTCAGGTGAGGTTGGACACCTAAACCCATGTCACACAACCGAGTCGACTTTAATCCGTTATACGCTCTTCAGGCGCTCCCTTTCCTGCTTAAGATGACCTTTATTTTAGTATCGAGGGTCTTACCCTAACATAAGTCTTCCTGTTGTCTCGCCCTCCCTGACCTACCCCTCCGATCCCTCCCCTCTTCCCCCCCCCCCCCCCCCCCTATTCACGAGACAACAATCAACAAGGGTGGTTATACTCAAGACATGCTAAAACTATTGATTCGCAAGGAGACGTGTGGCCACGAGAGATGAGGGCTCGAACCACCCGTGCGCTAATAGTGTGGGATAGGGGGGACGGTCGCTCGGAACCTCCATCTCTCGTGGCTACGAGAAGTCGCCATTATGTGGACTTATTGCTTGGAGTTGGTGTGAAATAATCTGTTTCTTCAGGCGTGCCAACCAGACAGGTTTTATGTTGTTGGGTATACATTGACAGTGTGGTCATTTCCTCACCCGCATTTCATTTCTATGATGGATAAATATATATATATAAATAAATATATATATATATATATATATATATATATATATATATATATATATATAAATAAATATATATATATATATATATATATATATATATATATATATATATATATAAATATATATATATATATATATATATATATATATATATATATATATATATATATATTTATATTTATATATATATATATATTTATATATATATATATATATATATATATATATATATATATATATATATATATATATATATATATATATATATATATTTATATATATATATATATATATATATATATATATATATATATATTTATATATATATATATATATATATATATATATATATATATATATATATATTATATATATATATATATATATATATATATATATATATATATATATATATATATATTCATATATATATATATATATTTATATATATATATATATATATATATATATATATATATATATATATATATATATATATATATATATATATATATATTTATATATATATATATATATATATATATATATATATATATATATATATATATATATATATATATTTATATATATATATATATATATATATATATATATATATATATATATATATATATATATATATATACCGGTATATATATATATATATATATATATATATATATATATATATATATATATATATATATATATATATATATATTTATATGTATACATTTATATATATATATATATATATATATATATATATATATATATATATATATATATTTATATGCATACATTTATATATATATATATATATATATATATATTTATATATATATATATATATATATATATATATATATATATATATATACGGTATATATATATGTATACATATAAATACACATACAAAATGAAAAGAATCAATCATATTTTATCCAATAAATCAGTCAAATTCAGGAGTTTGAAAAGTTTTTTTGCTGTTTACGGTTCTGCGTCGGAAGATTTGTTGACCTGGCATTGTTGAGAAGTTTGTGGTGTTCAGTCGGCACAACTTCAGAAGGCGCTGAGAAATGAGTGCAAAGAACTAAACAAACTATGTACAGTCAAGTGCATGATGAATGTGATGCGAAGTTTGGAAATGATATAGTGAGCAAGAATATTTAAAATAATTGCAGGTGTAGATTTTAAGGCGTCCCCATTCTTCGTGCGGCAGAAATTTCCCGCCAGGGTCATTTTACAGATATAATGATGATGAAACTTGAACCGCGCAAGAAATAAAATTAACAAGTACATAATAAGATTGAGACACTTTTTCGTAAATGCTGATGAGTCCAATTTTGTAACAATAAAGGTGTAAAGATCAGTTGTATGTAGCAGTAACACTCGATATCTTTACCTAACAGAGTACCGTTACATACAAATAACACGTGACATATTGTGAATGTTTATTATGGATGACAGTATTCCATAAGATACTTCTCTGAATGGTGTGAAGCAGTTTCACTAAAATATGTTAAGAAGGAAAGTCACTGCAAACTGCAATCATTTATATGTTATGTTGACACTGAAAATGTGACACTGTGTGTGAGTTCCCCTCAAGCTACAATAGACAAAATACGTCCATTTCCCTATACCTTTCATCATAGGAAACACTGGAATTTCCAGTGTTTTTTGCTCAACAAATTTTAAAAGGTTTGAATAAATTATATATTTTCACACGAACACGGATTACTTATTCATACATTCTTTTCAAGTTTCAAAACCAGAACGACTCTACATGAACTTATGTTGATCAACCTATTGTGACCTATTCGTTAAACTCAATATAAAACAAATTGACTCGACCGTCATATCACTAGCTATAGCTGCCAGCCACTGGGTCACTTGTCCACGTCGTGTCATGATAGATGCGAGCGAGCAGAGATTCAAATGTATGTGAGTCAACATTTTGTGATGGTCTGGATCAATTAGCAATATTGTGTTGGTTGACTTCGAAATGGTGTGCCAACTCATGAATTAGTTTAGCTTGTCGAAAAAGTCTATACATATTTCAATATGTTATTTTGATATTTGAATACACTAGGAAAACGCTATATATGCGTTGTGAGACGAGCGGAAAGTAATAGTATGTCGACTTCTTTGCCAAACTTCTGCCTAAATTCGCCAATTGGGTGACATTCAAGTTATAAATGGGTATAAAAACGGCTTCGAGTGGTACCAATTTAGCACATTTCATGTTTTTTTATTCAAAATGGCTGACCCGATCAAGCTGGGAATTTCCAGAAATGTGTATCAAAATGTAATTCAACTTCACACAAAATTTCTTTCGCCGTGTTATTCTAATGGGTACTTTTGAAATTTCGAAAATTCATAAGAAAAAAAATTACCACCCGATAATGCCACAAAACTATACAGATCTAAGTTAGATGAGGAACCATGTTGAAAAATAGTTTGAAGTTGTCAGCTGTAGCCGTTTGACCTGTGGAGAACCGAAATGGCGCTAAATGACCTCGCTGTCGATGCGCCTTAAAACCCTAATATTCATTCATTCCGAAAAAAAAGAAGAAACGAACACCAATTTTTTTCAGTATGTGAAATTGAATCCTCGCTAAAGCTCGTCTAATGATGAATAATTATGATAATTAATATAACAATTATAATGAAAACATATCTTTCACGAAAAGTTACATATTTCAAGGTGCAGTGCAATACCCCTAATAGATTTGATCACTAGCTATAGCTGCCAGGCGCTAGGCCACTTGTCCACCTCGTGTCGCGATAGATGCGAGCGCGCGATGATTGGTTCCCGCGGGGGAAACAATGACCTCGTGTAGGGACGTGTCACGTGAGACAGATGAAGCTGTCTCAGCTTTTAGCGCACAAATCACTCTTTTTACCGCGGTTCTGCCGGAAGCAGCCTGGTTCAGTGCATGTAGGCGGTCTAATACAGCAGAGTGGCAGCGATCCCTTGAGGGCCGGGATACAGATCACCTGGCTGTTCCAACAGGTTGTGAGTGAATGCTTCGTTCGTCATCTTGGAACTTATTGCGGTAGTTCACTATTCCCACATCCCTGTACGTTCACCAACCCAGTATACTTTACTCCAGTATATGCTGTTCACTGTTCAGGCAGACTCACCACTACAAAACTATTCACTTGATTGAATGAATAATTGCACATCTTGAAACTGATTTAATTACTGAGTAATATCTTTTTAAATTCAGAATGAAACAGTCATAATGTGTTCCGGACGTTCGGAAACTGAAAGACTTTTATCTAATCAAAATGGGGTGTTAAGATCGCCCTTGTGGTGCCCCGTCCAAACGATCCCATCTTTCATCCATAGCCTTAATTTGGGAACAATAATTTTGTATCAAGTTTCGATAATCTTGAAAAAAAATGAAAACATGTTGAGATATCAGTGTGTATAAAAGAAATTCACTCCATCATAACGAGCCCCCAATTGTCATGATCTAGGGTAGGGGTGGGCAAAGCAAGTAACATCATTACACCAGATCTATACATTTGTGTACAGCTTGAAGCATAAGTAAAAGTCTCTTTGCTATTTGGCAAACCAGTCGACCATGTTATATTGTATAGGATTTAACAGGTATCAAATGACAGAAACGGACTTTTACTTTTGCTTCAAGCCATACACGTTACACTCGAGTATTGGTAGGACCAACAATCCTGTTTCTATGACGAATGCCTGACTAATGTGTTGCCTTCTCTCTTGCACATCCCTTATACCATTGTTACCCTATTGGCTTCTTACTAACAATATAACCATACTCCAGTCTTGATATAATGACCATTATTTATTCTATGCTATATGCTACTCTAACTAGCTATTCCTGTGTACTATCGTTACTTAACTATTCGTATCTATTTGTATATCTATTACCGTACTTGACTATTATATAAGTATAACTGATCAAGTTAATATGTTAGTTTAATATGACTTGGGTGAGTAGATAAGTAAAGATAAGTAGACAACGAAATGCATTTCTATTTAACAGTCCATGGGAATCGATTTAGAAAAATATAATTTTTTAACTTTTGAACGGTATGAGATATCAAAATTCTAATACGCGAGAAACACAGATAATTATAATAGCTTCAAGATGATATAAGTTATAACTATTCAAGTCATGTCGCATAACTGTCAAGCGTATACAGCTGAAAAAAATGTGTTTTTTAGCTGTATACGCTTGACAGTTATGCGACATGACTTGAATAGTCATAACTTATATCATCTTGAAGCTATTATAATTATCTGTGTTTCTTGCGTATTACAACTTAGATATCTCATACCATTCAAAAGTTATCACCAAAAAACTGATATTTCACTAAATCGACTCCCGTGGACTCTTTATGAAGTTTCTACTGTGACTGGACTTGTTGCTGACTTGTTGTTGTTGTTGTTTACAGGTGGAGGGAGGTCACGTGCACGACCTGACGATCGGCTACGACATCAACGGCACGGACTACGTGCTGGACCTGCGGTTGAATCGCGACCTGATCCCCAAGCAGTACTTTGAGCGGTACCAACACGGCGGGCGAAACGTCGTCAACAGGCCGACGGGCCGAGAGGTGCAGTTGTGCCAATATCAGGGACAAATAAGGAACCGACACAATTCGTGGGCGGCCATATCCACATGCCACGGGCTCAGGTAATGACGAGCGGCAAGTGAGTCCAGTGGCTAGAGCGCTGACTGTCATTCAGGATCCACTTGTAGTAACGTGCTAGGCCTGGCTAGCTCCAAGAGGCTAGGACGTCCATTAGTTGAATAGTTTTTACTGATACCATCTTGAAAGGTATTGAAAATATCTGTATTTCCGCCGTATTAGCTTTCTAATATCTCATACCGTTCGAAAGTTATCACAAGAATATCAGTATTTCGCTAAATCGACTCCCATCCTCTCAAAACTTACAAAAACTTACAAAACTTACAAAACTTACATACTTGCAAGTCCAACAGATGCCTCTCACGACATAGAAGTTCGACAAATGAAAGAAATCAGTCGGCTACTTTCTCATTCCGTTGCCAAGTTCACTCTCTTCTTCTCTATCATTGACATCGAACTGCAAAAGTTTGATTGATCCAATAAATATAGATAACAAAGCAAACAAATTATACCAGCAGGTATGCCAGCTGGCTTACTCTAATACTAGGACTAGTATTTCATTTCGAATTTAATATGGTAATTTATTCATTTTTAATTGCCATATTAATCACAGATATTTCACATCTTTGTGGCATATGTCATGTCTTTTGTTTGCTTATAAATGTGAATAAACCAACAACAAGTGTTTATACATGCTGACAGGTGGTTTGCTTTAGGCTATACTAACATGTATTTAAAATCATTATCACTCCATTTTCTTCACCAGTTGGTGACATGAGTTACCAATACCAGGAAAGTGATGTGATGATGAGGGTCCGGGTATTTGAAGGTCATTTTATTGGGTGTTTTTTGATCAGTGAGAATATAGTAGTCGTGGTCTAACATATTAATTGGATGAGCTAAGAGAAGACTCGATTTTACCGTAATCGAAGTTTATGAATTTATGAACTACGGTTTTTATACAGTAGAAATACACTGTATCACATTGAGCGAGAATAGAGCGGAATGAATATTAGAGTTTTAAGGCGCATCGACAGCGAGGTCATTTAGCGCCTGAAATAGAGCAGGAGCCCCGTAACAACATGAGCCTCACTACCTGCATAATAATATAAATCATTGACAGTACAATTAACAATAGCAAAAAATGATATTACAATTAAAATAAGCAGACATAAAACATAAGTGCAAACATAATCCCTAATCTAACATTTGTAATGTTTTGAGTACCGGTATCTAATTAGGTAATAATTGTCTGAATTGTCTGAGACAATAAATATAACAAATGATCAGTTCTCAAATTAACAGGCAGAGAATTATAAAAAGTTACATTCCTAAAATGGTCCTAAAGTTTCACTCAATACCACGGCGTAGTGATACCAATAATACAAAGAAGGTGTACCGACTTACGTCTTCAAAGTGAAATATTTCCGGGGTCAGAACCTGAGTCCAGGGTCCCGATTGCTCGTAGCGCAACTGTCGCTTTCATATCGAACTAGACACGATCAACAATGCTATACAACACCACCGGTACCGTAGCCACTCTTTCCCACATCTAAATCACAAGAGAATCTGATAAATTGTGCCAGACAATCGGAACATTTGGCTCTTGATTGATCACGAGAAGCCACAAGTACCGTCCATGTTGTTAGCCACAATGTAAGGATACCAACCTATTTTATCATTATATAAAGAAGGTGCTCCAATTCGTATACTAATTAACATGAACGCTATTTGTGCTTTCTTATAGCTAGTTCAGAGCCAGAGGTCCCGATTGCCTGTCGCGATTTAGCGGATTCCCTTGTAAACTAGATCTAGATAAGAGTGGCTACAGTTCTGGTGGCATTGTTGAACCTGCAAAATCTATAATTTTCGTAAAAATCAAATGCAACTACCAACATTATAATTCTACTGAGCCGTGTATAGCATCGTTGAGCATTGTTGTTTTATATAGTTCGATATAAAAGCAATAGTTGCGCTATAGGCAATCGGGACCCTGGACTCAGGAACTGACCCCGGAAATATTTCATTTTCAAGACGCGAGTTGGAGCACCTCGTTTATATCATGATAAAATAGGTTGGCATCACTACATCGTGTTATTAGTATGGGAGTCGGGTTACCGCCTCTACATTATAATAAAGTATGTTGGTATCACTGCATCGTGTCCAGACTAATTACCCAGTTAACTGTGAATCAGCTGACTTGAGGCCACGCCCGTCGCGTTAACCGCCCGGCAGGATGTGATCGCATGTCACCATTCAGCTGCGAACAACAGACGGACGATTCTATTTGTTAGCTGATTTGATAGGGTATTGTTGTCGCTTACAATAGCTGATGAAATACTTGGCCTGTGGCGGGATTAGCTAAGTGGATTAGACCATTCATAACACTTGCAGAGGTTGTTAAGGCGTCTCCAGTCTCCGTAGGGATAAAAGTTCCCACCAGGGGTATTTCACAGATATAAATGATCATAAAACTCCAACTGTGCAAGATACAAAATAACAAAATACATCACAAGATGCAGACAATATTTGGCGGAAATATTAATGAGTCAAATGTGTAAAGATCAGTTGTATGTAACAGTAACACTCGATATTTCCACCTCACAGCGTACCGTTACATACAAATAACACGTAACATATTGTGAATGTTTATTATTGATCGACATAATTTCGTAACATACTTCTCTGAATGGTGTGAAGGAGTTTTATTACAATATGTTCAAACAGAAAATGACTGCGATCGTTTATATGTTACGTTGACACTAAAAATGTGACTGGGTTAGAGGTCAAGGATCTAGTTACTGCACGATTACGATTGCATAGCCTGACGGATTGGAGATGAGACGCTACCAATCGTACACTCGCCTAAAACCTAACAGTCTTTAAAATCATATGAATTGGGTGAAAGGGAAAGAAAGAACAGCAGCTTACCGAGATTTATTCGTAGAGAAAGGCCTACTCATAGTGGAGAGCCCGTTGATAGAACACAGAGATGAAAGGTACACGAGATTCTGACGTTTCGGCTGTTGCTTTGGTCACAGTACAGGAGAGAGTCAGTGTCTCTACAGAGAGACTCTACTGTGACCAAGACAATATCCAAAACGTCAGAATCTCGTGTGTACCTTTCATCTCTGTGTTCTATCAATGGGCTCTCCGCTATGAGTAGGCCTTTCTCTACTAATAAATCTCGGTAAGCTTTCTTTCTTTCCCTTTCACCCAATTCATATATTCAGCCTCGGGCTATTTTCCTAGACACACCAAGTCTTTAAAATCACCTTTTTAGGGTTGTTTATACTGCTCAACAACCCCACCAACAGCTAGGTTGTACGGGGGTACGAATGAGTTCTACTAGTTCTAACATTCTTGTTCCAGTGGCGTGATATTCGACGGAGAGGAGCTCCACTACTTGGAGCCGAGCTCCGAACAGAACCACTTTTTATACAAACACTCTGATATGACGACTAATCAGACGTGTGGCTACTCAGGGACTCCACATCATATCTTAGAGAACAATGAGTTCAACAGAATACTCAGGGTAAGCATACGTCGTGTTGTTACAGATCAAAACATGTACAAATAGCAACTGATATGAAAGCGATGAAATCTTGACGTGTTCTAACCACTTGACGGCCGCTGGCGCATATTTGCATCCTCACACATTCAAAACGTTTCATTTTATATCTTGACAAAATAACGTCATATCTTATTTTCAATTATTCTTTGGGGTGGTAAGATCGCGCTTGTGGTGCCCCGTTCAAATGATCCTATCTTTCATCCATTGCCTTAATTGGGGAACAATGATTTTGTATCAAGTTTCGATGTTATTAAAATTAAAATAATATTTGCAAGGGACTTGTACTGACATCTGGGAGATGGGTTGAGAAGTTAGTGCAATTTTTTCGTCGTACGTACATAGTGATAAGTCCATGAGCATTGCTAAATATTTCTTCACTCAATGTGTAGACTTCTCAGCAATCATTTGAAGGTAGGGCCAGTACTCCTTTGTGCTGTACTATTTGAAAAGTAAATGAATAAGGATTCTACTACTTCCTCTTCTTCCTCTTCTTCCTCTTCTTCCTCTTCTTCTTCTTCTTCCTCTTCTTCCTCTTCTTCCTCTTCTTCCTCTTCTTCTTCTACTTCCTCTTCTTCCTCTTCTTCCTCTTCTTCCTCTTCTTCCTCTTCTTCCTCTTCTTCTTCTACTTCCTCTACTTCCTCTTCTTCCTCTTCTTCCTCTTCTTCCTCTTCTTCCTCCTCTTCCTCTTCTTCCTCTACTTCCCTTTCTTCTTCTACTTCCTCTTCTTCCTCTTCTTCCTCTTCTTCCTCTTCTTCCTCTTCTTCTTCTACTTCCTCTTCTTCTTCTACTTCCTCTTCTTCCTCTTCTTCCTCTTCTTCCTCTTCTTCCTCTTCTTCCTCTACTTCCTCTTCTTGAAATCTTCTTTTATTTCCCTATTTCTCTGATCTTGTCGTATTCATTACTAAATTGATCATTTTAATTTGATTTTTTTCCCATTCTACTATTTTTTCTATTCTTCTCCATTTTTTTCTATTTTTCTATTCAATTTTAATTTTGCTTTCATTTTTCTTCTATTTTTTTTTCTTCTTTCTATTAGTATTGTTATTGTGTCTGTTGAGTCCAACAGTAGTTTATCCTCACCGCACGCGAACCGGAGGTTATGCGATCAATGATCGTGATCCTGTCGTGTGTTTCCAGTATAAACGCGACTCGGACGTGATCCGCGGTCCGTACAACGCGAACCGGCAGTCGCGTTACGTCGAACTTGTCCTAGTCGTCGACAACAAGGAGTACAAAGAGCTCGGCGAGAGTCTGCCGGCAGTGCACTTGCACTGCAAAGAGATCGCCAACATCATCAACGCGGTGAGTCTACCTAATAGGCAAACGCAGCATGTGCGTTGTAAGATCAGCGAGATATCTGAATGAGGTATAATAAGAGTTGTTGAAGTAGTTCTACCTTTGCTACTTTATCGACTCTGGTATAATAGAAAAATCTACACACCTTGACTCCTGTAAAATATACTCCGTTGGGTCAATAACTAAATATCGAATCTAGAAAGCAGTGAATCTCAGCAGTGGGTCCGCTGTTGACCATTGTAGATGGGCGTGACTTATACGAAGCTGGGGAAATTTTAGATACCTTGATTGCCTATTTCCCTATTTCCCTATTTTCCCCTGCTTCACTGTCCTCTTGATTGGTTATTTCCCTATTTCCCCCGCTTCATTGTCCACTTGATTGGTTTTTATATTTTGTGTCATCACGAGGGCGGACGATCTACAATGGTCAATTATTTCGATCTATTTGTTGAATGAAAAACATTTATTAAATTATTTTTTTCAAAACGGCTGGTCCGAATTGCATACAAAATGGTGATAATGTGTATTATTATTGTGTTTACATTCAGGGAAATTTTTATTCTTTCGAAGAGATTTTATTTTTCAACACTTTCCGTCCAGCCTAATCTTATGGAGTTTTTAGAAACTTCGAGATGATATTTCTCAAGATCGGTCGAACCGATTCATTCCAAAAACTATACAGTTCTAAGTTGGATGAGTTTGCATGTACAAAAAAAGTTTTATGTCGATCAGTCGAACCCTGCGACCTGTGGAGTGCTTACAAACTAACAAAAAATATATTTAAAAAAAAAAAACACAGACAAAGCTCTATAAGAGTGGAATAGAGACTTCGCATGTACGCTCATCTAATAAATTACTGACATTGTGACCCGATGTGATTATCACTGTGCGTTTCTGTCCTCTAGCTGTACATGCCGTTGAACATCTTCATCGCGCTGGTCGGCGTGGTGGTGTGGACCGAGACGGACGAGATCTCGTTGTCGACCAACGGTGACACGACCTTGACCAACTTCCTGCACTACCGCCGCGAGAAGCTGGTCAAGGAGCATCCCAACGACAACGCCCAGCTCCTCACGTGAGTCTCCCTCCCCTAGCAACCGACAAACTTGAATAATCATTCAAAAAACATTCATTAAAACTAGTGAGTACCGTATTTACACGCATGTAAGTCGCGCCGGCTTATATGACGCACCCCTACTTTTCAGGTTCTGTTGTGGTAACCTTTTTGTTTACTTATATAAGACGCAGTATCATATCCCACACTAACACTGACAGTAGTCGCCAGTCCTGAATAGCAATCAGTGACCTTGCTTGAATAACAGTAGCCATGTGGCTTACACAGGGAGAGAGAGAGAGACGGAGAGAGGAAAGGTACCGAACGCGCAACAAGTTCGCGCATCTATCAGTGACCTTGCAACCATGTGGCTTACACAGGGAGAGAGGGAGACGGAGAGAGGAACGGTTGTATTGGCAGTGTTTCACGGGAACTGTTTTTATCGCACAATGTGACGTTTTTTCTCCTTACCTTTATAAGACGCATGTGACTTTTTGATGACTTGAAAATGGAAGTCTTATATGCGTGTAAATACGGTCCTAGTCTCAGTACGAGGATACGTAGCGTTGCTGTCAATAGAAGCATGACAATACGGTAGCTTGATTGGTTGATGTCGTGGCGACATGATGCGTGGAAATCGTAATGAGTGAGGCGGATGATCGGAGATCTCAGTACAAGGATACGTACAAATCAAGCCGGGTTTCCAGTTCCGATTTCTTCCTGTCGTCTGAAACGATTTTCCAAACTGACCAATCACAAGCCCAGTATTCACCTGAACAACGTGGCGATTCACGACACCTTTTCGGTACCGATTCGGTGTCTTTATTATTGACTCGACTACAACTTTTTCAATCTTCGTTTTCATACATTGCACCGAAACTATATAACGAGGTTCCATCAACTTACAAGAAATTAGAATATCAAGCATTTAAATCACGAACAAAATCAGACTCACTGGCACAGCAAAGAAGAAGTGAAGAAAATTTTTGGTCATCTTAAATATAAAATAAAATATAGGGTTATATGGTAGACCAGTCACTGTGTCACCAGAATGAAAGCTGGTGTCATACACTGAACATCGCCTTTTTGTATGTGTATTCTTATATGCAAATAAAGAAGATTTATTATTATTAACTTTCGTCTGCCGAAACTACGATTTTACCGGAAGTTACACTGCTATTCTGCTTCGACTGCTTGCGTTTGTTGGGATTTATATCGAACAAGCGTGAAAAGGCGAGGAAGGCTACGGTTATGACATCACGAAAACGTTACGGTTAAGAGGCTGCAGGTGCACTACACTCGCTCGTTGTTCGCTCGCTTCAGACTCGAGTTTAACATGCATCGTGTGCTAGGCGCAGCCCATAGACTAGCCCGCCGAACTCATATTCTCGTAAACGCCGTTAATTCCCTTACTCACACTTTTGATATATTTCACAGTCCATATTTTTTTTTGGTATTCAAAAATATATATCTAGGTTTCCATAAACTAGAAATTTTTTCATTTTCCATTTGAAGAATTTGAAAAATTAAAAATTTGTTGTTCAAAATTCTGTAAATGCAATAACCTCCCTCTTTCAATTATCAACAGAATGCAAAAACAATCATATTGATATCTCAAAAATTACGGCCATGAGAGTTTGCGGCGTGAAATACGAGCGCCTGCGGCCTCTTAAGGCAAAGTGGACACGGGCCTGCCAAAAATCGGACGGATATCCTGTCGGATGACAAATCGGAACTGGAAACCTCATTTTAGGAACCTGAAACTGAAATTACTCTGGTAATTCATCAAAAAATAGAGGCCTGACGTCATTGTATCTATCGGCTATAAGTGCGATGTACAGTGATTGAAATTCATGAGACCTTAATTTTGTATATCATCTTCATGTTTTGTGATGATCTAAACCACTCAAGGTCAAGATCTTTTCTGCTATTTGAAGGGATATGCCTTTTACAACATTCACTAAATCAAGATTTTCCCGAAATGTGCTCTATGTGTAAGAAAATTAATGAAAATAAATGAATAAATTGTAAGAATAAATATACTTGATGTTGAATGTCTTGGTGTGGATGGGAAAATAGACCGGGCCCAGATATATGAATTGATAATGATATTAATTAATAAATGAATAAAACAGCAGCTTACCGAGGTTTATAGGTAGAGACAGTCCGACTCATTGTGGAGAGCTCGTTGATAGAACACAGAGATGAAATGTAATGTTCACTCGAGACTCTGACGTTTCAGCCGTTGCCGTGGTTACTGCAGAGTAGATCTAAAGTAGATCTGAAGATCTTGTGAGGTTAATTGGTCAATGCAAATCTATTCAACGATAAGTCACCATTGCTACAATACAGACATTGCCCACGAGTTCTGCCGCTTGAAGCTAACGTCAAACGGCGTCTTGCAGTCATGCAGACAATTATATAATCACCTACCAGCTGCAATAAAATCACTCGAGTTGACTCAATTCAAGATAGCTCTCAAGCATCACCTGATGAAGGAATGCCATTATAATATTGACAAATACCTAAACTCTATTAACTTAAATTGAACATAAAAATATTCAATCTTCAGTTTTATAATTTTTGTATCTTGACCTGATTTATACAATGTATTTGTGTCCTACGAAAATCGTGAATCAACAATAAACAATAAACAAAGAGAAATATTAGGTTGTTTGCGGGCGTGTGTATCGTGTTGTCTAACGGGCGTGTGTTTGCAGGCGCGTGCAGTTTGAGGGGGGCGTGGTGGGGAAGGCGCTCAAGGGTCCGATCTGCACGTTCGAGTTCTCCGGCGGCGTCAGCATGGACCACAGCAGCGTCGTGGGACTCGTGGCCACGACCGTCGCGCACGAGATGGGCCACAACCTGGGCATGGAGCACGACACGTCCGAGTGCAGCTGCCCCACCGACAGGTAACGCACTTCTCCCGAGTCACCCTTTTAGAGGCTAGATTCTGGGGAATAGAGTGGCCAACTCCCACGCAGGATGCCATTTTTTGTCCAAATTTTTGTCCAAAAGTGTCGTAACCTTACTAGTCAGACGATGAGATGCGAGATCTTTCAACTGAAGTTGTTTCCTAACCAATGTGATGCAGTCTAGCACACGTTCTAGAACATTTGATCTGAATTCTGGACCAAAAATGACGTCCACGCGAGAGATATTTCAGTAGCCAATAGAAAACAGTCACAGAGTTGGCCGCTCTCTTCCCCGGTATCTAGCCTGTCTAGTCTTCCCGAGCCTCCTCACACTCCGTGCTCCTGTCCGTAACCTCGAGGCAAACGTAACGCATGAGAAGAGATTTTTGTTTTCCGCACTTTGCAAAATTGTCTGGATTTTTTGTAATTTTTGGAATCATGAATATGTTTCAATATTCACAACAATTGATATTGATATAGTGTTTATGACTAGCGACAGGCGTTGAGCTAGCGATGTATGATAATAGTAGTAGTAGTAGTAGTAGTGTTTATTCCTTTAACCCTCTTTCGAGGAAATCGGTACACAATTTACATATTTTACAATATAACTTATTAATGGCATTACAATTGAGTCAGTAAGCCATCATTTATAATTATCAACGAATTAGTAATTCTAGTATATCGAACAAATATTACAACAAATAATGATACATTACAAGATTTCAGATTGATCGATACGGAATTGAGGTGAATCAATAGAACTTGTATATATAGACACTCTGATACATAGATATAGATAGCCAGATAATATAGATAATCGGTTGAATAATAATTTTAAAAAACGAATTACCGAATATGTCAATACATAGACAAGTAAAATTAATAAGTAATAAGAATTTACTGAAATCCAGCATCAACAAACTCTTCTTGCACAGAATAGAAACAATTAATTATTAATTATTTAATTAACTCACACTTTTCAAATAGTGTTACTGACTAGCGACAGGCGTTGAGAGTGTGTTTGTTGTGCAGATGCATCATGGCGCCGTCGTCGAGCTCCCAGTCTCCGACCCAGTGGTCGACGTGCTCGCTCGACTACCTGGCCGTGGCATTCGACCACGGCATGGACTACTGCCTGCGCAACAAGCCAACAAGGTCAGGCAATATCACCTAAACTAGACACTGATCGTAACGAGAGATGTGGAAATGTTGCGTTGGTGAAATGTCCCACATCAGTACGGGAGTGCATTCACTGTTCGAAAAAAAAATGTTTGAAAAAAAGTGTTCAAACAGAAAACTGTTCCAATCAAAAATTGTTCGAATAAAAAACTGTTTTTTTTTTTTAAATGTTTGAATGAAAAAGTGGTTGAATAAAAAACTGTTTTTTTTTTTTAAATGTTTGAATGAAAAAGTGGTTGAATAAAAAACTGTTCGAAAAAAAAAAGTGTCCAACAGAAAACTGTTTCTATAAAAAGTGTTCAAATAAAAAACTGTTTGAAAAAAAGTGTTGGAATAAAAAAGTGTTTGAAAAAATAACTGTTTGAATATTCACAATACAAATTCAACTACTCGGTAAATTGGTTCTATTAAAGGGTGATAATAGTATTTCTTAGGGAGGAAAATTTACCCTCACGCCCGCGTACGTCATTTCCCAAATATCAAGCCACTGCAGTAAAAACAAACAATTTTTCATCCAAACATTTTTTTTCTTGAACAGTTCTTTATTCAAACAGTTTTCTATTCCAACAGTCCAACACTTTATCATTCAAACACTTTTTTTTCCAAACACTCGATAGCATCCCATTGGTACTAGTGAGCCGTTGGCATAATGTTTGTCGTGTTTCCAGCCTGTTTGACAGTCCGGTGTGCGGCAACGGGTTCGTCGAGGCGGGGGAGCAATGCGACTGCGGGCTGAAGGACCACTGCGACAACCCGTGCTGCAACGCGACGTCCTGCATGCTCTACGCCAACGCCTCGTGCGCCACCGGAGAGTGTTGCGACTTGAAGGTCAGTACCCAGCAGCTTACCTCGATGCCAGATCACTCCGAACGGGACATATTAGAGGACATCACAACCCTCGGAGGAGATTTCAATGAAGATGACGATATTTATAGCTGTTCTAATTTTAGATAAATGTAAAAATCATCTCAATTTCAGAAATTATTATTAATTTTTTTGTCCCTCAGAGAGCATGAGTCATGACACCGTAACAGATAAATAAAAAAATCAAGAACATACATATTATATAGGCCTACCATCCCTATAATTGGTTATACAGGCATGGTATTCAATTATCAGGTATAATTGACCACTAGTGATGGGCGTGGCTAATCGTCAAAGCCACCTAGATCTATACTTCATGTGGGAATTTAGAGATACTCTTATAGGTCAATGTGAAATTTCCCTCATGACAAAGCCCATTTGATTGTATGTTCTGTTTTGTGACGCTTATGGGCGGTTCAATCACTAGTCATCAATTGGTGTCACTTACTGTGAAAAGTTTAGAAACCTGGACGCTGATTTATTTTCAGCGCTGATCTATTTTAATGAATATACATATCTCAGACCCAGATAACCAAATAATTTGAGCCAGGGGGTGTTTCCATCAGTTTTTCTAGGGCAGACTTCTCATATCAATCGGTTCCTACCAGTTCCGATTTCTTCCTCCTCTTCTTCACTACTGCTAGGCCTATCCTCTACTTCTTCTTCTCTTTCTACTAGTTCCCTCCATCGTTCTCTATTCTCCCACCATCTCTCGTCTTTCACTTCTTCCTATTTTTCTCCTCGGTTGACTACCCCAAACTTGACTCCCTCTTGCCACCTTTCTCTTGGTCTTCCAACTCTTCTCTTAGCTCCATTGTTTTCTGCTATCTCAATTTCTGCTATTTTAATCAAGAAATAAAAAATATACATACCCAGTTTCATCTCACGCTTGTTGTTGTAATATAGACGTGCCGCCCGAAGACAGCTGGCAGCGAATGTCGAGCAGCTTACCACGAGTGCGATCTGCCCGAGTACTGTACGGGCCAGGGCGAGTACTGCCCAGCTGACGTGTACAAGATGGACTCGGAGACTTGCGACCGAGGCAAGGCGTTCTGCTACCAGGGCTCGTGCCGGACGCACACCGACCAGTGCAAGCTGCTGTGGGGGCCGTCGGGCAAGAGCTCAGACACGCTCTGCTACCAGATGAACACCAACGGCACGCGCCACGGCAACTGCGGCTTCAACAAGCTCAACAGGTCCTACATCAAGTGCATGGACGAGTGAGTACCGTTACCATGGATACATTGTTTGATTATTCTGCTGAATGGAAAGAAGTGATCTTTGCCCAAGAGACTTAATTCAAAGTGAAAGATATCAACATTCGTGTGTTTTGTGTCTGGATACATATCACAGAAACAGTCATAATGTGTTCCGGACGTTCGGAAACTGAAAGACTTTTAACTAATCAAAATGGGGTGGTAAGATCGCCCTTGTGGTGCCCCGTCCAAACGATCCTATCTTTCATCCTTAGCCTTCATTGGGGAACAATAATTTTGTATCAAGTTTCGATGTTATTAAAAAAAGGTTATTGTTGGCTTAACCACTCCCGCTGGCGCACATGCGCGTCCTCACACATTCCATAACGTTTCATTTCATATCTGGACTAAATGACATCATATTGACATGGGACTTTTACTGACATCTGGGAGATAGATTTACAAATTAGTTCAATTTTTTTTGGCTGATAGAAAACGTAAATGTATTGGAAAATGATAAAATACAGTCAGCTGTTATTCCAGAAACATTGTTCCAGGCTAAATGTGTCAAATTGACAAGCCTCTGAACGCTAGATAAAAGTGATATCGGCAAATTTCTTGTTTCACATATCAAGTATTATACGGTATCAATACAATAAAACCATTTGTTTCTGCTATAAATGTCATGAAAGGTCATCTAAACTCAAGTAGTCTGTAGTCTAGGCTAATGCCGGGATGGTTCCCACAATATAGGCCACGACCGCTTTCTTCCTACTATCCTTACCAATACCCATAAAAAACTTCATCTCATCATCCCATCATCTCATTAATCATTCATCCGACGTCAATAGATCTTATTCATCATTACAGTGCGTCGTTGAACCCAATGTAAAAATGAAGATGGTTCTACGTGACGTTGTGTTTGACAGGAACATCTACTGCGGCATGCTCCACTGCCGCCACCTAAACGAGCGGCTCGAGTTCGGCATGGAGTCGGTCTCGATCCTGTCGCACTCGTTCATCAACTCGGGCGGCAGCATCATCCCGTGCCGCACGGCCATCGTCGACCTCGGGCTCAACGAGGTGGACCCGGGTCTCGCCCCCGACGGCGCAAAGTGCGGCGACGGCAAGGTGAGCACCACTTTCATCCCTTCGCTGGCACCACTTTCATCCCTTCGCTGGCACCACTTTCATCCCTACGCTGGCACCACTTTCATCCCTTCGCTGGCACCACTTTCATCCCTACGCTGGCACCACTTTCATCCCTACGCTGGCACCACTTTCATCCCTACGCTGGCACCACTTCCATCCCTACGCTGGCACCACTTCCATCCCTTTGCTGGCACCACTTTTATCCCTACGCTGGCACCACTTTCATCCCTACGCTGGCACCACTTTCATCCCTATGCTGGCACCACTTCCATCCCTACGCTGGCACCACTTTCATCCCTTCGCTGGCACCACTTTCATCCCTTCGCTGGCACCACTTTCATCCCTTCGCTGGCACCACTTTCATCCCTTAGCTGGCACCACTTTCATCCCTACGCTGGCACCACTTCCATCCCTTCGCTGGCACCACTTTCATCCCTACGCTGGCACCACTTTCATCCCTACGCTGGCACCACTTCCATCCCTACGCTGGCACCACTTCCATCCCTACGCTGGCACCACTTTCATCCCTACGCTGGCACCACTTCCATCCCTACGCTGGCACCACTTTCATCCCTTTGCTGGCACCACTTCCATCCCTACGCTGGCACCACTTTCATCCCTACGCTGGCACCACTTCCATCCCTTCGCTGGCACCACTTTCATCCCTACGCTGGCACCACTTTCATCCCTACGCTGGCACCACTTTCATCCCTACGCTGGCACCACTTCCATCCCTACGCTGGCACCACTTCCATCCCTACGCTGGCACCACTTCCATCCCTTTGCTGGCACCACTTTTATCCCTACGCTGGCACCACTTTCATCCCTACGCTGGCACCACTTTCATCCCTATGCTGGCACCACTTCCATCCCTACGCTGGCACCACTTCCATCCCTACGCTGGCACCACTTTCATCCCTACGCTGGCACCACTTTCATCCCTTTGCTGGCACCACTTCCATCCCTACGCTGGCACCACTTCCATCCCTTTGCTGGCACCACTTTTATCCAAACTTTCCCTCATTTATTTCTGACTTGCTTAGATTCAGACTTGGGTCTATTATATTTTCAAAAAAAAAACAGGAAATGAAAAGTATCACAAGTAATGAAGATAAGATGAACTGAAAAATGAAGAAAAAAAAACTGTGTACAGTATATCAGATGAACATCATAGGCCTACATGAATTCTGTATTAGACTGCCTTCCAAAAGGTTGCCCACAGACACTGAATGATATATATGGTATAACCATGAATATAACTACACGAGACAAGAGCCACTTTCGATTGGGGCGCGTGAAGAGCTTATACCGGAATAAAGTCAACTTGGTCGTGTGACATGGGTTTGGATATCTAGCCTTACCTGAACCCTTACCAGCGCTAAGCGACTAAGGACTTTGATTGATTTTTATTCTAGTAGAGCCAAGTACCATAGCAACATGTCCAATATTTGTGTACAGTGAAACCTCTATGCATCGTTCCCAGATCCATCGTTAAAACCTAATAAAATAACCTCTCATCTCATCATCCCATCATCTCATTCATCATCCACCGACGCCAATAGATCGTAGCCATCAGTATAGTGCGTCGTTAAAATCCAATATGAAAAAAAAAAATTAGAAGTTTGAAAAAAGTTCGTTTTCGAACCTAGCCGGTTCGAAGTTCAAACCTCATTTTAAGATTCGGTTTGAATTCAAACCGGTTTGCCCAACCCTAAATATAAGAAATTAATAAAGAGAGCAAAAAGGCAATACAATAGTGCAGGCCTGCCGTTTTCACGGATTTTTTCCGTTTTCACGGATTTTTTAGGTATAAAAAGTGTACAGGATTTTTGAGCAAATTTGCCTATTTTCACGGATATCTGTGACTTCACGAATATTTGAACATGAACGGCGGTAAATCGGCAGATACGTTGTAAATGGTCAACAACCTACAAAAAAGATCCCGATGAAATTTCCCCTCTCCCATAAATACTCGTCGCCGACGTGTTTCTCGGCAATTTTGCAAGTCACATACCTATACTTGCTAGATCGTGTGAGCAAGTGCGATGCGCACTAGCCCACAAGTGGGTGGGGCATAAGGTACTGGTAGACCGAGCAGATGGTGCGATCGCACGGGGCAAGTGTAGGCGTAACCCAATACAGTTGAGTAAACCCTCGATAATTCGAACTCGGTTAATTCGAATTCCGCGCTAATTCGAACCAGAGAAATGACCCCGGCCGCTGGTATAGGGATATCAAGGTTAATTCGTTTTGATAATTCGAAATTTTATTATTTCGAATTTCAAACTGATAATTAGTCCAAACTACTGCTTTATTATTGTTTCGTGTTTGTTTAATTCAAATTTCAGCAAAAATTACAAATACAAGTTTTCACAATTGGATATTTTATTACGTGAAATCCTTTGTCATCAACATTCCTTGCGACCCGGCAAGCTAGAGATACGTCACAGCCACATGTGCAGCGCGTGCTAGTATGATGAGGGGGAAGGCGGGGGGTCTTTTCAGGGTCATAGACAGACATCTGGCTGGTCGAGACACCCGAGCGGTAATGTTTAGGATAATGGACGTGATTGTGTCAACTTTTATTCGTAATTTTTGCTGAAATTCAAATTGAACAAACACGAAACAATAATAAATAAATCAGCCAGCTAGTGCATGTAGACAGAATAATTCATTCATTTCATTCAAGGCCCTAATATTTATATTTATTGCCTCGCTTTTCAGTTTTTAATTCAAACATCCAGTTTGGTAATTTGACTCTTTCAACACTTTGAAGTGCGATAAGTGTTAACTAATGAATGACATGATAATATATAGTATTAATGGGACTCCTTGTGTTGTTAAAATTGCTGAGAAAACACTTGACTTGAAGATAACCACATGGCTGTCCAAGCTGGCTTCCTTAGAGCAAGGGGGAAGTAAGAGGGGACAAACAATGTGCGTGGCGCACATGGTCGACCAAACTGCACGCACGCACACTATACTACTGTACTATACAAATGAATAACATTTTTTTCATAATTCAAATTTTTTAATTCGAATTTTCATATGACAGAATTGTACAATATACTTTTGTAAATTTCCTCATTTTTCGAACTAGTAACGCATAATTTACAGGATTTTACAGGATATTTTGATGAGATTTTTACAGGATTTTACAGGATTTTTGGGTAACATGAACAGGATTTAAAAAAAAAGTTGGTGGCAGGCCTGCAATAGTGTTTAAATAAAAATTGATTATAATATCGAGCCATAGTCTAGAAAAGATAACATTGTGATTAATTACTTATTTGGAGAAAGAAGAGGAAAATATAGTTGGATAGGTTGCCATTTAGACCCAACCTGTTCAGAATACCTATTCTCTTCAACTGCCTCAATCCACAAAATGTGACAATTTTTCAATCTATTTAAAGATTCCAGCATCAAAAAACTCCCCCCATCTATTTCCGTCCCCCCTGAACCTGCCCCCTCCCTCCCCGACTCACCCCACAGGAAGGAAGCAGGTCTAATAATAGCGTGCACGTGTGTAGATGTGCGTGAACCAGAAGTGCATGCCGGTGGGATCTCTCCGCCAGCAGACCGGGGCCTGTCCGATGGACTGCAACGGCAACGGCGTGTGCAACAGCAAGGGTCACTGTCACTGCAAGGTCGGCTTCTCTCCGCCCAACTGCGACTACCCGGGCTCCGGCGGATCACAAGACTCCGGACCAGCCACGGATCCTGACGGTGAGTCTCCGTCCACGCTCAGATATACGTTCGCGTTCAAATTTTACTTTTACCCGGTTATTCAGTTGTGTTTTTATCGCCAAACTTTGATTTTGCTCTTACCAGGTGACTTCAATTTTATTCTCACCACGTATGTTCAATTTTATTTAGGCCCATTCTATTATTTTTACGTTCAATTTTACCCTTACTGGGTTACCGGTACTTCAATTTTATTTTCACCGCGTAACTTCAATTTTATTTATTCTATTTTTTTACGTTCAAATTTCACTTTCACCGTGTAACTTCAATTTTATTTATTCTATTTTTTTACGTTCAAATTTCACTTTCACCGCGTAACTTCAATTTTATTTATTCTATTTTTTTACGTTCAAATTTCACTTTCACCGTGTAACTTCAATTTTATTTATTCTATTTTTTTACGTTCAAATTTCACTTTCACCGTGTAACTTCAATTTTATTTATTCTATTTTTTTACGTTCAAATTTCACTTTCACCGTGTAACTTCAACTGTGCCGATACCTGAAGAAATGTCTTGTATTTTAATACAGGAAAAAACCTCCATCCATCATTTTTTAAGGGACCAAACTAAGACAAGTGGCCGAATGATTAATACACCGAACCGTCATTCAGGAGACCGGTATTTGATTCCCGCCATGGTCGACCATCCTGACAGGGGTTTTTTGTCGTTCAGGTCAATACTGAAATGGTTCCTTAACAACAGGCCACGACTGACTCCTTCCCACTATCCAAAAACATCCTGATGAAATAACCTTTCATCCCATCATTCACCAAAGCCAATAGATCATAGTCATCAGTAGGCCTACAGTGCGTCGTTGAACCCAATATATTTTTTTTTTTATTATTAATAACATCGAAACTTGATACAAAATCATTGTTCCCCAATTAAGAATATGGATGAAAGATAAGATCGTTTGGACGGGGCACCACAAGGGCGATCTTACCACCCCATTTTGATTATTTAAAACCAATGAACTTCAAATGACTTGATTCATCCCATCATCTATTAAATCATTCACCGACGCCAGTAGATCGTAGTCATCATAAAATAGCGTCGTTATAACCAATATAAATGCAAGAAAAATTGTGCTAACGAGATGTTTTCCTTCCGTCAGCTCAACGCGACGTCATGACGGCCCTCTACGTCATCTTCCTCGGCATCGTCCCGATCTGCGCGCTCATCGCCATGTTCATCTACTACACGCGTAACCGCGGCGGAGCCACAGCCTTCTGGAAGAAGTCGCAGAAATCGACTGACTCCTCGTACGTAGACAAGCCTCTCGGCTCGACCGCACGATGGGCCCGCGGTTTGCACGTCCGCACCGCTGGCTGTTGCCAACGTTTGGGCATGCTTTGGTCTCGCGGTGAAACTAACCACACTAACGATACACCTAACGGTTGGCGTAGCGGTAGCAATGTGAAAAATATCCGCATGTTCTTCGCTGGGAAGAAATCTAAAAATACTGATTCCGTTGTAGACTCTTCCGTTACGAATGTAGGTGATTCTGAAGGTCGTGATGTGAAGGGTAGACCGAAAGATAGACCTCCTCCGCCTCCGAAAGTATCGGAAAAACCAAAGGTAGAAATCTCAAAGTATGTTTTAGTTTCTTCGACGAATCCCGATGTTGTTACGACGGCTAAGGGTCAAAGCACCTCGCAGAAACCGTCGAAAGATCGTCGACAGAGTTTTAGCGAGCGTCTCAAGAAGTTCGGATCGTTGAAGAAGTTCAATACGGGTATCGTCGAGGTTTCCGTTGTCGATCTACCGGGCCTGGCCGAGGTGGATAGAAAGAGAGATAATATAATTCGGGTAGATTCGGGCGCGGATAAGTACGTAGCAAGTCCGATTTCCGTAGCGGAATACGCGGTCGTTCAGAAGGAAACGATTGATTCTCGATCTAAAATCAAAACCGTTCGCGTAGAATCGAATACGAACGAAACGATCCCGGATATTGTAGTCGTGCCCGAGTATGCGGTGGTGCAAAAGAAAACGATGAATAAAATGACGCACAAGAATTCTAAAGGTTTACTTCTCGACGTGTCGAAAAGAAACGCGATCAAGAATCGGTTGCTTAAAACGCCCGATTCGGACGTTTCGACGCCCGAAACTCCGCCGGTCGAGAAGTTCTTGAAAGCTTCCGGTAAAATAACGCAAGCTCCTGTCAGTAAAGATGGCGCGGGGAGTAGAAACGTAGGCTATTCTAGAACACCTCCAGTGCCTCCGCCGCAGGGTAATAAACCACCGAAACTGAAATAGTAGATCCAAATCAGAAAATATTCTAGTTACGAATGAAATCTAGCAGAATTTATATTTATATATATGTTTATAACCGTTGTCATTTAATCCATCACCCAGTGTTCAATACACTGTTGTACATTTAATCATTTGATACATATTAACAAACAACTAATAGTGATAACTCTACGGCGTTGTTTATGTGCTAACATCTTGGCTGTTTGAAGTGGAAATTAATTGATCTAATTGTTATAAATGGAATCAAAATTTTGTGAGTTGTAACTAAAGTTGCTGCTCGATATGATTTTTATGTTATTATCATTATTATTATTATTATTATTTATTTGATACACAAAACATTATAATACATATGCATTTTAAATGTTGTGTATCGTTCGATATCATCGACTTGTTGTTGATTTTCAAATAGAAAAATATCCCATTCGATGATCAACTTCCTACTTACCTACTTAATGTCAGACTAAAGTAGAGAACCAACCTGTAAAAACATGTTGGAAAGTAAGTAAAAGTAGACTTATTTTGTAAGCATTTTAAATTTGCAAGAGTGAAGACCAATCGGCAATTGCTTATGAAAAAAGTTCCAATTGCAAATTATGAATACATATCAATTCGATATATGCGTTGATAATCGTTCATAATATCAAAATGAATGAATATCGAACTGTATTGAATATCACCTGACAACCGTTGCTACGGATGTTTTGATCGAAGATTCACCCGATTAGTTGCACACATAGCTAAGAGTATCTTGTCTGCATACAGATTGTGACGGAAGTGAAGTAGGCAACGGAGAGTCGCAACGGAAATAGTATTGCGTAGCGGCAACGAGTAAGCCGAGGTGAAAGGTCGTTTGTTTTCAGCGTTGTGGTTCGTTGCATCGTTTGTTGGAATGTTGTTGATGGGTTCACACTTATGAGGAATAATTCCCATGTGCCGTGATCATAGATATATATCGCCTCACCGAGATACGTTACTTACTGCAGCTGATTAGCGACATGTGCTCGTTACAATCTCGGCAGCCATATTGGACATTCACCAATAGAATCCAAACAAGGCATTCTATATTATCACTAATATATGTCTAATATGTGGGAAACTCCCCGGTCTGCAAAGCGGTGTGACGCTACTGCCGAGACACGGCCTTCTTAACGAGTAACGCATCTCGTTAATATATATATATCTATGCCGTGATGGTGGACGGAACAAACTGGTTTCTTGAATGTGACTGTATTTTGTGTGCATGTCTTTTCTGATTTATTTCAACGTCGATTGTGATAACTTTGAATAAAGGGCGTCACAAGACTGGAATTTTCCTCCACGGGTGGATAGAATATTTTTCTACTAATTTCTGTGAAAATGACATCATTTTAATTGACGACTCACATTCTCCGCCCCCTTGACGTCACAAATCATAACATCCAATCAACAGGGCTGTTGGAACTGAGGTGACATTCACCAAATCACCTCAAACGATATAGATCTAATAGGCTGGCTAGTAAAGCCACGACCATTTAGAGTCGTCAATTGGTGCTCGGAACTATTAATGATTTATTCAAGGTTAGGAATGTCAATCTATTCTTCAGGTGTTTATAGGAAATAGCCCGAGGCTGGGTATGTAAACAGGGTGAAAGGGAAAGAAAGAATCGCAGCTTACTAAGGTTAATAACTAGAAATACTCGAAGTGGATAAACAAATGTGGCATGTTTTTGTAAATACATGTCGACGGGTATTTCAACGGACTCTCAACGACGAGTTGCTCAACTCGTTAACGTCGGTAAACTGAAATTCTTTCCTTTCCCCTGATTCGTAGATCAATTTTGACTTCAGCACACAACTCGTAATGATTCGTCTCAACGTCATGTGTCGTCATTCCCAAATTTGAAAAAATCAATTCATCATTAATTCCAAGCCCCCAATTGAAAATTTAGCTATTTGTACCAAAATTCGTTTCAAAAAAATAATATTTTCACCTCGGTGGAAAATTTTAGTATTCTGATACCCTCAAGTGTTGACAGATTCACCTATTTTTTTAAAGAAAAAAAATAGTTTTAGTGGAAAATGTATTGCATTTTCAATTACCGGATGTTCATTCATCGTCCCGTCTCGTTCAGTCAGCCGATGCCTAGAGAGTCGAGTGGAGTCGTGATGCGGGTTCGAGTCCCACGCGCTCAATGGGGACAGGGCGTTCAACTACTTGCTCGTTCGTTCCCTCGACAGAACCTAGCTGTCAGTGGGGTCGTCAAGCAAAACAATAATTGACGACTCGAAATGGGCGTGGCTTTACCAGTCGGCCTTCTAGATCCATATCACTTGAGGATATCTAGAGACACCCTGATTGGATATTTGAATTTCACCTCAGTTCTAACAGCCCTGTTGATTGGATGTTATAATTTGTGACGTCAATGGGGCGGAGAATGGAAGTCGTCAATTTTCACCACATCAATCCACTTCGGGTGATTCATAAAACATATCAACTCTGTAAAATGTTTTCAATGCATACTTTCTGTTATTGTTTACGTTTTCTTCTCTGTGCTTGGCATGTTGGTGCACCTGTAATGATAGTTGAGCGACTAGCTCTGTGTATCGTGATTTATACGCTCATATCCACAAAAGGAAAGAAAGAATCGTTTACCAACTAAATAATTGTAATTGTAAAAAAAAAATGAAAATAAAATCATAAGAATAATGAAAATTGAAATAAAACAAATGATTGTAATAATTCAGTAATTAGGCCTACCTAATCACACTACTTGAAAGATTTAGTTAATTTTTTATTGTAAATCTCGTCGTGAAAATTAATAACCTGGAAATACAATTAATTACAGCAATATAATGTTGATATTCTTGTTCATTATGTTGGTAAACGACCTCATCTTTTGTGGAAACGAGTTTGCTAACTGTAGTTAACGTGTTTGGTTTGTTGTAGTGTAGTTGTTCTTGTGAACGGAACGATGTGGGGCTTGGTGGAACGGTTGTAACGGTATTCTGCCCCACTTAGAGAGAACACAGTATCTGCAAAATATCGGTTCCGAGATATTTAATAAACAGTGTTTTGGTTTGTAACCATTGTATACTTGGATAAAACTTTACTTTCTTTTTTCTTTTTTTTTAAATAACATCGAAACTTGATACAAAATCATTATTTCCCAATTAAGGCTATTGATGAAAAATAAAACGCCGCATCTACCACTTCATGCTATAGGCCTACATAGGAGATTTATCCAAGTATTGGTAGATACTGTGTCGTATGTACTTATACCCTCACTGGTTCTGCAAATGACCATATAAAGTTATATATATGCATATATATGTTATGTATATGTATATATATATATAGTTATTTATATGCATATAAAGTTGAGAAAAAATGAGTCAAGAAAATCTATCTAACTCAAAAACGTACAAAAATGCAGATACGGTGTTCTTTTTAAGTGGGGCAGTGTAGGCTGTGGTGTTTTAGTAGCTAAGACAGTGTCGACTTTTAGTGCAGTAAACCCTCTTTAATCCCAACTCAGATCATTTAAATGTAGCTATTTTTATTATTAATTTCTGGTCCTTACAGAGCTTAGACTTATTTTATTTATAAGCTCAATGGGAAATATTTCAATGATTAGAATTTTATTATTCAAGATGTGTATTTTTGAGCCCACTGGATTTTCAATAGGAATTACTGTAATATGAGCAAGGTTTAAACATCAGTGATATCTATATCCAGACAATTCTATCGTCTAACACTGTCAAATATGTCGCTTGGAAAATAAAAAAAATAAATCCTTCACGAACAGTTTGACAGTTAACTTGACCTAACTGATTTGAACATTGAAATGGAAATCAAGATTTTCTACTCGTGATTTTGTCGGTCTCGTTTAAAACTTCAAAGTTGAATTTTTTTTTCCAATTACATCGAAACTTGGTACAAAATCATTGTTCCCCAATTGAGGCAATGGATGAAAAATGAGATCGTTTGAACAGTGAACCACAAGGGCGATCTTATCACCACAAAGATTGAAATAAAAGTTTATTTGCAAATAAATTATTCATTCGTTTACAAAGTTGAACTAGTGGTGTTATTGGGGTTGTCGTTCGATGTGAATGTTTTGTTTCGATTCAATAATTTTGAACTTCTATTCGATATTGAAATATATTGAATTTGAAATATTCGATATATTCAATATTGGAATAATGGTCAGTATCAATTGTTACTAATTTATAAATAGTCCAGTGATAGTTATTTCTATTGTCAACAAGATTGCTTCAAAGTCTTGGCACGAGCAAGAGGTGCTGCTTCTAAACAGTCTTACCAACTCGTCCTCAGCCTTGTTTGGGAAACAATGATTGTAAACCTTTAGCAAGATTTCGTTGTTAACAAAAAAAGGACTTGAAAAATATTGATTAAAAAAATTGATTAGGACTTTTTCAAATAGCCACGCTCAATTCTGTTTCTGAAACATTATTCAAATTTTTTTATAAAGTTTTTTCGGGTTGAAAATTTATTATACAGTAAAACCTCGTATATAAGTTTCGCGTTTATACATTCACCATATTTATGTTTTATTTTTCAATCCCACTCATATGCTTCCCATTTAAAGAGTGCCTTTAATGTGTTTTTCACATCAATACATTTCTAATTCTGGTCCCCTGAAAAACGTACTAGAGAGATAAAAAAAAACTGTATCAATAAATTTCGATCAATTTTCGTTGTTGAAAGTTCTGTATTGCTTGCGACGTTTCCATTGGACGCGACCCTAGTGACCCCCCCCCTAGTCACTGTCTTAGCCGGGTGTATTGTATGTCCTGTTTGTATCACGTACACTTGCAGACACATAAAATTACCTCTTCACAACTCTATTTTCTTCTACTAACCAATAAACATCCGCCTGTTCGATCAGCACAAAATAATCTCTGACTGTACTTGACTTACTTTCGTACACTGATGTGATTCCTAAAATATTTTTTCAGTCTATGTTGTCCAGTATTATTATAATTCTGTTCTACACTTCAGTTTATGTGCCCGCAAGTGTACTTGTCATTACAACCTGTAGCTAGTGTAGTGGTTACATTGTTGGTGTGTGGTTTGCTGTGTGTATTAGCATTAGTTTAACCATCACCTAAACTGTATTTATGTTCAGTAGATAACTAAGTTTGTTGTAAAATTATAAGTTTGTAGCAACTTGCTGTACAGTAGAATTTTTAGTATATGGTAATAATATATCACTATTTATTAGTTTAAAATAGTATAAATGTTATGTAATTATTGTCTGCAACTGTATTTATTGATATTTTGTAAAAAAAAATAATAGATTCTTGAAAATGTATTTTCCTCTTGTTTATTTTATCCTGACCTTCGAACTGTAGGAATTCGCCCACCGTTACATATCGCATAGACACGTTGGTTTCATCATTTCACTAATTCGCTTTTCATTTGTGTTACTTTCTCTCCAGGCCTTCGAAGTCCGGCCGCAAATCCCCTCCGAGCCGCATCAGCCGCGGAAACTCCCTGGCGTTCCGCGACCGCAGCCAGTCTCCCAGCGTCCGCGCCCTCGAGATCTCCTCCCCCCTCAACGCTCACCACGGCACGGACAACGCTCACGCCTCCCTCCTGGCCGACCCTCTCCCCTCCGCGCCCGCCTCGGTGGCTCCCCCCGCCCCGCCCGCCGCCGCCGTCCTCGGCAACAACCTGTTCGGCCACTTCAAGGGCTTCTCGATCACGCCCATAGCTGCGGGCCCGGCCGTCCCCCCGCCCCCCAGGCTGACGGCCAGCAGCCAGAGTAGGCCGGCCAACGCGAGACCCGTCGGCAAGAGCAGCAGCGTCCTGACGAAGACTAACGTCCCGGTAAACAAACCCGTGGTCGCTAAGAGCAACAGCATGATGAATCACAGCATGATGAACCACGGCGTTACGAAGCCGGCGAACTCGTTTCTGTCGTCGGTGAACGCAGCGTCGATGTCGCCGGCTCTACCGCCCGCTAATTCCAACTCGCACGCCCGCCCGTTGATCGGTGCGCCCGTGCTCGATACGACGACTTGCACAGTCAAGGAGTTGAGCTCAGTACGAAACCCGACGCGGCCCGCTCCGGAGGTTCCGTCGATCGTTGCGCCGGCGGTGGAAGAACGTCCCGTCACTCCGATCGGCTCCGCGAATAGAGACGACGCCAACGAGGACAACGTCGACGGGAAAGCGAAAGAGGGAAGTTCGTATCCGACGTTGACGCGGATAGCTTCGTTCATGTTGCGTCAGAACAATTCGTCGCAGAATCAAAACAAGAAGAACAAGAATAAAGTCGAGAAGACCAATTCGATTCCTAAATCGCAAGGTCAAGGTGTGAAAGCGAATAAATTACAAATAGATCGCGAGGCGTTAAGACATATTCAGATATCGAATCCGATCCCTCAGCAGGACATCGAGTCTACGCAGAACGTCGCGTTGGACGACCTTGAATCGGCTAAACAAGTCGTGATGAGGGCGCAAAGCATGCGCGACAACACGACGGTGAAGAAACGCGCCGAGATTCCTGCGTTCGGTTCGATGCGCGGCGGCAAACGACCCACTTCCATCCCTCCGAGCGTCCGTCCGACTTCCCCTCCTCCCCGACCCCCTCCCCCGCCTCAGATAAACCCGACGCCCCAAGACCCCGGCATCGTGGGCCTGCCCGGCTACCAGAACCCGCCCGAATACTGCTACGACGATTGCTTGAATCTCCTCGCGGAAGGCGTCGCTCCGCTGGCAAACATCGACGAGGAATCTCCGACGAGCGGCGACAACATCTACGCGGTGATCGAGGAGAGTCCGCCGGAGAATGAGCGTAGGAAAATGGGCGACTATTCGGCGCCGAAGTCGTCGGGACCTCTGAGTCCGAAAGCGAACCCGGCTCGTTCGAAGCTGGATTACGCGTCTCCGAGCTTCAACGAGTACAAGACGCCCAAGCCGATTGAGAACAGCACGTCGGCGGGAAGCGTCGAATCCGTCGGACTTCTGTCGGAGATCGTCAACGAGATCCAAGCGCGGAACGTCGAGTCGATTTACAGCGGGTCGACGGGGAACAAGAACGCATCGGACGACGATGCGACGGACTCGGTGCTCGGAACGTACGTGAACGCGGCGAACGTTTACAGGCCGTACAGTAACATGTCGAACCAGTCGAATCCAAAGTCGAGCGCGAGTTCGACTAGTTCGAGCAACGGTTATCTGAATCCGACCAAACTGAAACTGTCCACGCAACTAGACTCCAAGCCAACGTCTAATAGTACGTCCACTCCTAATTCCCTCGTCAAACCAAATAATAATAGTCAAAATTTGAATAGTTTTCCTACGAAAGTTCCGTTGAATTCGGCTCCCACCTTCAAACCCAATCAAACGCTTACCAACACTAGTAATTTCGGGAGTACCGTTCCGCTGAAACCAACTCCGGGCTTGATGGCGACGTTAGGACCGAAGCCTTCCGGTTTACCGCAGAGTTCTGTCAAGGCCAACGAACCGGTCGTCGAGGGTTACAAGCCTTATAGTTCGTCGCTACATAGATCGCTCGGGCCGTTTGCGGCCAGTTTCAAGAATGCAGATGCGTCGAAACCGCCCGTTGGTTCGACCGGCTTGATCGACGCCCAGAAAACCGACGAGGCAACCGCGCGGCCGGCCGTCGACGGTCCGAAACCCTTACTCTTGAGCGTCAATCAAGTGTCGAGTATTCTAAAAAGTAAAGAAATGACCGATCCCAGTGTGAGTAAAATTTCCAAGCCTGCGATCGTAACGAAACCGAAGCAAGTAACGTCGCCGACGACAAATAGGAAAGATCCGATCGCGTCGTCGCTGAAATCGCCCGTGAGTAGCTTACCGAACAAGCCGATCCTGACTCGCGCAAACACTCCACCCGGTCTGACGGCAAATCCAACGAAACCTTCGTCCTTACCCAATACATCTAAATTAACTCCTAGTAGCTTACCAAAGAAGACGCCGGTCGTTAAAAGCCCTCCTTCCAACAGTCCTGACTTGGTATCGAGCTGTAACACATCTAACAGTAGTACCAATAAGTCGCCCGACGTCCTTCAAGGTAAGCTGGATGCCAAGTCGCCGACCTCCAAACAAATGAAACCGACAATCATCAACGGTTCGAAGATTGGCGTCGCCGCGAAACAGCCGCCGCCCGTGCCGAAACCGGCGGACAAAGCGAAGACCGGGGGGATCTCCCCCCCGAACACAAGTGATAAAAACAAGTTCGGTGCTCCGAAAGACGTTGGCAAGAGCAGCGGTTTCGGTAAAAGTGTTTCGGACGCGGGAAAGAGCGGTAAAATATCGCACGTCGCTTCGTTGCAGCAACGTTTCGAGACGGCGTCGGCCGACAAAGACAAGGGCGTCGGTAACGTGACGTCGAGGACTCTGTCGAACGTGGCGAATAACAAGAAGAAACCCGCAATCGGCACCACGTCTAGCTTTAAAAAGTAATCTGCCTTCAATACACGTATTTTATCGAGTAGCGTAACGATTTCAACTCTACGTCGAGTCAAAGCAGCTATTTATATGAATTATTCTCGTTTGGGAACAAGATATTGACCAATTATTCTTCTCTAGAGAGAACTTCACTTCACATTTTCTCAAAAAAAAAAAGTCCATTACCAATGCATTAGGCTACCTACCTCTCGGTGAAATAGGTGTATCAATCTATCCATTGACTTTCTCTTATTGTCAATCTCGAGTAAGCCTAGAGCAATGCTTGCAAATTCAAATCCAAGATAGCAGTCAATTGTCTATAGCCGACGCCAACTTGACGTCGTTTACGTACCGTAACTAACAAGGATCTCAGAACGTCTGGTTAGAGTCGTAGTGTGGCCCCCAGTGGTGTATACACAATGAAAATTGTGCGCAGGCATTCAAAATAATGAGAATATGTGAAAATTTCGATGGAGGGGGAAGACAAACGGGCCCGTAGGGTACAAATATTTGGTTCCAAGAATTAATTAGACTCGATTACAAGGTTTTGAATCCATAGGGCCTATTAAAAGATTCAAATAATTTTTCTTCTCAAGATTTCAAGGGTCTGAATAAAATTGTATACATGTTCACAAAATATATAGAGCTGGTTCATTCATAAAATAATGCAATCGATTGATGCTCAATTAAATGGCGGTCTGCTTACCTGTAAGCGCGAAAAACTTGAAAATGAATATTTTTGTGTGAATCATCTGATGAAACCTTTTTTTCTTTTCAATAACATCAAAACTTGATACAAAATCATTGTTCCCCAATCAAGGCTATGGATGTGAGGTAGGATCGTTTGGACGGGGCACCACAAGGGCGATCTTACCACCCCATTTCAATTATTTTAAACCAATGAACTTCAACACCAGGACTGCGCTGCTTGTGACCATAATTTTCCGCCGCAGATAAAAGTCTTTTGTGAATCATATGATGTAACTAGGCAAAATGTGTAATATATACGGAAAAAGACATCTAGGTGCCGCTCACCCATGCCCGAATACGCCACTGGTGACTGCCTACCATAGCTAGAGTAGCCATTATCATTTTCAAGTATTACAAAATACTCGCTCGCTCCAAAATGGTGTCGTTTAGAAATGCCATATCTTTTATTATACCACATGCAGTTAATTAGTTATTACAGCACTTACTTATACTTTACGTGATTTTTTAATGACAGCTTTATATTAAATGTATTTATGAGACAGTATGTATAGTTTATATATGTGGACGTAATTTATTTTTGTAATTTTATTTGTAATTAAATTTGTAATTCCGAATTACGGGAATTATACTTTAGTATTGCGAAGACTCTCTTTATTTATTTGATAATGTCATAACGTACTACGTATTGTCGTATTGTTCGACTGTTTTCGTGTCAACTTTAATGCAAATACTCTAATACCGGTACGGGTACAGTAAAGATTAACTACAGGAACGAGTTTTCGTAACGCTCCGTTTTATGTTGCAACGTGCAAGCAAACCAATGCACTCAAGTTGTTGGTATTTCAATAATTACAATAGAGTTTGAGAGATTATTTTATATTATTCATAATCAAGCTTGTAAAAATGTATCATAAGATAGAACTATTGAACCATAAGGGTTTATGAAAGGGTGTACATATTGAGTGTTGACATGAATAGTGTATAAAGAAATGAAATATAGTTTTTGAAAATGGAACCATGATGATTGCTACAATAGGGCAGCTTAATTCAGAGGTACCAACTCTACCAACTGAAACTTTTTTCCTGAACTGGCTTCTAAATACTGCAGCTCTTTTTTGTTAGTTTTAAATTTTAATGTGGATTTGTAATAGGCCTAGTACTATGCTCCATTGGCTTACATTTTTAGTCTTAATAATGATTGGGAAACTGTAATTATGTGAGTAGTTTTCAATGATAATACTCGATATTGGCATGGGCGGCGGAGGGGGGTCAACTGGCCCCCCAATAATTCATGTGATATGCCTAACTATTTGACAACTTTTTCGATCTTGACCTCTCAATAAGTTTAGGGCTCCGCCGCCTATGTATAGTGGAATAACACAACCATCAAAATGAAAACTGTTCTTGGCACAAGCGGGTGTAGACAGTGTTGCCGCTGCAAAGCCTCTGCTAGTAGCCCTAGCAGAGATCTAGATTCAGTTATATGTTTTCATACTTTGGCATTCTTCAAAGCTATCCATGGCATGGAGATAAGTGACTTTTCACCACGGATCATGGGACTGGGCAAGGATATTTTCTTATATCCGATATTGGAATTATATTTTATTTTCTACCAGTTTCACTCTTAGCTCTCTGAAATCTGCTGACATGATTGCCTGATTGGCTAACCTACAAGATGGCACAGAGGCGACACTATCTGTACCCGCTCGTTTATTAACAATGTCCTCAACGATACTTTACGTTGTAAGAAGATCACATATTTTTGAGAAATTACAAGTTACTATTGTTACGGCATCTCTATTAAACTTGAGCAGATGATGACGCTCAAACGTTTCAAAGACATTTTCCAATTGTTTCTTGAAAATGAAACCTCGAGAATCGGCCAATGGCGCTTCGCAGCGGACAATCTTTCTCGTTTAGTGTGTATCTAGGTAGGCTCACATATTGCAATATTATTCAATGATTACTCGACTTCTGTTATTGTGTTTCCCATGTAAGTCTATAATGTTGATATTTTATTGTACACATGCCATTGCCAAAGAATTTTGTATTATAAATATTGCACTTTATGTACCACATTGAAATTGGAAGTTTTATTTCATCGTTCTAGTAACCTAGTTATATTGTTTTGACATACTTTGAATTCATGTGGTCATGAAAATCTGGTATTTCTCTATCAATTGCTGGGTTTTCATGACTTATTGGATTCATCGTGGCAGAGTCGATAAAGCAGCTTTGGCTATTTTCCCTAGCTATACTATTTTATTGACTTGTGCTTTCAATTACATTTTCTTTCCCTATTGAATAAGGCTCAATATTTTCAGATGTTTTACTGATTAGCATTTTCTAATTACAGTAGAACTTCTTTAGTAAGTTTCTTGTTAGTACATTTGTCATCTTAGTGAGTTTTATTTTCTAATCCCATCCATATGCTCCTACATGTTGAATAGTTTCTTTAGTAAGTTTTTTTATCTGGTCCCCTGAAATATGTACTAACGAGGTTCCACTGCACTATCTTCTTTTAATGCTGAGTGATATTTTTTCCATAAAGTATTAGATTGTTGATATAGAAAAAATGTCTTTTTCTGAGACTTGAAAATGAAGTACAGGTAAGACATAAAAGTACAAGCATCCTGATTATATTCTTGTGCTTATAATTGTAATCTAAAAATCACTTCACCTTCATTATAAAGTACAGGTGTCCTTTATACAAAGTCATAAGAACCAATAGGGTCAATTGACTACAAATATAATGAAGATTATTATCTTGTCGAGTCATGGGCATAAGTTTCACTAGAATATCTACCTATTTCATGTTTGTATATATTTAGATCTTGAGCTTACGGCACCTGATGAAGTGGTGAGCGCTGTAGCCCTAGAGAGTTAGAGACCATTCTTTTTGTTTGTCCACAATGCCATTGATATGTGATGGTTTTTATAGGTTGAAATAATTTGTATTTACATTTTAATGAAAGAATTCTAGATTCAAATGGTATTTAAAAAAATTATCACCTTTCATAAACCTTGTTTACTTACACAAAATATGACATACAGAAACATGTCACTTTATGAATTGAGGTGGCAGTGAGTAAAATTCACTGCCCACCGGACTAATTTCATTACACTTGCACAATGTATCGAAGAGGCAGTTTAAATTTTAGTTTTTGCCCATTTTGATATTCCTAACCGTTGCGTAGCTGTTATTTTGATAATATGTTGGTCAATATAGTCCCCTGAGTACAGCGCAATGAGTAAAGCTTCAATGCGCCCGAGGGCACCAAGCTACACCGGGTCTCGACGTCAATCTCACTGGACAAAGAGTAATTTCCACGAGTTGAAAGAGGAACTGAGTTACGACGATCATACAATCCCGATGGAGGAGTTTGAGGAACGTTTCAACACCGACATACGACGAGGTTTGACATGTGAATATGCAGATTTAATGTTACAGCGAGATGGACCAAACAGGTTGACGCCACCCCATCAAACCCCCGAGATTGTACGATTCTTCAAATCTTTATTCAAAGGTTTTGCTTTACTTTTATGGGTCGGTGCTTTTCTTTGTTTCATCGCATATTTCATTCAAACAAAAACAGTTGAAGATTGCCCGTTGGACAACTTGTGGCTAGGTATCGTACTGATTTCGGTGGTACTCGTGACAGGTGTGTTTTCGTTTTACCAAGAGAATAAGAGCTGTAAAATAATGGAGGGTTTCAAGAACATGGTCCCACAATTTGCGTTAGTAATTCGTGACGGAGAAAAAGAATTGGTTCACGTCGAAGATGTTGTCGTCGGGGACCTAGTAGAAGTAAAGTTTGGCGACCGATTACCTGGCGATATTCGTATCGTAGAATGTCAAGGTTTCAAAGTTGACAACAGTTCGTTGACCGGAGAATCGGAGCCAATTCTCCGGGGTACGCAGCCTACGAGCGACATACCGTTGGAATCAAAGAACTTGGCGTTTTATTCGACTAACGCCGTAGAAGGCACTTGCAAAGGGGTCGTTATCGCTTGCGGTGATAAAACGGCAATGGGCCGAATAGCAGGACTTACTTCGGGACTGAAACCTGGGAAAACTCCAATCGCGCGTGAAATAACGCAATTCATTCATATAATCACAGTTTTTGCTCTTAGCCTGGGCATCTTCTTCTTCACTATGGCATTCGTTCTAGGATACACCTGGCTCGACGCCGTCTTATTCCTCATAGGGATTATCGTTGCAAACGTCCCAGAAGGTCTCTTGGCCACGGTAACGGTTTGTCTTACGTTAACAGCCAAACGAATGGCAGCTAAAAATTGCTTGGTTAAAAATTTAGAGGCAGTCGAGACTCTCGGGTCTACGTCAACAATTTGCTCGGACAAAACTGGCACGCTAACCCAAAACCGTATGAGCGTGTCACACATATGGTATAATAACAAAATCGTCGACATACCAAATAACGAGAACGACACCGGGAATAAACTGAGCATCGACACTTCGGACCCTGGCTTCATCGCGCTGTCACGAGGTGCGATTCTGTGCAATCGAGCCGAATTCAAACCGGGACAAGAGAACGTACCGATCAGAAAGAGAGAAGTCAACGGAGACGCATCGGAAACTGCTCTTTTGAAATTCATGGAGATGGCTGTTGGGAATGTTAAAGAGAAACGTCTTGCGAACAAGAAAGTGTGCGAGATACCGTTCAACTCGACGAATAAGTACCAGCTGTCGATACACGAGATTGTTGTTCAGAAGGAAAAGAGATACATCCTTCTCATGAAAGGGGCGCCGGAAAGAGTTCTCGATTGTTGTTCTACAATGTACATGAATAGACAAGAATATAAATTGAATGAAACGTTGAAAAAGTCGTTCAACGATACGTACATGCAGCTTGGTGGCTTGGGGGAGCGTGTGTTGGGTTTCTGCGACCTGTTACTGCCGGGCAATATGTTCAGAGAAGGGTACCAATTCGATGCGGAGAACATCAACTTTCCGACCACGAATCTGAGGTTTGTTGGTCTGATGTCGATGATTGACCCGCCGCGAGCTGCCGTGCCCGATGCCGTCAAGAAGTGTCGGTAAATGAAGTTGAGAGTCACTTTAGTATTTTGAAACTATAGAAAGCTTTGAACCTCTGACAAGAACCTTATATTATATAGCTATGTAATGATGGATAGGCAACAGCGTTCCAGAGCTGTGCAAACAGCTAGATACTGAAAAACTGAAAATGTGCTGATATCGCGGTATAAATTGCAATACGCATTGCATGTTCAGTTTAAATTATAAACTTCATACCCTTTTTGTTCCTAAAACAAATATATGTTCACGTAATTAGTAACATTCTCTGTTTACAATGTTATTTTTGTAGAACATTTTTCGGACAGATTGGAAAAAGTAGTGCATTAGTTGAACAAATAAATGTCAAAGACCGTAATAATCCAATACACAATAATTAGAACTTCAATCTCCGTACAAAACGTAAAGTTCCAACGGCTCACCCTCAAGTTTCACAGCTCTGGAGAGAGTCTATATCAGGATTTAGCAAGAGTTGCTTATTCATGTAGCTATAATTCAAGCTGGAACTGTGCTTGATCCTTGCACCAGATCTGATTGCTATACGTATGATTAGAGGTGTAGAAATTTAGCATTAATGAAATAGATCAAATCAAAATATTTTACAACCATATATATTTTCGATATTCTTTTTGTTTTTGGGGGTAAATCGCTACTCCTTTTCAGTGGTGATACTTGAAGAACTGATTTTTTTTAATGTGAATCCAATGTGATATTCTTGTTAATAAATGGGAAGTACATTTTCAATTTAGGCCTTAGTTTCCTTCAAATAAATTCCTTCAAATTGAATTATTTTGTCGAAACCTGAGAAGAAAAATATTTGCAAAGTTCCAGTTAAGAAAAAAAATTAACCCCGGAATAAATTCCAAAATGTGCTTCCCATTTTTTTTCCATACATTCGTTTAGAATAATATAAAAAATTAAAACTCCAAAAATATGAAAATTGTGGGAGTAGTATTTTTAAAAAAAGTCAAATTTTTTATTGGAAAAATTGAAAACAAAAAAAGTTGTCGACATTTTTCAAATTTTTTTCATAATATGTATTTTGTTTTGAGCAAAAAGACATCATGTGCAAAAATTTCATCACCTTTGAACATTTATCTAGGAAGATAGAAATTTTTAACAATCAAATTTCATTCCGATCTGTTGTGCAGATCCGCTGGAATCCGAGTGATCATGGTCACAGGAGATCACCCAATCACGGCTAAAGCAATCGCTCGCGCAGTCGGCATTATATCCGAGGGCAGCGAAACGGTCGAAGACGTAGCGACTCGATGCAAGGTCACGACCGACCAGGTCAACCCCGCCGAGGCCGTTGCCGTGGTAGTCCACGGAACGCAGCTACGCGAGCTTTCCGAGACCGATCTCGACAACATCCTCAAGTACCACCAGGAGATCGTGTTCGCTCGCACGTCTCCCACGCAGAAGCTCAGTATCGTCGAGAGCTGTCAGCGCCTCGGCCAGATCGTCGCCGTCACGGGCGATGGGGTCAACGACTCGCCAGCTCTGAAGAGAGCCGACATCGGCATAGCGATGGGAATATCCGGTTCTGACGTGTCGAAGCAAGCTGCCGACATGATCTTGCTCGACGACAATTTCGCTTCCATCGTCATCGGTATCGAAGAAGGAAGAAGGATCTTTGACAACTTGAAGAAATCGATCTGTTACGTACTTGCATCGAACATGCCGGAGATATTACCGTTTGTTTTCTTCGTTCTGCTCGACATTCCTCTACCGTTGGGTGTCGTTGCGATCTTGTGTATAGATTTGGGAACGGATATGGTACCGGCAATTTCGCTCGGATACGAACGATCCGAAAGCGACATAATGCAAAGGCTGCCTCGTAATCCAAACGTCGACAAGTTGGTCAACATAAAGATGTTGTTTTTAGCATACGGTCAAATAGGAATGATTCTATCGTGCGCGGGGTTTTGCTCGTATGCAGTCATCATGGCAGAGAACGGTTTCCTTCCCGGCAGACTAATCGGCCTGAGGAAGAAGTGGGACGCCATGTCTTGTAACGACCTGGAAGATTCGTACGGGCAGGAATGGGCATTCGAGCAGCGGAAAATTCTCGAGTATACTTGCCACACAGCCTTCTTTATAACCGTTGTAGTGGGGCAGTGGGCAGACTTGATCATTTGCAAAACACGACGTAACTCAATTGTCAAGCAAGGTATGAACAACTGGTTCTTGAATTTCGGGCTAGTCTTCGAAACTGTGATTGCATGTCTTTTATCGTATACTCCAGGTATGGATAAGGCGTTGAAAATGTATCCAGTCAGATTTTCAGTGTGGCTCGGTGCATTACCGTGGGCAGTAGTTATACTTATTTATGACGAGATAAGGAGATACTCGATAAGACACAGTCCGGAAGGATTTTTTGAACGAGAAACCTATTATTGAATGTACCATTTTAATTAGTTGTGTAAGAGAACATGTAATAACTTATTATGTATTGATCTAATATATTCAAAAAAAAATTATAAAGATAAGATTAGATTTTATACAAGAATTTTACAGATTTTTATTCATTCAATTGTTGTATCATTATTTTATGACTTACAAATATTACAAATTTACCGACTTATTTTGTGCTATAAATTGCCAGTCATGAATACGCGCCTTTTGTTACCATGGCAACCAGTTTGGGCGCCACTGGGAATGCGCAGAGCACGTGAGAACTATGCGTGACAGCGTGAGAAAGTTGAGACAGCTGATTGAAACTTGAGCTGGGATCATGCTTATTGCGGCATTTGAAAGTTTTACCAATGTTTTTATTATGAAAACAAATAGTAGAAGATGATCTCAGTAGATAATGTTAGTGATAAGGTAGGTGTCGTATTTGCACTTCGCCATAGAGCTGGTCTGGTCTAGAATTTGGTTGTTATGATGTCCACCAATGGACTTGAAAGCAGTGTGCTTGCCATGAATGAAACGGCATTCGAAAAGCATCGGCAAAATGCCAATGTTGAAAACGAAAGGTAAATATAGCGATGCCTCAATTTCATTTGAGATTATAGACCTGGTCTATCTTTAATGTGGTGAAATGATAAAGTGTGGTTATGTTAGGTTAGCGTATGCTGCTGCAAGTGAAGAATGGGCTGAAGTAGCTACTATTGAGCATTCACATAATATAGGCCAGGAAGTTGGTGGCTCCATAGGCGCACAATCGTCTCCAAATGTAACTGTTAGCGAAGCAATCGATTACTTTACTCGAATTGACCTTTCAGAGCAATTGGTATGTACACGCTACATGTAGGCCTAACATATTTATCTGCTGTAGTAGGCACCGGTAGGTCTGTGTGTAGGATTAGAATATTTTGTGTAGGCTAGCCTACTCTAGACAGTAAATTTATAATACGAAGCCTTGTTATCTGTTTTAGGATCATGTTAGGTCATCTTCTTTTGGTTTTTGGTGTGTTAAGTGGTAGGCTTATGGGAAAATGGTCCGAGACTGGATAGATCTACGAACTGGAAGGAAGGGAAATAAAGAACAGCAGCTTACTGAGGTTTATAGGTAGAAATACTCATAGTGGAGAGCCCGTTGATAGAACACAAAGATGGTAATACAAATACACAATATTTTTACCAATTACTTGACGTTTCGGCAATCACCTCAACTGGTCACTGTTGCTGAGCCACTATGAGTATCCTACATAGTAGGAAAACGCCATTATGCGTTGTTAGACGAGCGGATAGTTATAATATGTCAACTTTTTTGTGACTTTTTTGCCAAACTTTTGCCTCCATTTGCCAATTGGATGACATTCAAGTTATAAATGGGTAAAAACTGCTTTGAGTGGTAGGCCTACCAATTTAGAACATTTTATGTTTTATATTCAAAATGGCTCACCCGATCAAGCTGAGAATTTCCAGAAATGTGTATCAGAATATAATTCAACATCTCGCAAAATTTCATTTTTTGTAAAATAAAAATATTTTCTTTTTTTTCCCGCTGTGTTACCGGTATTTTAACGGGTATTTTTGAAATTTCTAAAATACATAAAAATGAATTCACTACCCCATAATGCCACAAAACTATACAGATTTAAGTTAAATGAGGAACCATAATGAAAAAAAGTTTGAAGTTCATAGCTGTAGCCACTTGATCTGTGGAGAACCAAAAAAAAAACAAACATAAAAACGAACACCAATTTTTTTCAGTATGTCAAATTGAATCCTCGCTAAAGCTTGTCTAATTACAGTAAGGTGTCTTCATCATTGTCTTCTAAAGCCTAGACCAATAAATCTAAAACAATATTTATTTGTCAAGTCTACGGTGATCCCGGTGGTGGAACGTAGGGGGCTGTGCATGCTGTTCTCGTGCCTGTTCGGACCGCCGCAGCTTCGTGACAGCCTCACAGCCGAGCGCGATCTCATCTTCGCAATCACAAAATGTAAGTCAACAACTCTATCAAGAATTTACGTGCACTGTTTTGACAACCGAAGTCACGCCGGGCTCGGGTTTGAGTCCAGGTAGGCCTATGTACGTAAACATGTATTGTTTTGTCTTCTAGGAAAACGCTATATACGCGTTGTTAGACAAGCGGAAAGTAATAGTATGTCGACCTCTTTGCCAAACTTTTGCCTAAATTTGCCAATTGGGTTTCATTTAAGTTATAAATGGGTAAAAACTGCTTCGAGTGGTACCAATTTTGCGCATTTCATGTTTTTTCTTCAAAATGGCTGACCCGATCAAGCTGAGAATTTTTAGAAATCTGTATCAAAATGTAATTCAACTTCATACGAAATTTCATTTTTTTTTTAAATGAAAATATTTTCATTTTTTCCCCGCTGTGCTATTCTAATGGGTATTTTTGAAATTTCTAAAATTCATAAAAATAAAAGTTACCACCCGATAATGCCACAAAACTATACAGATCTAAGTTAAATAAGGAACCACATTGAAAAAAAGTTTTAAGTTGATAGCTGTTAGTCATCTGACTTGTGGAGAACCGACAAAAAAACATAAAAAAACAACATAAAAACAAACACCAATTTTTTTCAGTATGTCAAATTGAATCCTCGCTAAAGCTCGTCTAATTATCCGCTCATTCGTACCCTCAAATAACCTACCTACGCTGGGGTCGTTCAGCAAACAATGGTCATTAAAACACCATATTATCCTCCCTGAGACTAGATTTGAGTTGATAATGATGCTATTTTTCACCCTCATTTCAGAGAAAACTAGAAAACACCAACGCAATTTCAGAAATTACAATTCATTTTTTGTTCTCCACAGATTTCGAGTCATGACGTAGGTATTACCAATTCTGTATAGAAACATGAACAGAATCGAGTAATGCAAATCTAATGACAAAACTTGTAATAAGGGGCGTGTCCTGGATGACAAATTGAAGTATTTAAAATTTCTGAAATTGAGATGATGATTTCCAATATTTGTGTAGAAAGTGTTTTTGGGTTGTTTTTGGGTTTTGAGTGTTTAGTGGTCAAGGTTGATGTCCTAACCTTGCTTGCGGGTTGAAAATTGAGGTCTAAATACTGTCATTCCTCGAAAACACCAAAATCCAAAACATAAATTTCCCCCCTACCGCAAAAAAAAAAAAAAATTGGGGTGGTAAGTGAATCGGTAAATTTTCCCAATTCGAAAATCATATGATTCTATACATGAGAAATTATTGTAATACATGAGAATTGATTGATAATTTACATAAAAAATTAGGAAATGAACAACGAAACATGTAACAAATGCATATAATGTACACAACAACAATACATGTTGTAACAAATGTATGTATGTAACAACAGTACATGTTGTAACAAATGTATGTATGTAACAACAATAGATGTTGTAACAAGGTACGGTATGTAATGTACGCAACACAATGGCCGGCTTCACATGTGCGGTCCGTATCTGTAGACAGCCACGTGATCGTCGGAGTACTTGGAGAAGTCTGCCAGGACCTTGGCGTAGAACGTCTCTGGCTGGTGCGTCAGGTTGGGGGCGGTGCGAGGGTAGCCGTGGCTGAGGCGGACCTGCGTCTGGCGGACGGGCCGCCCGGCTAGTGGCAGCATGTGCGTCAGCGTGCTCGACTCGTTCGTGCGGGTCTGATGCTCCTCGATACGACGCTGCGCCGCCTCGCGCTTGTTCTTGCTCGCCGCTCTGAGATGAGCAACACGATTCGTTGGTTTTTATATTGGATTTTTAACTGTGATGAGTGGTCGAGTGGTTTATTCACTGGACCGTCATTCAGGAGACCGGGGTTCAATTTCCGCCATGGTCGACCATCCTGACGGGGGTGCATCATGGTGACCCTCTGTCGTTCAGGTCAATACTGGGATGATTCCTTAACAACAGGCCACGACGGCTCCTTCGATATTTTAATTGGCCAAGCCTGGGCTGTACTTACATGCCCATTTCTATTGGAATCTAAAGAATCACTTCACTTTTGCCTTGATTACATAACAAAAACACTCGGTGATATAACGGATAGCGTCGTCTTATCCACTCATGATGGAATATAGCCCTATTGATGAAATATATTAATTTAAAAAAATGGATAATTATGTGAGTCAAAAGAGGGTGTGACAAAAACATTTTGAAAATCATTCCAACTGGCCCATCAAAGGAATAATTCACTCTACTCGTATACGCGCGCCGGCATCGCTCTGTCGAAGCTCAGAAGGCTCACTTCTCCGTCTTCTAATGTAGCAAGATAGCAAGGCCTTTGATTGTAGTGCGACGTGAGCGACTGTATTTGAATGAAAGGGGAGAAAGAGAAAGAGTAAGACAAGAATATATCAGAGAGTCCGTCTGAGATGATGCACGACTTGGGCTGGCAGGATTTGGAAAAATGGAGAAAATTGGATCGGATATGTAATTTTTTTTAGGGCAATGGAAGGAAGAGGGGATTGGGGGGAGTTGAATAGGTTGATTGAAAGGAATGAGTTAGGGTATGGGGATAGGCAAAGTCATGATAGAGCAGTAGTTATATAAAGGGTGCTAGATTTTCGACAGCGCAGCCCTGGCGTTGAAGTTCATTGGTTTTAAATAATTAAAATGGGGTGGTAAGATCGCCCTTGTGGTGCCCCGTCCAAACGATCCTACTTTACATCCTTAGCCTTAATTGGGGAACAATGATTTTGTATCAAGTTTCGATGTTATTAAAAAAAAAAAAAAAAAAAGATTAGATATGGGCAAATTTTCTTTCTTGAATAGGACAGGTAAGGACTGGAATGGGCTCAGTAAAAGTGTATTTGAGGGGGATGAAAAAAGGGTGAAACAATTCCGTAAGGAGGTTAGGGAGGCGGTCAACCGTGCCACCGTGCATTTATGCACAACTGTGAGAGTTATGATAATAATAATGATAACTAGGGGTGGGCACTAAATCAATTTAATCGATTTGATTAATCAATTACGCAAAATATTCGATTAATCGATATTGCTAATCGATATCTCCGATCTGTACCATATTTAGAAAATGCCGCTTTTCAAATTGCCTCACGCGCGCCCGCGCAGGTTAGTAGGCCTGCCGGTTAATGAGGTATTGATACTGGCCTGAAAAACGGAAGTTTGAGGCCATCAAAAAAGCGATCCAACTAGTTGCTAAAGATGGCGTCTACATCTAGGAGTGGGAAGAGAACGCTGTTTACGCCTGGTTGAATTTTGAGTTTTTTTTGCTGAGAATCAAGATTCAACTTCACCTCAAATCTTGAATCATAATTTTGTGTACTGCCGCCACTGTGAACGAGAAATAACATACTGTTCTAATACATCTAACCTCAAACAACATATTACGCGATGCATAACGAGAACTTTCAACAACCAATGAGAAGAATTCATCAAATTTAAAATCGTGAAATAAGCGGCAAACTACAGATATACGAAAAACCAACTTTGTCGAAACTTGATGGTTTTAATTGATTTTTCAATCAATTTGACCATGAAAAAAAATCGATAATCGATTTCGATTTTTTAATTGCCCATCCCTAATGATAACTCACTGCGGTGATACGACCATGTCGACGGGGATCCACTTCTCCGGCACGCAGTCCTTCTCCACGTCGATCAGCTGATCGCACGGGCACGGGGTCGCGGGGCAGAACGCAACCGGCTTGTCGAACCGCAAGTCGTCCGTAGAGATGCGGTTCTTCTGCCACCTGATGACCGCCGGCCTCACTGCGTTACAATCATCGCAATCACAGTGAAACCTCTATCCATCGTTTTTCAAGGGACCAGGAAAACAAAACCATCCACCAGGAAAATTCAACATTGATTATATGGAAGAGGGGTGAGAAAAAATGAATGATACAAGCAGGAAAACGATGGATCCGGGAACGATGCGTAGAGGTTTCACTGTATAGTCTGTCTCACCATTCTAGCGTTACTGTTGCTATATCATCAATTAGCTTAATTGCTGAATAGTATAGGCCTAAATATATCAATCATAACTCCAATAGTAACAAAGGAACTCTGCTGTCCTGCATTTTGAGGACAAGTTTGTAGTAGTATTTTTTTTTTTTTTTAATTCACACATTTTGAGTACAAATTATAAAACAAGGAACTCTGCTACTAAATATTCTACAAAGCCTCTGATGAGACTTGTCTGTAGGCAAGTATTAACATACTACATGGAGTAAACATGATATTGTATTCCTTTAACCCTCTTTTGAGGAAATTGGTAGGGCCTACACAATTGACATATTTTACAATATAACTCATAAATAACATTGTGACTAGGTAAGGGTTGTTCTGCGACGTTGCCACATCGCTTCAGAAATCTAAACGGAAATAACACTCTCACAAGAGATTAGGAGTGAGAGAAATGACATGACCTTCAAACGAAAGGTGAAAGAACTTTCAGTCTCAAACCCGCTTTATGACGTAGGGGAATATGTAAGCAACTTTTGAATTTCAACAACCCAAGTGAGTTTCCCAGAGATTAATTCATTTTCTCTGTTTTAATGATGTTTTAAATACATTTACTATGTTTTAGTGAAATACAACCTATCTTGACTTGTTCTACAAAAATGTACTTTGTTATATATGAATAAAAGAATTATTATTATTATTACTATCATTAAATCACTAGGCCTATATTTCATAATATAATCTCATATCATTAGTATTATTATCATAATCATATTTTATTATTAATTGTTGAATGGCTATATAGAAGATCAATATGGCGGTGGGTGACCCATTCCTGCCCAGAAAATTAAAAAAAAAAATTCAATTCAATTGACCACTAGTGATAGGCGCGGCTAATCGCCAAGCCACCTGGTTCTATACTTCATGTGGGCATATAGAGATATTCTGATAGACTATGTGAATTTTCCCACAAAACAGAGCCCATTTGATTGGATGTTCTGTTTTGTGACGTTTGTGGGCGGTTCAATCACTAGTCGTCAATTCAATTCATCAAGTTTTTGGTCTGGTCCCGTACTAAAGAGGTTCCGCTGTATTGCACTTTAACGCCTGTTCCACGGATGGTTATTGCGCTTGTTTTTGTCTGCCGCACTCACTTTGCGTGGCGTGACGGGCGGGCTTGGCGTGGTCCAGACAAATGCCGATCGTGCCCGGCAGGAAAACCACATAGCTGTCGACGATTTGCTGATAATATTCACACAACTCGATCGACATTTTCAATCCCACTCTCGTCAAACACTAGAACTAGTGTACACTGCAATTTTTGAAAATCATGTCTAAACGGGTTGGAATCTTAGCAACTGGTTGAATAGTTCAAAGTGACAACAATATTTCCATTATTTCATATATTCAATTATAGCATTTTACATTTTCATGTCTTTTAGTTTTTACACAAGCCATTACGCAGAGATATAAAATAAAATATATGGATGTGGAATTGTATTTTACACCTAGATATAGTTGCTGAGATTTGTGATGCACTCTCCCGAACCAAACAATTAAAACAACGTTATTTAAGAGAAGCTTCGTTCTCTGACTCTTAGCCGGTCAATACGGAGATTAACGAGTACGGAGATCTTAGCTTTTCCGAGACATCGCTTGCAAGTAGCTTGCCTGCGTGGCGTGACGATATCGTATGCTCGCTTGCGAGTAGCTTGCCTGCGTGGCATTGTGACGATATCGTACGCTCGCTTGCGAGTAGCTTGCCTGCGTGGCGTGACGATATCGTATGCTCGCTTGTAAGTAGCTTGCCTGCGTGGCGTTGTGACGATATCGTACGCTCGCTTGCGAGTAGCTTGCACGCGTGGCATTGTGACGATATCGTACGCTCGCTTGCAAGTAGCTTGCCTGCGTGGCGTGACGATATCGTACGCTCGCTTGCGAGTAGCTTGCCTGCGTGGCGTGACGATATCGTACGCTCGCTTGCAAGTAGCTTGCCTGCGTGGCGTGACGATATCGTATGCTCGCTTGCGAGTAGCTTGCCTGCGTGGCGTGACGATATCGTACGCTCGCTTGCAAGTAGCTTGCCTGCGTGGCGTGACGATATCGTACGCTCGCTTGCAAGTAGCTTGCCTGCGTGGCGTTGTGACGATATCGTACACTTGCTTGCAAGTAGCTTGCCTGCGTGGCGTGACGATATCGTATGCTCGCTTGCAAGTAGCTTGCCTGCGTGGCGTTGTGACGATGTCGTACGCTCGCTTGCAAGTAGCTTGCCTGCGTGGCGTGACGATATCGTATGCTCGCTTGCGAGTAGCTTGCCTGCGTGGCGTTGTGACGATATCGTACACTCGCTTGCAAGTAGCTTGCCTGCGTGGCGTGACGATATCGTATGCTCGCTTGCGAGTAGCTTGCCTGCGTGGCGTGACGATATCGTATGCTCGCTTGCAAGTAGCTTGCCTGCGTGGCGTGACGATATCGTATGCTCGCTTACAAGTAGCTTGCCTGCGTGGCGTGACGATATCGTATGCTCGCTTGCAAGTAGCTTGCCTGCGTGGCGTGACGATATCGTATGCTCGCTTGCGAGTAGCTTGCCTGCGTGGCGTGACGATATCGTATGCTCGCTTGCGAGTAGCTTGCCTGCGTGGCGTGACGATATCGTACGCTCGCTTGCAAGTAGCTTGCCTGCGTGGCGTGACGATATCGTATGCTCGCTTGCAAGTAGAAAAGAATGGAATATGCTTTATTGGTCCGGTTGATCTCATAAAGATATTAGACCTGTCAATATGTTATGTAGTAATACAAGTAATGATGAACAATTTCAGAAATAAATATGAAAAACACATTTAAACATTATGAAAACTGAACAGCAATAAATTATTCAATCATCTAGAAACTCTATTACACTATAATAACATTTATCAATCAGGTATTTCTAAGTCTTGATTTGAATGAATTTGTTCTGTTAGTTCCAAGTGCAAGAGATAGTGAATTATACAAGTGAATGCCAGCATGTATGGGTCCAGTGTTTAGATAATAGATAGATTGCCCTTCAATATTTTTGTATTATTTTCCTGGTGTTATGGTTATGTTCTTCACCAAAATCGTGAATAAGATATTTTTTTCCAAAACATATTTGAATTTTGTATTTGTATTTATTAGCAGACGTTTGTACAATTTACATTGTGTTGACCTCGTCAGAAACTATATACTAAAACATAAATGTCAAGATTAAAAAATTTACATTAATTATGATTAACATATATAGTATTTAAAGTATTTACTAATTGTAAATCAATTCAAGTTTGAGCATATGAGTTCACCACACTCGTTCATAGAATTCATCGATATTGTAAAAAAACTTCTCGGAGGAGGAAAATCTTGACGTCTCTTTTAAAACTGCTTCTGTTATTAATGTTCCTCGGTCTCTCTGGAAGCCTATTCATTAGTTTTACACAACAATTCAACAAATCCTTGTCCAAAACATATAAAATTGTATGATAAATGTATATGTATATTAGGGATAACATCGATTAATCGAGAATCGATTAAGAATCGATTCTGATATAAAACAATTCCCAAATCAAAAAATCGATTTTTCAAAAAAAAAATTTCTTTTTCTTTTTCGGTTCAGTGCTGTACTTCTTTACGTCGTAATAAGTGCTCATTCCGTTGTCTATATTATTCTGTATTGTTGAGATATTACTATCTGGACAAAAGCTATCGCCGAACGTTGACGGAAATACCCAAATGGTACAGTACAGTTCAAAAAAGTCTCTAGCAGCTATTTTTCACGTGAACGCCTTGGGAAGGTTGAAAAAAAAAGTTTCAAATTACACTACTTTTTTTGAGAATAAACTTTTTACTAAATTTAAATTTTTTATTTTTTTTCAAATTTTTATTTTTTTCAAAATCGATTTTTAATCGATTCTGGAGCATAGAGAATCGATTCCTGATTTTGAGAATCGATGTCATCCCTAATGTATATGTGTATGTAGTAGCTTGTTTGGCTGACGTGGCGATATCGTGTGCTTCAGGTGAGATGGTCGCAGATAACAGCATACACTGGCGGATGCTGCAGACCGTGTTCAAGCAGTTCACGGGCGACCTGTTGGACTGCCCTCGCTTCGGTTCCCACTGGCAGCTCATCGGCTTCCAGGTAACGCCACGCACCCTGCAGACATCGTAGATCTATATACCACCGAGATACGTTAACAAGGCTGCGTCTCGGCACTAGCTTCACACCGCTTTGCAAACCAGGAAGTTTCACACATCTTAAGACGTATATCAGTGATAATATAAAATGCCTTGCTTGGATTCTATTTGTAAATGTCCAATATGGCCGGTGAGATTGGAACGAGCACATGTCGCTATCGGCTGCAGGAGTAACGTGTCTCGGTGAGGTATTATAGAATGCCTTGCTTGGATTCTATTTGTAAATGTCCAATATGGCCGCCAGGATAGGAACGAGCACATGTCGCTATCGGCTGCAGGAGTAACGTGTCTCGGTGAGGTAATATATATCTATGTCAGAATAGACACTGCAACACTTTTATTTGAACAGTTTCATTCCCAAACTATTTATTCTCTTCCATTTTCTTTCTTTTTTATTTGTTAACGGCCAAGTGAACCAATCGTTAACCGATCGAATAATCAATAGTTTTTTTCCAAACAGTTTTATTTTCAAATTTAGTCTTCGAACAGTTTTTTGGAACAGTAATTTTGTAAGCAGAAAAGTATGACTACAGACAGTGCATCCCCGGTGTCAGAGTACATTGTTTTTCATTTAGGACAACTAAATTAGGACGGTAAGATCGCCCTTGTGGTGCCCCGTCCAAACGATTCTACCTTTCATCTAACCTCAACTTGGGAATAAAATTTTGTATCAAGTTTGGAAGTTATTTTTTTAAAAAGTTCATTTTTCGAATCTCTTTCGAACACTTTTTTTCTGAAGTGTTGAAAAATCAAAGACTTTTTAAATGATTTTCATCGTCATATTTTTTTGTTGAAGCGTTTTGTTTTTGAAGACTTGTTTTTGCACACCCTTGCACACCCGCGTGCCGCTGTCATCTATCGACCTCGTTTCCAGGGCAACGACCCGAGCACAGACTTCCGAGGCGTGGGCATGCTGGGACTGCTCCACCTGCTCCACCTGTCCACCAGTCAGCAGTTCCGCACGCTCGCTAAGAGCCTGTACAGAGTGTCCGTGGACGAGCGTCAGAACTTCCCGCTGGCCGTCCTCAGTCTGAACATCACGTGCATAGCCCTGCAGGCGCTCAGGCACGGACAGCTGAACAGGTGCGGGCTGGCGTCGTTAACGCGCATGCAATACAGATGTACTTTCAATCTGTGGGAACTAGGCAAACACAGCATATGTAGCTGACTGGTTGACGCACTTTGCTTCATGAATCAACGTCTAGGAGATGGATTGAGGAATACGTGTTGATTTGTTTTTACTGATACAATACGCTAATCTATTGAAAAACAATAATACTGTTAGCTGTTATTTTAGAACTTTGTTCTTAGCTTTGCCCTCGTAAATGTGCCAAATTGACAAGCCTCTGAACGCTAGATAAAAGTGATATCGGCGAATATATTGTTCTGCATATCAAGTACAACAATATGTCAATGCAATAAAATCATTTGTTCCTGCTATCAATGTTGTAAAAGGCCATCTAACCACAAGTATATGTGCAGTGTAACCTGAGAATAGCCCAGCCTGGCAGTTAGGGTAGTGATTTGTTAACCTGTGGTTAATATCACAGTGATAACATAGATTAATCGAGAATCGATTCTAATGTAAAACAATTCTCAAATCAAAAAATAATTCTTTTTCCTAATATATATATTTTTTCTCTGGGGGGAAGAGGGGTCAGTGCCTTACTTCTTCACGTCGCATTATGTGCTCATTTCGTTGTCCATATTACTTTTGTATTGTTGAGATTTTACTATCTGGACGAAAGCTATCCCTTCGGTTACGTCCGACAGCCGAACGTTGACGGAGATACCCGAATGGTACAGTAACAGAACAGTTCTTTTCTCAATGACGGTAATCACGTGGTGTTGTTCAGGGCACCACAAGGGTGATGTTGAGGGATTGAGGGTTGAAATTATGATCTTTTCCCAATGATGGTAATCACGTGGTGTTGTCCAGGGCACCACAAGGGTGATGGTGTGAGATTGGAGGGTGAAATAATGCTCTTTTCTCTATGACGGTAATTACGTGGTGTTGTTCAGGGAACCACAACGGTGATGTTGAGGGTCTGAAGGGTGAAATTATGCTCTTTTCTCAATTGACGGTAATCACGTGGTGTTGTTCAGGGCACCACAAGGGTGATGTTGAGGGTCTGAAGGGTGAAATTATGCTCTTTTCTCAATGACGGTAATCAGGTTCTGTTGTTGTAAGCACCACAAGGGTGATGTTGAGGGTCTGAAGGGTGAAATTATGCTCTTTTCTCAATGACGGTAATCAGGTTCTGTTGTTCAAAGCACCACAAGGGTGATGTTGAGGGTCTGGAGGGTGAAATTATGCTCTTTTCTCAATGACGGTAATCAGGTGGTGTTGTTCAAAGCACCACAACGGTGATGTTGAGGGTCTGGAGGGTGAAATTATGCTCTTTTCTCAATGACGGTAATCAGGTTCTGTTGTTGAAAGCACCACAAGGGTGATGTTGAGGGTCTAAAGGGTGAAATTATGCTCTTTTCTCAATGACGGTAATCAGGTGGTGTTGTTCAAAGCACCACAACGGTGATGTTGAGGGTCTGGAGGGTGAAATTATGCTCTTTTCTCAATGACGGTAATCAGGTTCTGTTGTTGAAAGCACCACAAGGGTGATGTTGAGGGTCTGAAGGGTGAAATTATGCTCTTTTCTCAATGACGGTAATCAGGTTCTGTTGTTCAAAGCACCACAAGGGTGATGTTGAGGGTCTGAAGGGTGAAATTATGCTCTCTTCTCAATGACGGTAATCAGGTTCTGTTGTTGAAAGCACCACAAGAGTGATGTTGAGGGTCTGAAGGGGGAAATTATGCTCTTTTCTCAATGACGGTAATCAGGTTCTGTTGTTCAAAGCATCACAGGGGTGATGTTGAGGGTCTGAAGGGTGAAATTATGCTCTTTTCTCAATGACGGTAATCACGTGGTATTGTTCAAAGCACCACAAGAGTGATGTTGAGGGTCTGAAGGGTGAAATTATGCTCTTTTCTCAATGACGGTAATCACGTGGTGTTGTTCAAAGCACCACAAGGGTGATGTTGGGGGTCTGAAGGGTGAAATTATGCTCTTTTCTCAATGACGGTAATCACGTGGTGTTGTTCAAAGCACCACAAGGGTGATGTTGGGGGTCTGAAGGGTGAAATTATGCTCTTTTCTCAATGACAGAAATCAGGTTCTGTTGTTGAAGGCACCACAAGGGTGATGTTGGGGGTCTGAAGGGTGAAATTATGCTCTTTTCTCAATGACGGTAATCAGGTTCTGTTGTTCAAAGCACCACAAGAGTGATGTTGAGGGTCTGGAGGGTGAAATTATGCTCTTTTCTCAATGACGGTAATTAGGTTCTGTTGTTCAGAGCACCATAGGGGTGATGTTGGGGATCTGAAGGGTGAAATTATGCTCTTTTCTCAATGACGGTAATCACGTGGTGTTGTTCAAAGCACCACAAGAGTGATGTTGAGGGTCTGAAGGGTGAAATTATGCTCTTTTCTCGATGACAGTAATCAGGTTCTGTTGTTCAAAGCACCACAAGAGTGATGTTGAGGGTCTGAAGGGTCAAATTATGCTCTTTTCTCAATGACGGTAATCATGATCTGTTGTTCAAAGCACCACAAGAGTGATGTTGAGGATCTGAAGGGTGAAATTATGCTCTTTTCTCAATGACGGTAATCACGTGGTGTTGTTCAAAGCACCACAAGTGTGATGTTGAGGGTCTGAAGGGTGATATTATGCTCTTTTCTCAATGACAGTAATCAGGTTCTGTTGTTCAAAGCACCACAAGAGTGATGTTGAGGGTCTGAAGGGTGAAATTATGCTCTATTCTCAATGACGGTAATCAGGTTCTGTTGTTGAAAGCACCACAAGAGTGATGTTGAGGATCTGAAGGGTGAAATTATGCTCTTTTCTCAATGACGGTAGTCAGGTTCTGTTGATCAAAGCACCACAAGAGTGATGTTGAGGGTCTGAAGGGTGAAATTATGCTCTTTTCTCAATGATGGTAGTCACATGATGTTGTTCAAAGCACCACAAGGGTGATGTTGAGGGTCTGAAGGGTGAAATCATGCTCTTTTCTCAATGACGGTAATCAGGTTCTGTTGTTCAAAGCACCACAAGGGTGATGTTGAGGGTCTGAAGAGTGAATTTATGCTCTTTTCTCAATGACGGTAATCACGTGGTGTTGTTCAGACCACCACAAGAGTGATGTTGAGGGTCTGAAGGGTGAAATTATGCTCTTTTCTCAATGACCGTAATCACGTGGTGTTGTTTAAAGCACCACAAGAGTGATGTTGAGGGTCTGAAGGGTGAAATTATGCTCTTTTCTCAATGACGGTAATCACGTGGTGTTGTTCAAAGCACCACAAGGGTGATGTTGAGGGTCTGAAGGGTGAAATTATGCTCTTTTCTCAATGACGGTAATCACATGGTGTTGTTCAAAGCACCATAAGAGTGATGTTGAGGGTCTGAAGGGTGAAATTATGCTCTTTTCTCAATGATGGTAATCAGGTACTGTTGTTCAGACCACCACAAGAGTGATGTTGAGGGTCTGAAGGGTGAAATTATGCTCTTTTCTCAATGACGGTAATCAGGTTCTGTTGTTGAAAGCACCACAAGAGTGATGTTGAGGGTCTGAAGGGTGAAATTATGCTCTTTTCTCAATGACGGTAATCAGGTTCTGTTGTTCAAAGCACCACAAGAGTGATGTTGAGGGTCTGAAGGGTGAAATTATTCTCTTTTCTCAATGACGGTAATCACGTGGTGTTGTTTAAAGCACCACAAGAGTGATGTTGAGGGTCTGAAGGGTGAAATTATGCTCTTTTCTCAATGACGGTAATCACATGGTGTTGTTCAAAGCACCATAAGAGTGATGTTGAGGGTCTGAAGGGTGAAATTATGCTCTTTTCTCAATGACGGTAATCAGGTTCTGTTGTTCAAAGCACCACAAGAGTGATGTTGGGGGTCTGAAGGGTGAAATTATGCTCTTTTCTCCTTGACGGTAATCACGTGGTGTTGTTGTAAGCACCACAAGGGTGATGTTGAGGGTCTGAAGGGTGAAATTATGCTCTTTTCTCAATGACGGTAATCTGGTTCTGTTGTTCAATGCACCACAAGGGTGATGTTGAGGGTCTGGAGGGTGAAATTAGGCTCTTTTCTCAATGACGGTGATCAGGTGGTGTTGTTCAAAGCACCACAACGGTGATGTTGAGGGTCTGGAGGGTGAAATTATGCTCTTTTCTCAATGACGGTAATCAGGTTCTGTTGTTGAAAGCACCACAAGGGTGATGTTGAGGGTCTAAAGGGTGAAATTATGCTCTTTTCTCAATGACGGTAATCAGGTGGTGTTGTTCAAAGCACCACAACGGTGATGTTGAGGGTCTGGAGGGTGAAATTATGCTCTTTTCCCAATGACGGTAATCAGGTTCTGTTGTTGAAAACACCACAAGGGTGATGTTGAGGGTCTGAAGTGTGAAATTATGCTCTTTTCTCAATGACGGTAATCAGGTTCTGTTGTTCAAAGCACCACAAGGGTGATGTTGAGGGTCTGAAGGGTGAAATTATGCTCTTTTCTCAATGACGGTAATCAGGTTCTGTTGTTGAAAGCACCACATGAGTGATGTTGAGGGTCTGAAGGGGGAAATTATGCTCTTTTCTCAATGACGGTAATCAGGTTCTGTTGTTCAAAGCATCACAAGGGTGATGTTGAGGGTCCGAAGGGTGAAAGTATGCTCTTTTCTCAATGACGGTAATCACGTGGTGTTGTTCAAAGCACCACAAGAGTGATGTTGAGGGTCTGAAGGGTGAAATTATGCTCTTTTCTCAATGACGGTAATCACGTGGTGTTGTTCAAAGCACCACAAGGGTGATGTTGGGGGTCTGAAGGGTGAAATTATGCTCTTTTCTCCTTGACGGTAATCACGTGGTGTTGTTGTAAGCACCACAAGGGTGATGTTGAGGGTCTGAAGGGTGAAATTATGCTCTTTTCTCAATGACGGTAATCTGGTTCTGTTGTTCAATGCACCACAAGGGTGATGTTGAGGGTCTGGAGGGTGAAATTAGGCTCTTTTCTCAATGACGGTGATCAGGTGGTGTTGTTCAAAGCACCACAACGGTGATGTTGAGGGTCTGGAGGGTGAAATTATGCTCTTTTCTCAATGACGGTAATCAGGTTCTGTTGTTGAAAGCACCACAAGGGTGATGTTGAGGGTCTAAAGGGTGAAATTATGCTCTTTTCTCAATGACGGTAATCAGGTGGTGTTGTTCAAAGCACCACAACGGTGATGTTGAGGGTCTGGAGGGTGAAATTATGGTCTTTTCCCAATGACGGTAATCAGGTTCTGTTGTTGAAAACACCACAAGGGTGATGTTGAGGGTCTGAAGTGTGAAATTATGCTCTTTTCTCAATGACGGTAATCAGGTTCTGTTGTTCAAAGCACCACAAGGGTGATGTTGAGGGTCTGAAGGGTGAAATTATGCTCTTTTCTCAATGACGGTAATCAGGTTCTGTTGTTGAAAGCACCACATGAGTGATGTTGAGGGTCTGAAGGGGGAAATTATGCTCTTTTCTCAATGACGGTAATCAGGTTCTGTTGTTCAAAGCATCACAAGGGTGATGTTGAGGGTCCGAAGGGTGAAAGTATGCTCTTTTCTCAATGACGGTAATCACGTGGTGTTGTTCAAAGCACCACAAGAGTGATGTTGAGGGTCTGAAGGGTGAAATTATGCTCTTTTCTCAATGACGGTAATCACGTGGTGTTGTTCAAAGCACCACAAGGGTGATGTTGGGGGTCTGAAGGGTGAAATTATGCTCTTTTCTCAATGACGGTAATCACGTGGTGTTGTTCAAAGCACCACAAGGGTGATGTTGGGGGTCTGAAGGGTGAAATTATGCTCTTTTCTCAATGACAGAAATCAGGTTCTGTTGTTGAAGGCACCACAAGGGTGATGTTGGGGGTCTGAAGGGTGAAATTATGCTCTTTTCTCAATGACGGTAATCAGGTTCTGTTGTTCAAAGCACCACAAGAGTGATGTTGAGGGTCTGGAGGGTGAAATTATGCTCTTTTCTTAATGACGGTAATCAGGTTCTGTTGTTCAAAGCACCACAAGAGTGATGTTGAGGGTCTGGAGGGTGAAATTATGCTCTTTTCTCAATGACGGTAATCAGGTTCTGTTGTTGAAAGCACCACAAGGGTGATGTTGAGGGTCTAAAGGGTGAAATTATGCTCTTTTCTCAATGACGGTAATCAGGTGGTGTTGTTCAAAGCACCACAACGGTGATGTTGAGGGTCTGGAGGGTGAAATTATGCTCTTTTCTCAATGACGGTAATCAGGTTCTGTTGTTGAAAGCACCACAAGGGTGATGTTGAGGGTCTGAAGGGTGAAATTATGCTCTTTTCTCAATGACGGTAATCAGGTTCTGTTGTTCAAAGCACCACAAGGGTGATGTTGAGGGTCTGAAGGGTGAAATTATGCTCTCTTCTCAATGACGGTAATCAGGTTCTGTTGTTGAAAGCACCACAAGAGTGATGTTGAGGGTCTGAAGGGGGAAATTATGCTCTTTTCTCAATGACGGTAATCAGGTTCTGTTGTTCAAAGCATCACAGGGGTGATGTTGGGGGTCTGAAGGGTGAAATTATGCTCTTTTCTCAATGACGGTAATCACGTGGTATTGTTCAAAGCACCACAAGAGTGATGTTGAGGGTCTGAAGGGTGAAATTATGCTCTTTTCTCAATGACGGTAATCACGTGGTGTTGTTCAAAGCACCACAAGGGTGATGTTGGGGGTCTGAAGGGTGAAATTATGCTCTTTTCTCAATGACGGTAATCACGTGGTGTTGTTCAAAGCACCACAAGGGTGATGTTGGGGGTCTGAAGGGTGAAATTATGCTCTTTTCTCAATGACAGAAATCAGGTTCTGTTGTTGAAGGCACCACAAGGGTGATGTTGGGGGTCTGAAGGGTGAAATTATGCTCTTTTCTCAATGACGGTAATCAGGTTCTGTTGTTCAAAGCACCACAAGAGTGATGTTGAGGGTCTGGAGGGTGAAATTATGCTCTTTTCTCAATGACGGTAATTAGGTTCTGTTGTTCAGAGCACCATAGGGGTGATGTTGGGGATCTGAAGGGTGAAATTATGCTCTTTTCTCAATGACGGTAATCACGTGGTGTTGTTCAAAGCACCACAAGAGTGATGTTGAGGGTCTGAAGGGTGAAATTATGCTCTTTTCTCGATGACAGTAATCAGGTTCTGTTGTTCAAAGCACCACAAGAGTTGTTGTTGAGGGTCTGAAGGGTCAAATTATGCTCTTTTCTCAATGACGGTAATCAGGATCTGTTGTTCAAAGCACCACAAGAGTGATGTTGAGGATCTGAAGGGTGAAATTATGCTCTTTTCTCAATGACGGTAATCACGTGGTGTTGTTCAAAGCACCACAAGTGTGATGTTGAGGGTCTGAAGGGTGATATTATGCTCTTTTCTCAATGACAGTAATCAGGTTCTGTTGTTCAAAGCACCACAAGAGTGATGTTGAGGGTCTGAAGGGTGAAATTATGCTCTTTTCTCAATGACGGTAATCAGGTTCTGTTGTTGAAAGCACCACAAGAGTGATGTTGAGGATCTGAAGGGTGAAATTATGCTCTTTTCTCAATGACGGTAGTCAGGTTCTGTTGTTCAAAGCACCACAAGAGTGATGTTGAGGGTCTGAAGGGTGAAATTATGCTCTTTTCTCAATGACGGTAATCAGGTGGTGTTGTTCAAAGCACCACAAGAGTGATGTTGAGGGTCTGAAGGGTGAAATTATGCTCTTTTCTCAATGACGGTAATCAGGATCTGTTGTTCAAAGCACCACAAGAGTGATGTTGAGGATCTGAAGGGTGAAATTATGCTCTTTTCTCAATGACGGTAGTCAGGTTCTGTTGTTCAAAGCACCACAAGAGTGATGTTGAGGGTCTGAAGGGTGAAATTATGCTCTTTTCTCAATGACAGTAATCAGGTTCTGTTGTTCAAAGCACCACAAGAGTGATGTTGAGGGTCTGAAGGGTGAAATTATGCTCTTTTCTCAATGACGGTAATCAGGATCTGTTGTTCAAAGCACCACAAGAGTGATGTTGAGGATCTGAAGGGTGAAATTATGCTCTTTTCTCAATGACGGTAATCACGTGGTGTTGTTCAAAGCACCACAAGAGTAATGTTGAGGGTCTGAAGGGTGAAATTATGCTCTTTTCTCAATGATGGTAATCACGTGGTGTTGTTCAAAGCACCACAAGGGTGATGTTGAGGGTCTGAAGGGTGATATTATGCTCTTTTCTCAATGACGGTAATCAGGTTCTGTTGTTGAAAACACCACAAGGGTGATGTTGAGGGTCTGAAGGGTGATATTATGCTCTTTTCTCAATGACGGTAATCAGGTTCTGTTGTTGAAAACACCACAAGGGTGATGTTGAGGGTCTGAAGTGTGAAATTATGCTCTTTTCTCAATGACAGTAATCAGGTACTGTTGTTCAGACCACCACAAGGGTGATGTTGAGGGTCTGAAGGGTGATATTATGCTCTTTTCTCAATGACGGTAATCAGGTTCTGTTGTTGAAAGCACCACAAGAGTGATGTTGAGGGTCTGAAGGGTGAAATTATGCTCTTTTCTCAATGACGGTAATCACGTGGTGTTGTTCAAAGCACCACAAGTGTGATGTTGAGGGTCTGAAGGGTGATATTATGCTCTTTTCTCAATGACGGTAATCAGGTTCTGTTGTTGAAAGCACCACAAGAGTGATGTTGAGGGTCTGAAGAGTGAATTTATGCTCTTTTCTCAATGACGGTAATCACGTGGTGTTGTTCAGACCACCACAAGAGTGATGTTGAGGGTCTGAAGGGTGAAATTATGCTCTTTTCTCAATGACCGTAATCACGTGGTGTTGTTTAAAGCACCACAAGAGTGATGTTGAGGGTCTGAAGGGTGAAATTATGCTCTTTTCTCAATGACGGTAATCACATGGTGTTGTTCAAAGCACCATAAGAGTGATGTTGAGGGTCTGAAGGGTGAAATTATGCTCTTTTCTCAATGATGGTAATCAGGTTCTGTTGTTCAAAGCACCACAAGAGTGATGTTGGGGGTCTGAAGGGTGAAATTATGCTCTTTTCTCCTTGACGGTAATCACGTGGTGTTGTTCAAAGCACCACAAGGGTGATGTTGAGGGTCTGAAGGGTGAAATTATGCTCTTTTCTCAATGACAGTAATCAGGTACTGTTGTTCAGACCACCACAAGAGTGATGTTGAGGGTCTGAAGGGTGAAATTATGCTCTTTTCTCAATGACGGTAATCAGGTTCTGTTGTTGAAAGCACCACAAGGGTGATGTTGAGGGTCTGAAGGGTGAAATTATGCTCTTTTCTCAATGACGGTAATCAGGTTCTGTTGTTCAGGGCACCACAGGAGTGATGTTGGGGGTCTGAAGGGTGAAATTATGCTCTTTTCTCAATGACGATAATCACATGATGTTGTTCAAAGCACCACAAGGGTGATGTTGAGGGTCTGAAGGGTGAAATTATGCTCTTTTCTCAATGACGGTAATCAGGTTCTGTTGTTCAGAGCACCACAAGAGTGATGTTGAGGGTCTGAAGGGTGAAATTATGCTCTTTTCTCAATGACGGTAATCACGTGGTGTTGTTCAGAGCACCACAAGGGTGATGTTGAGGGTCTGAAGGGTGAAATTATGCTCTTTTCTCAATGACGGTAATCAGGTTCTGTTGTTGTAAGCACCACAAGGGTGATGTTGAGGGTCTGAAGGGTGAAATTATGCTCTTTTCTCAATGACGGTAATCTGGTTCTGTTGTTCAAAGCACCACAAGGGTGATGTTGAGGGTCTGGAGGGTGAAATTATGCTCTTTTCTCAATGACGGTAATCAGGTGGTGTTGTTCAAAGCACCACAACGGTGATGTTGAGGGTCTGGAGGGTGAAATTATGCTCTTTTCTCAATGACGGTAATCAGGTTCTGTTGTTGAAAGCACCACAAGGGTGATGTTGAGGGTCTAAAGGGTGAAATTATGCTCTTTTCTCAATGACGGTAATCAGGTGGTGTTGTTCAAAGCACCACAACGGTGATGTTGAGGGTCTGGAGGGTGAAATTATGCTCTTTTCTCAATGACGGTAATCAGGTTCTGTTGTTGAAAACACCACAAGGGTGATGTTGAGGGTCTGAAGTGTGAAATTATGCTCTTTTCTCAATGACGGTAATCAGGTTCTGTTGTTCAAAGCACCACAAGGGTGATGTTGAGGGTCTGAAGGGTGAAATTATGCTCTTTTCTCAATGACGGTAATCAGGTTCTGTTGTTGAAAGCACCACAAGAGTGATGTTGAGGGTCTGAAGGGGGAAATTATGCTCTTTTCTCAATGACGGTAATCAGGTTCTGTTGTTCAAAGCATCACAAGGGTGATGTTGAGGGTCTGAAGGGTGAAATTATGCTCTTTTCTCAATGACTGTAATCACGTGGTGTTGTTCAAAGCACCACAAGAGTGATGTTGAGGGTCTGAAGGGTGAAATTATGCTCTTTTCTCAATGACGGTAATCACGTGGTGTTGTTCAAAGCACCACAAGGGTGATGTTGGGGGTCTGAAGGGTGAAATTATGCTCTTTTCTCAATGACGGTAATCACGTGGTTTTGTTCAAAGCACCACAAGGGTGATGTTGGGGGTCTGAAGGGTGAAATTATGCTCTTTTCTCAATGACAGAAATCAGGTTCTGTTGTTGAAGGCACCACAAGGGTGATGTTGGGGGTCTGAAGGGTGAAATTATGCTCTTTTCTCAATGACGGTAATCAGGTTCTGTTGTTCAAAGCACCACAAGAGTGATGTTGAGTGTCTGGAGGGTGAAATTATGCTCTTTTCTCAATGACGGTAATCAGGTTCTGTTGTTCAGAGCACCATAGGGGTGATGTTGGGGATCTGAAGGGTGAAATTATGCTCTTTTCTCAATGACGGTAATCACGTCTTGTTGTTCAAAGCACCACAAGAGTGATGTTGAGGGTCTGAAGGGTGAAATTATGCTCTTTTCTCAATGACAGTAATCAGGTTCTGTTGTTCAAAGCACCACAAGAGTGATGTTGAGGGTCTGAAGGGTCAAATTATGCTCTTTTCTCAATGACGGTAATCAGGATCTGTTGTTCAAAGCACCACAAGAGAGAGGTTGAGGATCTGAAGGGTGAAATTATGCTCTTTTCTCAATGACGGTAATCACGTGGTGTTGTTCAAAGCACCACAAGAGTGATGTTGAGGGTCTGAAGGGTGATATTATGCCCTTTTCTCAATGACAGTAATCAGGTTCTGTTGTTCAAAGCACCACAAGAGTGATGTTGAGGGTCTGAAGGGTGAAATTATGCTCTTTTCTCAATGACGGTAATCAGGTTCTGTTGTTGAAAGCACCACAAGAGTGATGTTGAGGATCTGAAGGGTGAAATTATGATCTTTTCTCAATGACGGTAGTCAGGTTCTGTTGATCAAAGCACCACAAGAGTAATGTTGAGGGTCTGAAGGGTGAAATTATGCTCTTTTCTCAATGATGGTAGTCACATGATGTTGTTCAAAGCACCACAAGGGTGATGTTGAGGGTCTGAAGAGTGAATTTATGCTCTTTTCTCAATGACGGTAATCACGTGGTGTTGTTCAGACCACCACAAGAGTGATGTTGAGGGTCTGAAGGGTGAAATTATGCTCTTTTCTCAATGTATGTAATCACGTGGTGTTGTTCAAAGCACAACAAGAGTGATGTTGAGGGTCTGAAGGGTGAAATTATGCTCTTTTCTCAATGACGGTAATCAGGTTCTGTTGTTGAAAGCACCACAAGAGTGATGTTGGGGGTCTGAAGGGTGAAATTATGCTCTTTTCTCAATGACGTTAATCAGGTTCTGTTGTTCAAAGCACCGCAAGAGTGATGTTGGGGGTCTGAAGGGTGAAATTATGCTCTTTTCTCAATGACGGTAATCACGTGGTGTTGTTCAAAGCACCACAAGAGTGATGTTGAGGGTCTGAAGGGGGAAATTATGCTCTTTTCCCAATGACGGTAATCAGGTTCTGTTGTTGAAAACACCACAAGGGTGATGTTGAGGATCTGAAGGGTGAAACTATGCTCTTTTCTCAATGACGGTAATCACGTGGTGTTGTTCAAAGCACCACAAGAGTGATGTTGAGGGTCTGAAGTGTGAAATTATGCTCTTTTCTCAATGACGGTAATCAGGTTCTGTTGTTCAAAGCACCACAAGGGTGATGTTGAGGGTCTGAAGGGTGAAATTATGCTCTTTTCTCAATGACGGTAATCAGGTTCTGTTGTTCAAAGCACCACAAGGGTGATGTTGAGGGTCTGAAGGGGGAAATTATGCTCTTTTCCCAATGACGGTAATCAGGTTCTGTTGTTGAAAACACCACAAGGGTGATGTTGAGGATCTGAAGGGTGAAACTATGCTCTTTTCTTAATGACGGTAATCAGGTTCTGTTGTTCAAAGCACCACAAGAGTGATGTTGAGGGTCTGAAGTGTGAAATTATGCTCTTTTCTCAATGACGGTAATCAGGTTCTGTTGTTCAAAGCACCACAAGGGTGATGTTGAGGGTCTGAAGGGTGAAATTATGCTCTTTTCTCAATTACGGTAGTCAGGTTCTGTTGTTCAGAGCACCACAAGAGTGATGTTGAGGGTCTGAAGGGTGATATTATGCTCTTTTCTCAATGACGGTAATCAGGTTCTGTTGTTCAAAGCATCACAAGGGTGATGTTGAGGGTCTGAAGGGTGAAATTATGCTCTTTTCTCAATGACGGTAATCAGGTTCTGTTGTTCAGAGCACCACAAGAGTGATGTTGAGGGTCTGAAGTGTGAAATTATGCTCTTTTCTCAATGACGGTAATCAGGTTCTGTTGTTCAAAGCATCACAAGGGTGATGTTGAGGGTCTGAAGGGTGAAATTATGCTCTTTTCTCAATGACGGTAATCAGGTTCTGTTGTTCAGAGCACCACAAGAGTGATGTTGAGGGTCTGAAGTGTGAAATTATGCTCTTTTCTCAATGACGGTAATCAGGTTCTGTTGTTCAAAGCATCACAAGGGTGATGTTGAGGGTCTGAAGTGTGAAATTATGCTCTTTTCTCAATGACGGTAATCAGGTTCTGTTGTTCAAAGCATCACAAGGGTGATGTTGAGGGTCTGAAGTGTGAAATTATGCTCTTTTCTCAATGACGGTAATCAGGTTCTGTTGTTCAAAGCACCACAAGGGTGATGTTGAGGGTCTGAAGGGTGAAATTATGCTCTTTTCTCAATTACGGTAATCAGGTTCTGTTGTTCAGAGCACCACAAGAGTGATGTTGAGGGTCTGAAGTGTGAAATTATGCTCTTTTCTCAATGACGGTAATCAGTTTCTGTTGTTCAAAGCATCACAAGGGTGATGTTGAGGGTCTGAAGGGTGAAATTATGATCTTTTCTCAATGACGGTAATCACGTGGTGTTGTTCAAAGCACCACAAGAGTGATGTTGAGGGTCTGAAGGGTGAAATTATGCTCTTTTCTCAATGACGGTAATCACGTGGTGTTGTTCAAAGCACCACAAGGGTGATGTTGGGGGTCTGGAGGGTGAAATTATGCTCTTTTCTCAATGACGGTAATCACGTGGTGTTGTTCAAAGCACCACAAGGGTGATGTTGGGGGTCTGAAGGGTGAAATTATGCTCTTTTCTCAATGACAGAAATCAGGTTCTGTTGTTGAAGGCACCACAAGGGTGATGTTGGGGGTCTGAAGGGTGAAATTATGCTCTTTTCTCAATGACGGTAATCAGGTTCTGTTGTTCAAAGCACCACAAGAGTGATGTTGAGGGTCTGGAGGGTGAAATTATGCTCTTTTCTCAATGACGGTAATCAGGTTCTGTTGTTCAAAGCACCACAAGAGTGATGTTGAGGGTCTGGAGGGTGAAATTATGCTCTTTTCTTAATGACGGTAATCAGGTTCTGTTGTTGAAAGCACCACAAGGGTGATGTTGAGGGTCTAATGGGTGAAATTATGCTCTTTTCTCAATGACGGTAATCAGGTGGTGTTGTTCAAAGCACCACAACGGTGATGTTGAGGGTCTGGAGGGTGAAATTATGCTCTTTTCTCAATGACGGTAATCAGGTTCTGTTGTTGAAAGCACCACAAGAGTGATGTTGAGGGTCTGAAGGGTGAAATTATGCTCTTTTCTCAATGACGGTAATCAGGTTCTGTTGTTCAAAGCACCACAAGGGTGATGTTGAGGGTCTGAAGGGTGAAATTATGCTCTCTTCTCAATGACGGTAATCAGGTTCTGTTGTTGAAAGCACCACAAGAGTGATGTTGAGGGTCTGAAGGGGGAAATTATGCTCTTTTCTCAATGACGGTAATCAGGTTCTGTTGTTCAAAGCATCACAGGGGTGATGTTGAGGGTCTGAAGGGTGAAATTATGCTCTTTTCTCAATGACGGTAATCACGTGGTATTGTTCAAAGCACCACAAGAGTGATGTTGAGGGTCTGAAGGGTGAAATTATGCTCTTTTCTCAATGACGGTAATCACGTGGTGTTGTTCAAAGCACCACAAGGGTGATGTTGGGGGTCTGAAGGGTGAAATTATGCTCTTTTCTCAATGACGGTAATCACGTGGTGTTGTTCAAAGCACCACAAGGGTGATGTTGGGGGTCTGAAGGGTGAAATTATGCTCTTTTCTCAATGACAGAAATCAGGTTCTGTTGTTGAAGGCACCACAAGGGTGATGTTGGGGGTCTGAAGGGTGAAATTATGCTCTTTTCTCAATGACGGTAATCAGGTTCTGTTGTTCAAAGCACCACAAGAGTGATGTTGAGGGTCTGGAGGGTGAAATTATGCTCTTTTCTCAATAACGGTAATTAGGTTCTGTTGTTCAGAGCACCATAGGGGTGATGTTGGGGATCTGAAGGGTGAAATTATGCTCTTTTCTCAATGACGGTAATCACGTGGTGTTGTTCAAAGCACCACAAGAGTGATGTTGAGGGTCTGAAGGGTGAAATTATGCTCTTTTCTCGATGACAGTAATCAGGTTCTGTTGTTCAAAGCACCACAAGAGTTGTTGTTGAGGGTCTGAAGGGTCAAATTATGCTCTTTTCTCAATGACGGTAATCAGGATCTGTTGTTCAAAGCACCACAAGAGTGATGTTGAGGATCTGAAGGGTGAAATTATGCTCTTTTCTCAATGACGGTAATCACGTGGTGTTGTTCAAAGCACCACAAGTGTGATGTTGAGGGTCTGAAGGGTGATATTATGCTCTTTTCTCAATGACAGTAATCAGGTTCTGTTGTTCAAAGCACCACAAGAGTGATGTTGAGGGTCTGAAGGGTGAAATTATGCTCTTTTCTCAATGACGGTAATCAGGTTCTGTTGTTGAAAGCACCACAAGAGTGATGTTGAGGATCTGAAGGGTGAAATTATGCTCTTTTCTCAATGACGGTAGTCAGGTTCTGTTGATCAAAGCACCACAAGAGTGATGTTGAGGGTCTGAAGGGTGAAATTATGCTCTTTTCTCAATGATGGTAGTCACATGATGTTGTTCAAAGCACCACAAGGGTGATGTTGAGGGTCTGAAGAGTGAATTTATGCTCTTTTCTCAATGACGGTAATCACGTGGTGTTGTTCAGACCACCACAAGAGTGATGTTGAGGGTCTGAAGGGTGAAATTATGCTCTTTTCTCAATGACCGTAATCACGTGGTGTTGTTTAAAGCACCACAAGAGTGATGTTGAGGGTCTGAAGGGTGAAATTATGCTCTTTTCTCAATGACGGTAATCACATGGTGTTGTTCAAAGCACCATAAGAGTGATGTTGAGGGTCTGAAGGGTGAAATTATGCTCTTTTCTCAATGATGGTAATCAGGTTCTGTTGTTCAAAGCACCACAAGAGTGATGTTGGGGGTCTGAAGGGTGAAATTATGCTCTTTTCTCCTTGACGGTAATCACGTGGTGTTGTTCAAAGCACCACAAGGGTGATGTTGAGGGTCTGAAGGGTGAAATTATGCTCTTTTCTCAATGACAGTAATCAGGTACTGTTGTTCAGACCACCACAAGAGTGATGTTGAGGGTCTGAAGGGTGAAATTATGCTCTTTTCTCAATGACGGTAATCAGGTTCTGTTGTTGAAAGCACCACAAGGGTGATGTTGAGGGTCTGAAGGGTGAAATTATGCTCTTTTCTCAATGACGGTAATCAGGTTCTGTTGTTCAGAGCACCACAAGAGTGATGTTGAGGGTCTGAAGGGTGAAATTATGCTCTTTTCTCAATGACGGTAATCACGTGGTGTTGTTCAGAGCACCACAAGGGTGATATTGAGGGTCTGAAGGGTGAAATTATGCTCTTTTCTCAATGACGGTAATCAGGTTCTGTTGTTGTAAGCACCACGAGGGTGATGTTGAGGGTCTGAAGGGTGAAATTATGCTCTTTTCTCAATGACGGTAATCTGGTTCTGTTGTTCAAAGCACCACAAGGGTGATGTTGAGGGTCTGGAGGGTGAAATTATGCTCTTTTCTCAATGACGGTAATCAGGTGGTGTTGTTCAAAGCACCACAACGGTGATGTTGAGGGTCTGAAGGGTGAAATTATGCTCTTTTCTCAATGACGGTAATCATGTTCTGTTGTTCAAAGCACCACAAGAGTGATGTTGAGGGTCTGAAGGGTGAAATCATGCTCTTCTCTCAATGACGGTGATCACGTGGTGTTGTTCAGAGCACCACAAGGGTGATGTTGAGGGTCTGAAGGGTGAAATTATGCTCCCTTCTCAATGATGGTATTCACGTGGTGTTGTTCAGAGCACCACAAGGGTGATGTTGAGGGTCTGAAGGGTGAAATTATGCTCTTTCCTCAATGACGGTCATCAGGTTCTGTTGTTCAAAGCACCACAAGGGTGATGTTGAGGATCTGAAGGGTGAAATCATGCTCTTTTCTCAATGACGGTCATCAGGTTCTGTTGTTCAAAGCACCACAAGGGTGATGTTGAGGGTCTGAAGGGTGAAGTTATGCTCTTTTCTCAATGACGGTCATCAGGTTCTGTTGTTCAAAGCACCACAAGGGTGATGTTGAGGGTCTGAAGGGTGAAATTATGCTCTTTTCTCAATGACGGTAATCAGGTTCTGTTGTTCAGAGCACCACAAAGGTGATGTTGAGGGTCTGAAGGGTGAAATTATGCTCTTTTCTCAATGATGGTATTCACGTGGTGTTGTTCAAAGCACCACAAGGGTAATGTTGAGGGTCTGAAGGGTGAAATTATGCTCTTTTCTCAATGACGGTCATCAGGTTCTGTTGTTCAAAGCACCACAAGGGTGATGTTGAGGGTCTGAAGGGTGAAATTATGCTCTTTTCTCAATGACGGTAATCAGGTGGTGTTGTTGAAAGCACCACAAGGGTGATGTTGAGGGTCTGAAGGGTGAAATTATGCTCTTTTCTCAATGACGGTAATCAGGTTCTGTTGTTGAAAACACCACAAGGGTGATGTTGAGGATCTGAAGGGTGAAACTATGCTCTTTTCTTAATGACGGTAATCAGGTTCTGTTGTTCAAAGCACCACAAGAGTGATGTTGAGGGTCTGAAGTGTGAAATTATGCTCTTTTCTCAATGACGGTAATCAGGTTCTGTTGTTCAAAGCACCACAAGGGTGATGTTGAGGGTCTGAAGGGTGAAATTATGCTCTTTTCTCAATGACGGTAATCAGGTTCTGTTGTTGAAAGCACCACAAGAGTGATGTTGAGGGTCTGAAGGGTGATATTATGCTCTTTTCTCAATGACGGTAATCACGTGGTGTTGTTCAAAGCACCACAAGGGTGATGTTGAGGGTCTGAAGGGTGAAATTATGCTCTTTTCTCAATTACGGTAATCAGGTTCTGTTGTTCAGAGCACCACAAGAGTGATGTTGAGGGTCTGAAGTGTGAAATTATGCTCTTTTCTCAATGACGGTAATCAGGTTCTGTTGTTCAAAGCATCACAAGGGTGATGTTGAGGGTCTGAAGGGTGAAATTATGCTCTTTTCTCAATGACGGTAATCAGGTTCTGTTGTTCAGAGCACCACAAGAGTGATGTTGAGGTTCTGAAGTGTGAAATTATGCTCTTTTCTCAATGACGGTAATCAGGTTCTGTTGTTCAAAGCATCACAAGGGTGATGTTGAGGGTCTGAAGTGTGAAATTATGCTCTTTTCTCAATGACGGTAATCAGGTTCTGTTGTTCAAAGCATCACAAGGGTGATGTTGAGGGTCTGAAGTGTGAAATTATGCTCTTTTCTCAATGACGGTAATCAGGTTCTGTTGTTCAAAGCACCACAAGAGTGATGTTGAGGGTCTGAAGGGTGAAATTATACTCTTTTCTCAATGACGGTAATCAGGTTCTGTTGTTCAGAGCACCACAAGAGTGATGTTGAGGGTCTGAAGTGTGAAATTATGCTCTTTTCTCAATGACGGTAATCAGGTTCTGTTGTTCAAAGCACCACAAGAGTGATGTTGAGGGTCTGAAGGGTGAAATTATGCTCTTTTCTTAATGACGGTAATCAGGTTCTGTTGTTCAAAGCACCACAAGGGTGATGTTGAGGGTCTGAAGGGTGAAATTATGCTCTTTTCTCAATTACGGTAATCAGGTTCTGTTGTTCAGAGCACCACAAGAGTGATGTTGAGGGTCTGAAGTGTGAAATTATGCTCTTTTCTCAATGACGGTAATCAGGTTCTGTTGTTCAAAGCATCACAAGGGTGATGTTGAGGGTCTGAAGGGTGAAATTATGCTCTTTTCTCAATGACGGTAATCACGTGGTGTTGTTCAAAGCACCACAAGAGTGATGTTGAGGGTCTGAAGGGTGAAATTATGCTCTTTTCTCAATGACGGTAATCACGTGGTGTTGTTCAAAGCACCACAAGGGTGATGTTGGGGGTCTGGAGGGTGAAATTATGCTCTTTTCTCAATGACGGTAATCACGTGGTGTTGTTCAAAGCACCACAAGGGTGATGTTGGGGGTCTGAAGGGTGAAATTATGCTCTTTTCTCAATGACAGAAATCAGGTTCTGTTGTTGAAGGCACCACAAGGGTGATGTTGGGGGTCTGAAGGGTGAAATTATGCTCTTTTCTCAATGACGGTAATCAGGTTCTGTTGTTCAAAGCACCACAAGAGTGATGTTGAGGGTCTGGAGGGTGAAATTATGCTCTTTTCTCAATGACGGTAATCAGGTTCTGTTGTTCAAAGCACCACAAGAGTGATGTTGAGGGTCTGGAGGGTGAAATTATGCTCTTTTCTCAATGACGGTAATCAGGTTCTGTTGTTGAAAGCACCACAAGGGTGATGTTGAGGGTCTAATGGGTGAAATTATGCTCTTTTCTCAATGACGGTAATCAGGTGGTGTTGTTCAAAGCACCACAACGGTGATGTTGAGGGTCTGGAGGGTGAAATTATGCTCTCTTCTCAATGACGGTAATCAGGTTCTGTTGTTGAAAGCACCACAAGGGTGATGTTGAGGGTCTGAAGGGTGAAATTATGCTCTTTTCTCAATGACGGTAATCAGGTTCTGTTGTTCAAAGCACCACAAGGGTGATGTTGAGGGTCTGAAGGGTGAAATTATGCTCTCTTCTCAATGACGGTAATCAGGTTCTGTTGTTGAAAGCACCACAAGAGTGATGTTGAGGGTCTGAAGGGGGAAATTATGCTCTTTTCTCAATGACGGTAATCAGTTTCTGTTGTTCAAAGCATCACAGGGGTGATGTTGAGGGTCTGAAGGGTGAAATTATGCTCTTTTCTCAATGACGGTAATCACGTGGTATTGTTCAAAGCACCACAAGAGTGATGTTGAGGGTCTGAAGGGTGAAATTATGCTCTTTTCTCAATGACGGTAATCACGTGGTGTTGTTCAAAGCACCACAAGGGTGATGTTGGGGGTCTGAAGGGTGAAATTATGCTCTTTTCTCAATGACGGTAATCACGTGGTGTTGTTCAAAGCACCACAAGGGTGATGTTGGGGGTCTGAAGGGTGAAATTATGCTCTTTTCTCAATGACAGAAATCAGGTTCTGCTGTTGAAGGCACCACAAGGGTGATGTTGGGGGTCTGAAGGGTGAAATTATGCTCTTTTCTCAATGACGGTAATCAGGTTCTGTTGTTCAAAGCACCACAAGAGTGATGTTGAGGGTCTGGAGGGTGAAATTATGCTCTTTTCTCAATAACGGTAATTAGGTTCTGTTGTTCAGAGCACCATAGGGGTGATGTTGGGGATCTGAAGGGTGAAATTATGCTCTTTTCTCAATGACGGTAATCACGTGGTGTTGTTCAAAGCACCACAAGAGTGATGTTGAGGGTCTGAAGGGTGAAATTATGCTCTTTTCTCGATGACAGTAATCAGGTTCTGTTGTTCAAAGCACCACAAGAGGTGTTGTTGAGGGTCTGAAGGGTCAAATTATGCTCTTTTCTCAATGACGGTAATCAGGATCTGTTGTTCAAAGCACCACAAGAGTGATGTTGAGGATCTGGAGGGTGAAATTATGCTCTTTTCTCAATGACGGTAATCACGTGGTGTTGTTCAAAGCACCACAAGTGTGATGTTGAGGGTCTGAAGGGTGATATTATGCTCTTTTCTCACTGACAGTAATCAGGTTCTGTTGTTCAAAGCACCACAAGAGTGATGTTGAGGGTCTGAAGGGTGAAATTATGCTCTTTTCTCAATGACGGTAATCAGGTTCTGTTGTTGAAAGCACCACAAGAGTGATGTTGAGGATCTGAAGGGTGAAATTATGCTCTTTTCTCAATGACGGTAGTCAGGTTCTGTTGATCAAAGCACCACAAGAGTGATGTTGAGGGTCTGAAGGGTGAAATTATGCTCTTTTCTCAATGATGGTAGTCACATGATGTTGTTCAAAGCACCACAAGTGTGATGTTGAGGGTCTGAAGGGTGAAATTATGCTCTTTTCTCAATGACGGTAATCAGGTTCTGTTGTTGAAAGCACCACAAGTGTGATGTTGAGGGTCTGAAGGGTGAAATTATGCTCTTTTCTCAATGACGGTAATCAGGTTCTGTTGTTCAAAGCACCACAAGAGGTGTTGTTGAGGGTCTGAAGGGTCAAATTATGCTCTTTTCTCAATGACGGTAATCAGGATCTGTTGTTCAAAGCACCACAAGAGTGATGTTGAGGATCTGGAGGGTGAAATTATGCTCTTTTCTCAATGACGGTAATCACGTGGTGTTGTTCAAAGCACCACAAGTGTGATGTTGAGGGTCTGAAGGGTGATATTATGCTCTTTTCTCACTGACAGTAATCAGGTTCTGTTGTTCAAAGCACCACAAGAGTGATGTTGAGGGTCTGAAGGGTGAAATTATGCTCTTTTCTCAATGACGGTAATCAGGTTCTGTTGTTGAAAGCACCACAAGAGTGATGTTGAGGATCTGAAGGGTGAAATTATGCTCTTTTCTCAATGACGGTAGTCAGGTTCTGTTGATCAAAGCACCACAAGAGTGATGTTGAGGGTCTGAAGGGTGAAATTATGCTCTTTTCTCAATGATGGTAGTCACATGATGTTGTTCAAAGCACCACAAGGGTGATGTTGAGGGTCTGAAGGGTGAAATTATGCTCTTTTCTCAATGACGGTAATCAGGTTCTGTTGTTCAAAGCACCACAAGGGTGATGTTGAGGGTCTGAAGAGTGAATTTATGCTCTTTTCTCAATGACGGTAATCACGTGGTGTTGTTCAGACCACCACAAGAGTGATGTTGAGGGTCTGAAGGGTGAAATTATGCTCTTTTCTCAATGACCGTAATCACGTGGTGTTGTTTAAAGCACCACAAGAGTGATGTTGAGGGTCTGAAGGGTGAAATTATGCTCTTTTCTCAATGACGGTAATCACATGGTGTTGTTCAAAGCACCATAAGAGTGATGTTGAGGGTCTGAAGGGTGAAATTATGCTCTTTTCTCAATGATGGTAATCAGGTTCTGTTGTTCAAAGCACCACAAGAGTGATGTTGGGGGTCTGAAGGGTGAAATTATGCTCTTTTCTCCTTGACGGTAATCACGTGGTGTTGTTCAAAGCACCACAAGGGTGATGTTGAGGGTCTGAAGGGTGAAATTATGCTCTTTTCTCAATGACAGTAATCAGGTACTGTTGTTCAGACCACCACAAGAGTGATGTTGAGGGTCTGAAGGGTGAAATTATGCTCTTTTCTCAATGACGGTAATCAGGTTCTGTTGTTGAAAGCACCACAAGGGTGATGTTGAGGGTCTGAAGGGTGAAATTATGCTCTTTTCTCAATGACGGTAATCAGGTTCTGTTGTTCAGAGCACCACAAGAGTGATGTTGAGGGTCTGAAGGGTGAAATTATGCTCTTTTCTCAATGACGGTAATCACGTGGTGTTGTTCAGAGCACCACAAGGGTGATATTGAGGGTCTGAAGGGTGAAATTATGCTCTTTTCTCAATGACGGTAATCAGGTTCTGTTGTTGTAAGCACCACGAGGGTGATGTTGAGGGTCTGAAGGGTGAAATTATGCTCTTTTCTCAATGACGGTAATCTGGTTCTGTTGTTCAAAGCACCACAAGGGTGATGTTGAGGGTCTGGAGGGTGAAATTATGCTCTTTTCTCAATGACGGTAATCAGGTGGTGTTGTTCAAAGCACCACAACGGTGATGTTGAGGGTCTGAAGGGTGAAATTATGCTCTTTTCTCAATGACGGTAATCAGGTTCTGTTGTTCAAAGCACCACAAGAGTGATGTTGAGGGTCTGAAGGGTGAAATCATGCTCTTCTCTCAATGACGGTGATCACGTGGTGTTGTTCAGAGCACCACAAGGGTGATGTTGAGGGTCTGAAGGGTGAAATTATGCTCTTTTCTCAATGATGGTATTCACGTGGTGTTGTTCAGAGCACCACAAGGGTGATGTTGAGGGTCTGAAGGGTGAAATTATGCTCTTTCCTCAATGACGGTCATCAGGTTCTGTTGTTCAAAGCACCACAAGGGTGATGTTGAGGATCTGAAGGGTGAAATCATGCTCTTTTCTCAATGACGGTCATCAGGTTCTGTTGTTCAAAGCACCACAAGGGTGATGTTGAGGGTCTGAAGGGTGAAGTTATGCTCTTTTCTCAATGACGGTCATCAGGTTCTGTTGTTCAAAGCACCACAAGAGTGATGTTGAGGGTCTGAAGGGTGAAATTATGCTCTTTTCTCAATGATGGTATTCACGTGGTGTTGTTCAGAGCACCACAAGGGTGATGTTGAGGGTCTGAAGGGTGAAATTATGCTCTTTCCTCAATGACGGTCATCAGGTTCTGTTGTTCAAAGCACCACAAGGGTGATGTTGAGGATCTGAAGGGTGAAATCATGCTCTTTTCTCAATGACGGTCATCAGGTTCTGTTGTTCAAAGCACCACAAGGGTGATGTTGAGGGTCTGAAGGGTGAAATTATGCTCTTTTCTCAATGACGGTCATCAGGTTCTGTTGTTCAAAGCACCACAAGGGTGATGTTGAGGGTCTGAAGGGTGAAGTTATGCTCTTTTCTCAATTACGGTAATCAGGTTCTGTTGTTCAAAGCACCACAAGGGTGATGTTGAGGGTCTGAAGGGTGAAATTATGCTCTTTTCTCAATGACGGTAATCAGGTTCTGTTGTTCAGAGCACCACAAAGGTGATGTTGAGGGTCTGAAGGGTGAAATTATGCTCTTTTCTCAATGATGGTATTCACGTGGTGTTGTTCAAAGCACCACAAGGGTAATTTTGAGGGTCTGAAGGGTGAAATTATGCTCTTTTCTCAATGACGGTCATCAGGTTCTGTTGTTCAAAGCACCACAAGGGTGATGTTGAGGGTCTGAAGGGTGAAATTATGCTCTTTTCTCAATGACGGTAATCAGGTGGTGTTGTTGAAAGCACCACAAGGGTGATGTTGAGGGTCTGAAGGGTGAAATTATGCTCTTTTCTCAATGACGGTCATCAGGTTCTGTTGTTCAAAGCACCACAAGGGTGATGTTGAGGGTCTGAAGGGTGAAATTATGCTCTTTTCTCAATGACGGTAATCAGGTTCTGTTGTTCAAAGCACCACAAGAGTGATGTTGAGGGTCTGAAGGGTGAAATTATGCTCTTTTCTCAATGATGGTAATCAGGTTCTGTTGTTCAAAGCACCACAAGAGTGATGTTGAGGGTCTGAAAGGTGAAATTATGCTCTTTTCTCAATGACGGTCATCAGGTTCTGTTGTTCAAAGCACCACAAGGGTGATGTTGAGGGTCTGAAGGGTGAAATTATGCTCTTTTCTCAATGATGGTATTCACGTGGTGTTGTTGAAAGCACCACAAGGGTGATGTTGAGGGTCTGAAGGGTGAAATTATGCTCTTTTCTCAATGACGGTCATCAGGTTCTGTTGTTCAAAGGCCAACAAGGGTGATGTTGAGGGTCTGAAGGGTGAAATTATGCTCTTTTCTCAATGACGGTAATCAGGTTCTGTTGTTCAAAGCACCACAAGAGTGATGTTGAGGGTCTGAAGGGTGAAATTATGCTCTTTTCTCAATGATGGTAATCAGGTTCTGTTGTTCAAAGCACCACAAGAGTGATGTTGAGGGTCTGAAGGGTGAAATTATGCTCTTTTCTCAATGACGGTAATCAGGTGGTGTTGTTCAAAGCACCACGAGGGTGATGTTGAGGATCTGAAGGGTGAAATCATGCTCTTCTCTCAATGACGGTAATCAGGTTCTGTTGTTCAGAGCACCACAAAGGTGATGTTGAGGGTCTGAAGGGTGAAATTATGCTCTTTTCTCAATGATGGTATTCATGTGGTGTTGTTCAGAGCACCACAAGGGTGATGTTGAGGGTCTGATGGGTGGAATTATGCTCTTATCTCAATGACGGTAATCAGGTTCTGTTGTTCAGAGCACCACAAGGGTGATGTTGAGGGTCTGAAGGGTGAAATTATGCTCTTTTCTCAATGACGGTAATCAGGTTCTGTTGTTCAAAGCACCACAAGAGTGATGTTGAGGGTCTGAAGGGTGAAATTATGCTCTTTTCTCAATGATGGTATTCACGTGGTGTTGTTCAAAGCACCACAAGGGTGATGTTGAGGATCTGAAGGGTGAAATTATGCTCTTTTCTCAATGATGGTAATCACGTGGTGTTGTTCAAAGCACCACAAGGGTGATGTTGAGGGTCTGAAGGGTGAAATTATGCTCTTTTCTCAATGACTGTAATCACGTGGTGTTGTTCAGAGCACCACAAGGGTGATGTTGAGGGTCTGAAGGGTGAAATTATGCTCTTTTCTCAATGACGGTCATCAGGTTCTGTTGTTCAAAGCACCACAAGGGTGATGTTGAGGGTCTGAAGGGTGAAATTATGCTCTTTTCTCAATGACGGTAATCAGGTTCTGTTGTTCAAAGCACCACAAGAGTGATGTTGAGGGTCTGAAGGGTGAAATTATGCTCTTTTCTCAATGATGGTAATCAGGTTCTGTTGTTCAAAGCACCACAAGAGTGATGTTGAGGGTCTGAAGTGTGGAATTATGCTCTTTTCTCAATGACGGTAATCAGGTGGTGTTGTTCAAAGCACCACAAGGGTGATGTTGAGGATCTGAAGGGTGAAATCATGCTCTTTTCTCAATAACGGTAATCACGTGGTGTTGTTCAGAGCACCACAAGGGTGATGTTGAGGGTCTGAAGGGTGGAATTATGCTCTTTTCTCAATGACGGTAATCACGTGGTGTTGTTCAAAGCACCACAAGGGTGATGTTGAGGGTCTGAAGGGTGAAATTATGCTCTTTTCTCAATGACGGTAATCAGGTTCTGTTGTTCAAAGCACCACAAGAGTGATGTTGAGGGTCTGAAGGGTGAAATTATGCTCTTTTCTCAATGACGGTAATCAGGTGGTGTTGTTCAAAGCACCACAAGGGTGATGTTGAGGATCTGAAGGGTGAAATCATGCTCTTCTCTCAATGACGGTAATCACGTGGTGTTGTTCAAAGCACCACAAGGGTGATGTTGAGGATCTGAAGGGTGAAATCATGCTCTTCTCTCAATGACGGTAATCACGTGGTGTTGTTCAAAGCACCACAAGGGTGATGTTTAAGGTCTGAAGGGTGAAATTATGCCCTTTTCTCAATGACGGTAATCACGTGGTGTTGTTCAAAGCACCACAAGGGTGATGTTGAGGGTCTGAAGGGTGAAATTATGCTCTTTTCTCTATGAAGTTAATCAGGTTCTGTTGTTCAAAGCACCACAAGGGTGATGTTGAGGGTCTGAAGGGTGAAATTATGCTCTTTTCTCAATGAAGTTAATCAGGTGGTGTTGTTCAAAGCACCACAAGGGTGATGTTGAGGGTCTGAAGGGTGAAATTATGCTCTTTTCTCAATGAAGTTAATCAGGTTCTGTTGTTCAAAGCACCACAAGGGTGATGTTGAGGGTCTGAAGGGTGAAATCATGCTCTTCTCTCAATGACGGTAATCACGTGGTGTTGTTCAAAGCACCACAAGGGTGATGTTTAAGGTCTGAAGGGTGAAATTATGCCCTTTTCTCAATGACGGTAATCACGTGGTGTTGTTCAAAGCACCACAAGGGTGATGTTGAGGGTCTGAAGGGTGAAATTATGCTCTTTTCTCTATGAAGTTAATCAGGTTCTGTTGTTCAAAGCACCACAAGGGTGATGTTGAGGGTCTGAAGGGTGGAATTATGCTCTTTTCTCAATGAAGTTAATCAGGTGGTGTTGTTCAAAGCACCACAAGGGTGATGTTGAGGGTCTGAAGGGTGAAATTATGCTCTTTTCTCAATGAAGTTAATCAGGTTCTGTTGTTCAAAGCACCACAAGGGTGATGTTGAGGGTCTGAAGGGTGAAATCATGCTCTTCTCTCAATGAAGTTAATCAGGTGGTGTTGTTCAAAGCATCACAAGGGTGATGTTGAGAGTCTGAAGGGTGAAATTATGCTCTTTTCTCAATGAAGTTAATCAGGTGGTGTTGTTCAAAGCACCACAAGAGTGATGTTGAGGGTCTGAAGGGTGAAATTATGCTCTTTTCTCAATGAAGTTAATCAGGTGGTGTTGTTCAAAGCACCACAAGAGTGATGTTGAGGGTCTGAAGGGTGAAATTATGCTCTTTTCTCAATGACGGTAATCAGGTTCTGTTGTTCAAAGCACCACAAGGGTGATGTTGAGGGTCTGAAGGGTGAAATTATGCTCTTTTCTCAATGACGATAATCAGGTTCTGTTGTTCAAAGCACCACAAGGGTGATGTTGAGGGTCTGAAGAAAGAAATTATGCTCTTCTCTCAATGACGGTAATCAGGTTCCTGTGTTCAAAGCACCACAAGGGTGATGTTGAGGGTCTGAAGGGTGAAATTATGCTCTTTTCTCAATGACGGTAATCACGTGGTGTTGTTCAGAGCATCACAAGGGTGATGTTGAGGGTCCGAAGGGTGAAATTATGCTCTTTTCTCAATGAAGTTAATCAGGTTCTGTTGTTCAGGGCACCACAAGAGTGATGTTGAGGGTCTGGAGGGTGAAATTATGCTCTTTTCTCAATGAAGTTAATCAGGTTCTGTTGTTCAAAGCACCACAAGGGTGATGTTGAGGGTCTGAAGGGTGAAATTATGCTCTTTTCTCAATGACTGTAATCACGTGGTGTTGTTCAAAGTACCACAAGGGTGATGTTGAGGGTCTGAAGGGTGAAATTATGCTCTTTTCTCAATGACGGTAATCAGGTTCTGTTGTTCAAAGCACCACAAGGGTGATGTTGAGGGTCTGAAGGGTGAAATTATGCTCTTTTCTCAATGAAGTTAATCACCCGGTGTTGTTCAAAGCACCACAAGGGTGATGTTGAGGGTCTGAAGGGTGAAATTATGCTCTTTTCTCAATGACGGTAATCACGTGGTGTTGTACAAAGCACCACAAGGGTGATGTTGAGGGTCTGAAGGGTGAAATTATGCTCTTTTCTCAATGAAGTTAATCACGTGGTGTTGTTCAAAGCATCACAAGGGTGATGTTGAGGGTCTGAAGGGTGAAATTATGCTCTTTTCTCAATGACGGTAATCAGGTGGTGTTGTTCAAAGCATCACAAGGGTGATGTTGAGGGTCTGAAGGGTGAAATTATGCTCTTTTCTCAATGACGGTAATCAGGTTCTGTTGTTCAAAGCACCACAAGGGTGATGTTGAGGGTCTGAAGGGTGAAATTATGCTCTTTTCTCAATGACGGTAATCACGTGGTGTTGTTCAAAGCACCACAAGAGTGATGTTGAGGGTCTGAAGGGTGAAATTATGCTCTTTTCTCAATGAAGTTAATCAGGTTCTGTTGTTCAGAGCACCACAAGGGTGATGTTGAGGGTCTGAAGGGTGAAATTATGCTCTTTTCTCAATGAAGTTAATCAGGTTCTGTTGTTCAAAGCACCACAAGGGTGATGTTGAGGGTCTGAAGGGTGAAATTATGCTCTTTTCTCAATGAAGTTAATCAGGTTCTGTTGTTCAAAGCACCACAAAAGTGATGTTGAGGGTCTGAAGGGTGAAATTATGCCCTTTTCTCAATGACGGTAATCACGTGGTGTTGTTCAAAGCACCACAAGAGTGATGTTGAGGGTCTGAAGGGTGAAATTATGCTCTTTTCTCAATGATGTCAATCAGGTTCTGTTGTTCAAAGCACCACAAGGGTGATGTTGAGGGTCTGAAGGGTGAAATTATGCTCTTTTCTCAATGAAGTTAATCAGGTTCTGTTGTTCAAAGCACCACAAGGGTGATGTTGAGGGTCTGAAGGGTGGAATTATGCTCTTTTCTCAATGAAGGTAATCAGGTTCTGTTGTTCAAAGCACCACAAGGGTGATGTTGAGGGTCTGAAGGGTGAAATTATGCTCTTTTCTCAATGAAGTTAATCAGGTGGTGTTGTTCAAAGCACCACAAGGGTGATGTTGAGGGTCTGAAGGGTGAAATCATGCTCTTTTCTCAATGACGGTAATCACGTGGTGTTGTTCAAAGCACCACAAGAGTGATGTCGAGGGTCTGAAGGGTGAAATTATGCTCTTTTCTCAATGACGGTAATCACGTGTTGTTGTTCAAAGCACCACAAGGGTGATGTTGAGGGTCTGAAGGGTGAAATTATGCTCTTTTCTCAATGACGGTAATCACGTGGTGTTGTTCAAAGCACCACAAGGGTGATGTTGAGGGTCTGAAGGGTGAAATTATGCTCTTTTCTCAATGAAGTTAATCACGTGGTGTTGTTCAAAGCACCACAAGGGTGATGTTGAGGGTCTGAAGGGTGAAATTATGCTCTTTTCTCAATGAAGTTAATCAGGTGGTGTTGTTCAAAGCAACACAAGGGTGATGTTGAGGGTCTGAAGGGTGAAATTATGCCCTTTTCTCAATGACGGTAATCACGTGGTGTTGTTCAAAGCACCACAAGAGTGATGTCGAGGGTCTGAAGGGTGAAATTATGCTCTTTTCTCAATGACGGTAATCACGTGGTGTTGTTCAAAGCACCACAAGGGTGATGTTGAGGGTCTGAAGGGTGAAATTATGCTCTTTTCTCAATGAAGTTAATCAGGTTCTGTTGTTCAAAGCACCACAAGGGTGATGTTGAGGGTCTGAAGGGTGAAATTATGCTCTTTTCTCAATGAAGTTAATCAGGATCTGTTGTTCAAAGCACCACAAGGGTGATGTTGAGGGTCTGAAGGGTGAAATTATGCTCTTTTCTCAATGACGGTAATCAGGTTCTGTTGTTCAAAGCACCACAAGGGTGATGTTGAGGGTCTGAAGGGTGAAATCATGCTCTTTTCTCAATGAAGTTAATCAGGTTCTGTTGTTCAAAGCACCACAAGAGTGATGTTGAGGGTCTGAAGGGTGAAATTATGCCCTTTTCTCAATGACGGTAATCACGTGGTGTTGTTCAAAGCACCACAAGAGTGATGTTGAGGGTCTGAAGTGTGAAATTATGCTCTTTTCTCAATGACGGTAATCAGGTTCTGTTGTTCAAAGTACCACAAGGGTGATGTTGAGGGTCTGAAGGGTGGAATTATGCTCTTCTCTCAATGAAGTTAATCAGGTTCTGTTGTTCAGAGCACCACAAGGGTGATGTTGAGGGTCTGAAGGGTGAAATTATGCTCTTTTCTCAATGAAGTTAATCACATGGTGTTGTACAAAGCACCACAAGGGTGATGTTGAGGGTCTGAAGGGTGAAATTATGCTCTTTTCTCAATGACGGTCATCAGGTTCTGTTGTTCAAAGCACCACAAGGGTGATGTTGAGGGTCTGAAGGGTGAAATTATGCTCTTTTCTCAATGATGGTATTCACGTGGTGTTGTTGAAAGCACCACAAGGGTGATGTTGAGGGTCTGAAGGGTGAAATTATGCTCTTTTCTCAATGACGGTCATCAGGTTCTGTTGTTCAAAGGCCAACAAGGGTGATGTTGAGGGTCTGAAGGGTGAAATTATGCTCTTTTCTCAATGACGGTAATCAGGTTCTGTTGTTCAAAGCACCACAAGAGTGATGTTGAGGGTCTGAAGGGTGAAATTATGCTCTTTTCTCAATGATGGTAATCAGGTTCTGTTGTTCAAAGCACCACAAGAGTGATGTTGAGGGTCTGAAGGGTGAAATTATGCTCTTTTCTCAATGACGGTAATCAGGTGGTGTTGTTCAAAGCACCACAAGGGTGATGTTGAGGATCTGAAGGGTGAAATCATGCTCTTCTCTCAATGACGGTAATCAGGTTCTGTTGTTCAGAGCACCACAAAGGTGATGTTGAGGGTCTGAAGGGTGAAATTATGCTCTTTTCTCAATGATGGTATTCATGTGGTGTTGTTCAGAGCACCACAAGGGTGATGTTGAGGGTCTGATGGGTGGAATTATGCTCTTTTCTCAATGACGGTAATCAGGTTCTGTTGTTCAGAGCACCACAAGGGTGATGTTGAGGGTCTGAAGGGTGAAATTATGCTCTTTTCTCAATGACGGTAATCAGGTTCTGTTGTTCAAAGCACCACAAGAGTGATGTTGAGGGTCTGAAGGGTGAAATTATGCTCTTTTCTCAATGATGGTATTCACGTGGTGTTGTTCAAAGCACCACAAGGGTGATGTTGAGGATCTGAAGGGTGAAATTATGCTCTTTTCTCAATGATGGTAATCACGTGGTGTTGTTCAAAGCACCACAAGGGTGATGTTGAGGGTCTGAAGGGTGAAATTATGCTCTTTTCTCAATGACTGTAATCACGTGGTGTTGTTCAGAGCACCACAAGGGTGATGTTGAGGGTCTGAAGGGTGAAATTATGCTCTTTTCTCAATGACGGTCATCAGGTTCTGTTGTTCAAAGCACCACAAGGGTGATGTTGAGGGTCTGAAGGGTGAAATTATGCTCTTTTCTCAATGACGGTAATCAGGTTCTGTTGTTCAAAGCACCACAAGAGTGATGTTGAGGGTCTGAAGGGTGAAATTATGCTCTTTTCTCAATGATGGTAATCAGGTTCTGTTGTTCAAAGCACCACAAGAGTGATGTTGAGGGTCTGAAGTGTGGAATTATGCTCTTTTCTCAATGACGGTAATCAGGTGGTGTTGTTCAAAGCACCACAAGGGTGATGTTGAGGATCTGAAGGGTGAAATCATGCTCTTTTCTCAATAACGGTAATCACGTGGTGTTGTTCAGAGCACCACAAGGGTGATGTTGAGGGTCTGAAGGGTGGAATTATGCTCTTTTCTCAATGACGGTAATCACGTGGTGTTGTTCAAAGCACCACAAGGGTGATGTTGAGGGTCTGAAGGGTGAAATTATGCTCTTTTCTCAATGACGATAATCAGGTTCTGTTGTTCAAAGCACCACAAGGGTGATGTTGAGGGTCTGAAGAAAGAAATTATGCTCTTCTCTCAATGACGGTAATCAGGTTCTGTTGTTCAAAGCACCACAAGGGTGATGTTGAGGGTCTGAAGGGTGAAATTATGCTCTTTTCTCAATGACGGTAATCACGTGGTGTTGTTCAGAGCATCACAAGGGTGATGTTGAGGGTCCGAAGGGTGAAATTATGCTCTTTTCTCAATGAAGTTAATCAGGTTCTGTTGTTCAGGGCACCACAAGAGTGATGTTGAGGGTCTGGAGGGTGAAATTATGCTCTTTTCTCAATGAAGTTAATCAGGTTCTGTTGTTCAAAGCACCACAAGGGTGATGTTGAGGGTCTGAAGGGTGAAATTATGCTCTTTTCTCAATGACTGTAATCACGTGGTGTTGTTCAAAGTACCACAAGGGTGATGTTGAGGGTCTGAAGGGTGAAATTATGCTCTTTTCTCAATGACGGTAATCAGGTTCTGTTGTTCAAAGCACCACAAGGGTGATGTTGAGGGTCTGAAGGGTGAAATTATGCTCTTTTCTCAATGAAGTTAATCACGTGGTGTTGTTCAAAGCACCACAAGGGTGATGTTGAGGGTCTGAAGGGTGAAATTATGCTCTTTTCTCAATGACGGTAATCACGTGGTGTTGTACAAAGCACCACAAGGGTGATGTTGAGGGTCTGAAGGGTGAAATTATGCTCTTTTCTCAATGAAGTTAATCACGTGGTGTTGTTCAAAGCATCACAAGGGTGATGTTGAGGGTCTGAAGGGTGAAATTATGCTCTTTTCTCAATGACGGTAATCAGGTGGTGTTGTTCAAAGCATCACAAGGGTGATGTTGAGGGTCTGAAGGGTGAAATTATGCTCTTTTCTCAATGACGGTAATCAGGTTCTGTTGTTCAAAGCACCACAAGGGTGATGTTGAGGGTCTGAAGGGTGAAATTATGCTCTTTTCTCAATGACGGTAATCACGTGGTGTTGTTCAAAGCACCACAAGAGTGATGTTGAGGGTCTGAAGGGTGAAATTATGCTCTTTTCTCAATGAAGTTAATCAGGTTCTGTTGTTCAGAGCACCACAAGGGTGATGTTGAGGGTCTGAAGGGTGAAATTATGCTCTTTTCTCAATGAAGTTAATCAGGTTCTGTTGTTCAAAGCACCACAAGGGTGATGTTGAGGGTCTGAAGGGTGAAATTATGCTCTTTTCTCAATGAAGTTAATCAGGTTCTGTTGTTCAAAGCACCACAAGAGTGATGTTGAGGGTCTGAAGGGTGAAATTATGCCCTTTTCTCAATGACGGTAATCACGTGGTGTTGTTCAAAGCACCACAAGAGTGATGTTGAGGGTCTGAAGGGTGAAATTATGCTCTTTTCTCAATGATGTCAATCAGGTTCTGTTGTTCAAAGCACCACAAGGGTGATGTTGAGGGTCTGAAGGGTGAAATTATGCTCTTTTCTCAATGAAGTTAATCAGGTTCTGTTGTTCAAAGCACCACAAGGGTGATGTTGAGGGTCTGAAGGGTGGAATTATGCTCTTTTCTCAATGAAGTTAATCAGGTTCTGTTGTTCAAAGCACCACAAGGGTGATGTTGAGGGTCTGAAGGGTGAAATTATGCTCTTTTCTCAATGAAGTTAATCAGGTGGTGTTGTTCAAAGCACCACAAGGGTGATGTTGAGGGTCTGAAGGGTGAAATCATGCTCTTTTCTCAATGACGGTAATCACGTGGTGTTGTTCAAAGCACCACAAGAGTGATGTCGAGGGTCTGAAGGGTGAAATTATGCTCTTTTCTCAATGACGGTAATCACGTGTTGTTGTTCAAACCACCACAAGGGTGATGTTGAGGGTCTGAAGGGTGAAATTATGCTCTTTTCTCAATGACGGTAATCACGTGGTGTTGTTCAAAGCACCACAAGGGTGATGTTGAGGGTCTGAAGGGTGAAATTATGCTCTTTTCTCAATGAAGTTAATCACGTGGTGTTGTTCAAAGCACCACAAGGGTGATGTTGAGGGTCTGAAGGGTGAAATTATGCTCTTTTCTCAATGAAGTTAATCAGGTGGTGTTGTTCAAAGCAACACAAGGGTGATGTTGAGGGTCTGAAGGGTGAAATTATGCCCTTTTCTCAATGACGGTAATCACGTGGTGTTGTTCAAAGCACCACAAGAGTGATGTCGAGGGTCTGAAGGGTGAAATTATGCTCTTTTCTCAATGACGGTAATCACGTGGTGTTGTTCAAAGCACCACAAGGGTGATGTTGAGGGTCTGAAGGGTGAAATTATGCTCTTTTCTCAATGAAGTTAATCAGGTTCTGTTGTTCAAAGCACCACAAGGGTGATGTTGAGGGTCTGAAGGGTGAAATTATGCTCTTTTCTCAATGAAGTTAATCAGGATCTGTTGTTCAAAGCACCACAAGGGTGATGTTGAGGGTCTGAAGGGTGAAATTATGCTCTTTTCTCAATGACGGTAATCATGTTCTGTTGTTCAAAGCACCACAAGGGTGATGTTGAGGGTCTGAAGGGTGAAATCATGCTCTTTTCTCAATGAAGTTAATCAGGTTCTGTTGTTCAAAGCACCACAAGAGTGATGTTGAGGGTCTGAAGGGTGAAATTATGCCCTTTTCTCAATGACGGTAATCACGTGGTGTTGTTCAAAGCACCACAAGAGTGATGTTGAGGGTCTGAAGGGTGAAATTATGCTCTTTTCTCAATGACGGTAATCAGGTTCTGTTGTTCAAAGTACCACAAGGGTGATGTTGAGGGTCTGAAGGGTGGAATTATGCTCTTCTCTCAATGAAGTTAATCAGGTTCTGTTGTTCAGAGCACCACAAGGGTGATGTTGAGGGTCTGAAGGGTGAAATTATGCTCTTTTCTCAATGAAGTTAATCACATGGTGTTGTACAAAGCACCACAAGGGTGATGTTGAGGGTCTGAAGGGTGAAATTATGCTCTTCTCTCAATGAAGTTAATCAGGTTCTGTTGTTCAAAGCACCACAAGGGTGATGTTGAGGATCTGAAGGGTGAAATCATGCTCTTCTCTCAATGACGGTAATCAGGTTCTGTTGTTCAGAGCACCACAAGGGTGATGTTGAGGGTCTGAAGGGTGAAATTATGCTCTTCTCTCAATGAAGTTAATCAGGTTCTGTTGTTCAAAGCACCACAAGGGTGATGTTGAGGATCTGAAGGGTGAAATCATGCTCTTCTCTCAATGACGGTAATCAGGTTCTGTTGTTCAGAGCACCACAAGGGTGATGTTGAGGGTCTGAAGGGTGAAATTATGCTCTTTTCTCAATGACGGTAATCAGGTTCTGTTGTTCAAAGCACCACAAGGGTGATGTTGAGGGTCTGAAGGGTGAAATTATGCTCTTTTCTCAATGACGGTAATCAGGTTCTGTTGTTCAAAGCACCACAAGAGTGATGTTGAGGGTCTGAAGGGTGAAATTATGCTCTTTTCTCAATGACGGTAATCAGGTTCTGTTGTTCAAAGCACCACAAGAGTGATGTTGAGGGTCTGAAGGGTGAAATTATGCTCTTTTCTCAATGACGGTAATCACGTGGTGTTGTTCAAAGCACCACAAGGGTGATGTTGAGGGTCTGGAGGGTGAAATTATGCTCTTTTCTCAATGACGGTAATCAGGTTCTGTTGTTCAAAGCACCACAAGAGTGATGTTGAGGGTCTGAAGGGTGAAATTATGCTCTTTTCTCAATGACGGTAATCACGTGGTGTTGTTCAAAGCACCACAAGAGTGATGTTGAGGGTCTGAAGGGTGAAATTATGCTCTTTTCTCAATGACGGTAATCACGTGGTGTTGTTCAAAGCACCACAAGGGTGATGTTGAGGGTCTGAAGGGTGAAATTATGCTCTTTTCTCAATGACGGTAATCAGGTTCTGTTGTTCAAAGCACCACAAGGGTGATGTTGAGGGTCTGAAGGGTGAAATTATGCTCTTTTCTCAATGACGGTAATCAGGTTCTGTTGTTCAGAGCACCACAAGGGTGATGTTGAGGGTCTGAAGGGTGAAATTATGCTCTTCTCTCAATGAAGTTAATCACGTGGTGTTGTTCAAAGCACCACAAGAGTGATGTTGAGGGTCTGAAGGGTGAAATTATGCTCTTTTCTCAATGACGGTAATCACGTGGTGTTGTTCAAAGCACCACAAGGGTGATGTTGAGGGTCTGAAGGGTGAAATTATGCTCTTTTCTCAATGACGGTAATCAGGTTCTGTTGTTCAAAGCACCACAAGAGTGATGTTGAGGATCTGAAGGGTGAAATTATGCTCTTTTCTCAATGACGGTAATCAGGTTCTGTTGTTCAAAGCACCACAAGGGTGATGTTGAGGGTCTGAAGGGTGAAATCATGCTCTTCTCTCAATGACGGTAATCACTTGGTGTTGTTCAAAGCACCACAAGGGTGATGCTGAGGGTCTGGAGGGTGAAATTATGCTCTTCTCTCAATGAAGTTAATCAGGTTCTGTTGTTCAAAGCACCACAAGGGTGATGTTGAGGGTCTGAAGGGTGAAATCATGCTCTTCTCTCAATGAAGTTAATCAGGTTCTGTTGTTCAAAGCACCACAAGAGTGATGTTGAGGATCTGAAGGGTGAAATTATGCTCTTTTCTCAATGACCGTAATCACTTGGTGTTGTTCAAAGCACCACAAGGGTGATGTTGAGGGTCTGAATGGTGAAATCATGCTCTTCTCTCAATGAAGTTAATCAGGTGGTGTTGTTCAAAGCACCACAAGAGTGATGTTGGGGGTCTGAAGGGTGAAATTATGCTCTTTTCTCAATGACGGTAATCACTTGGTGTTGTTCAAAGCACCACAAGGGTGATGTTGAGGGTCTGAAGGGTGAAATTATGCTCTTTTCTCAATGACGGTAATCAGGTTCTGTTGTTCAAAGCACCACAAGAGTGATGTTGAGGATCTGAAGGGTGAAATTATGCTCTTTTCTCAATGAAGTTAATCAGGATCTGTTGTTCAAAGCACCACAAGGGTGATGTTGAGGGTCTGAAGGGTGAAACTATGCTCTTTTCTCAATGACGGTAATCAGGTTCTGTTGTTCAAAGCACCACAAGGGTGATGTTGAGGGTCTGAAGGGTGAAATTATGCTCTTTTCTCAATGAAGTTAATCACGTGGTGTTGTTCAAAGCACCACAAGGGTGATGTTGAGGATCTGGAGGGTGAAATTATGCTCTTCTCTCAATGAAGTTAATCAGGTTCTGTTGTTCAAAGCACCACAAGGGTGATGTTGAGGGTCTGAAGGGTGAAATTATGCTCTTTTCTCAATGACGGTAATCAGTTTCTGTTGTTCAAAGCACCACAAGAGTGATGTTGAGGATCTGAAGGGTGAAATTATGCTCTTTTCTCAATGAAGTTAATCACGTGGTGTTGTTCAAAGCACCACAAGGGTGATGTTGAGGGTCTGGAGGGTGAAATTATGCTCTTCTCTCAATGAAGTTAATCAGGTTCTGTTGTTCAAAGCACCACAAGGGTGATGTTGAGGGTCTGAAGGGTGAAATCATGCTCTTCTCTCAATGAAGTTAATCAGGTTCTGTTGTTCAAAGCACCACAAGGGTGATGTTGAGGGTCTGAATGGTGAAATCATGCTCTTCTCTCAATGAAGTTAATCAGGATCTGTTGTTCAAAGCACCACAAGGGTGATGTTGAGGGTCTGAAGGGTGAAATTATGCTCTTTTCTCAATGACGGTAATCAGGTTCTGTTGTTCAAAGCACCACAAGAGTGATGTTGAGGATCTGAAGGGTGAAATTATGCTCTTTTCTCAATGAAGTTAATCAGGTTCTGTTGTTCAAAGCACCACAAGAGTGATGTTGAGGGTCTGAAGGGTGAAACTATGCTCTTTTCTCAATGAAGTTAATCAGGTTCTGTTGTTCAAAGCACCACAAGGGTGATGTTGAGGGTCTGAAGGGTGAAATTATGCTCTTTTCTCAATGACGGTAATCAGGTTCTGTTGTTCAAAGCACCACAAGAGTGATGTTTAGGATCTGAAGGGTGAAATTATGCTCTTTTCTCAATGACGGTAATCAGGTTCTGTTGTTCAAAGCACCACAAGGGTGATGTTGAGGGTCTGAAGGGTGAAATTATGCTCTTTTCTCAATGACGGTAATCAGGTTCTGTTGTTCAAAGCACCACAAGAGTGATGTTGAGGGTCTGAAGGGTGAAACTATGCTCTTTTCTCAATGAAGTTAATCAGGTTCTGTTGTTCAAAGCACCACAAGGGTGATGTTGAGGGTCTGAAGGGTGAAATTATGCTCTTTTCTCAATGACGGTAATCAGGTTCTGTTGTTCAAAGCACCACAAGAGTGATGTTGAGGATCTGAAGGGTGAAATTATGCTCTTTTCTCAATGACGGTAATCAGGTTCTGTTGTTCAAAGCACCACAAGGGTGATATTGAGGGTCTGAAGGGTGAAATTATGCTCTTTTCTCAATGAAGTTAATCAGGTTCTGTTGTTCAAAGCACCACAAGAGTGATGTTGAGGGTCTGAAGGGTGAAACTATGCTCTTTTCTCAATGAAGTTAATCAGGTTCTGTTGTTCAAAGCACCACAAGGGTGATGTTGAGGGTCTGAAGGGTGAAATTATGCTCTTTTCTCAATGACGGTAATCAGGTTCTGTTGTTCAAAGCACCACAAGAGTGATGTTGAGGATCTGAAGGGTGAAATTATGCTCTTTTCTCAATGACGGTAATCAGGTTCTGTTGTTCAAAGCACCACAAGGGTGATGTTGAGGGTCTGAAGGGTGAAATTATGCTCTTTTCTCAATGACGGTAATCAGGTTCTGTTGTTCAAAGCACCAAAAGGGTGATGTTGAGGGTCTGAAGGGTGAAATTATGCTCTTTTCTCAATGACGGTAATCAGGTTCTGTTGTTCAAAGCACCACAAGGGTGATGTTGAGGGTCTGAAGGGTGAAATTATGCTCTTTTCTCAATGACGGTAATCAGGTTCTGTTGTTCAAAGCACCACAAGGGTGATGTTGAGGGTCTGAAGGGTGAAATTATGCTCTTTTCTCAATGACGGTAATCAGGTTCTGTTGTTCAAAGCACCACAAGGGTGATGTTGAGGGTCTGAAGGGTGAAATTATGCTCTTTTCTCAATGACGGTAATCAGGTTCTGTTGTTCAAAGCACCACAAGGGTGATGTTGAGGGTCTGAAGGGTGAAATTATGCTCTTTTCTCAATGACGGTAATCAGGTTCTGTTGTTCAAAGCACCACAAGGGTGATGTTGAGGGTCTGAAGGGTGAAATTATGCTCTTTTCTCAATGACGGTAATCAGGTTCTGTTGTTCAAAGCACCACAAGGGTGATGTTGAGGGTCTGAAGGGTGAAATTATGCTCTTTTCTCAATGAAGTTAATCAGGATCTGTTGTTCAAAGCACCACAAGGGTGATGTTGAGGGTCTGAAGGGTGAAATTATGCTCTTTTCTCAATGACGGTAATCAGGTTCTGTTGTTCAGAGCACCACAAGGGTGATGTTGAGGGTCTGAAGGGTGAAATTATGCTCTTTTCTCAATGAAGTTAATCAGGATCTGTTGTTCAAAGCACCACAAGGGTGATGTTGAGGGTCTGAAGGGTGAAATTATGCTCTTTTCTCAATGAAGTTAATCAGGTGGTGTTGTTCAAAGCACCACAAGGGTGATGTTGAGGGTCTGAAGGGTGAAATTATGCTCTTTTCTCAATGAAGTTAATCAGGTTCTGTTGTTCAAAGCACCACAAGGGTGATGTTGAGGATCTGAAGGGTGAAATCATGCTCTTCCCCCAATGACGGTAATCAGGTTCTGTTGTTCAGAGCACCACAAGGGTGATGTTGAGGGTCTGAAGGGTGAAATCATGCTCTTCTCTCAATGACGGTAATCAGGTTCTGTTGTTCACAGCACCACAAGGGTGATGTTGAGGGTCTGAAGGGTGAAATTATGCTCTTTTCTCAATGAAGTTAATCAGGTGGTGTTGTTCAAAGCACCACAAGGGTGATGTTGAGGGTCTGAAGGGTGAAATTATGCTCTTTTCTCAATGACGGTAATCAGGTTCTGTTGTTCAAAGCACCACAAGGGTGATGTTGAGGGTCCGAAGGGTGAAATTATGCTCTTTTCTCAATGAAGTTAATCAGGTGGTGTTGTTCAAAGCACCACAAGGGTGATGTTGAGGGTCTGAAGGGTGAAATTATGCTCTTTTCTCAATGAAGTTAATCGGGTTCTGTTGTTCAAAGCACCACAAGGGTGATGTTGAGGATCTGAAGGGTGAAATCATGCTCTTCTCTCAATGACGGTAATCAGGTTCTGTTGTTCAGAGCACCACAAGGGTGATGTTGAGGGTCTGAAGGGTGAAATTATGCTCTTTTCTCAATGAAGTTAATCAGGTTCTGTTGTTCAAAGCACCACAAGGGTGATGTTGAGGGTCTGAAGGGTGAAATTATGCTCTTTTCTCAATGAAGTTAATCAGGTTCTGTTGTTCAAAGCACCACAAGGGTGATGTTGAGGATCTGAAGGGTGAAATCATGCTCTTCCCCCAATGACGGTAATCAGGTTCTGTTGTTCAGAGCACCACAAGGGTGATGTTGAGGGTCTGAAGGGTGAAATCATGCTCTTCTCTCAATGACGGTAATCAGGTTCTGTTGTTCAAAGCACCACAAGGGTGATGTTGAGGGTCTGAATGGTGAAATCATGCTCTTTTCTCAATGACGGTAATCACGTGGTGTTGTTCAGAGCACCACAAGAGTGATGTTGAGGATCTGAAGGGTGAAATCATGCTCTTTTCTCAATGACGGTAATCAGGTTCTGTTGTTCAAAGCACCACAAGGGTGATGTTGAGGGTCCGAAGGGTGAAATTATGCTCTTTTCTCAATGAAGTTAATCAGGTGGTGTTGTTCAAAGCACCACAAGGGTGATGTTGAGGGTCTGAAGGGTGAAATTATGCTCTTTTCTCAATGAAGTTAATCAGGTTCTGTTGTTCAAAGCACCACAAGGGTGATGTTGAGGATCTGAAGGGTGAAATCATGCTCTTCTCTCAATGACGGTAATCAGGTTCTGTTGTTCAGAGCACCACAAGGGTGATGTTGAGGGTCTGAAGGGTGAAATTATGCTCTTTTCTCAATGAAGTTAATCAGGTTCTGTTGTTCAAAGCACCACAAGGGTGATGTTGAGGATCTGAAGGGTGAAATCATGCTCTTCCCCCAATGACGGTAATCAGGTTCTGTTGTTCAGAGCACCACAAGGGTGATGTTGAGGGTCTGAAGGGTGAAATCATGCTCTTCTCTCAATGACGGTAATCAGGTTCTGTTGTTCACAGCACCACAAGGGTGATGTTGAGGGTCTGAAGGGTGAAATTATGCTCTTTTCTCAATGACGGTAATCAGGTTCTGTTGTTCAAAGCACCACAAGGGTGATGTTGAGGGTCTGAAGGGTGAAATTATGCTCTTTTCTCAATGAAGTTAATCAGGTTCTGTTGTTCAGGGCACCACAAGGGTGATGTTGAGGGTGTGAAGGGTGAAATCATGCTCTTTTCTCAATGAAGTTAATCAGGTTCTGTTGTTCAAAGCACCACAAGGGTGATGTTGAGGGTCTGAAGGGTGGAATTATGCTCTTTTCTCAATGACGGTAATCAGGTTCTGTTGTTCAAAGCACCACAAGGGTGATGTTGAGGGTCTGAAGGGTGAAATTATGCTCTTTTCTCAATGAAGTTAATCAGGTTCTGTTGTTCAAAGCACCACAAGGGTGATGTTGAGGGTCTGAAGGGTGAAATTATGCTCTTTTCTCAATGACGGTAATCAGGTTCTGTTGTTCAAAGCACCACAAGGGTGATGTTGAGGGTCTGAAGGGTGAAATTATGCTCTTTTCTCAATGAAGTTAATCAGGTTCTGTTGTTCAGGGCACCACAAGGGTGATGTTGAGGGTGTGAAGGGTGAAATCATGCTCTTTTCTCAATGAAGTTAATCAGGTTCTGTTGTTCAAAGCACCACAAGGGTGATGTTGAGGGTGTGAAGGGTGAAATCATGCTCTTTTCTCAATGACGGTAATCACGTGGTGTTGTTCAAAGCACCACAAGGGTGATGTTGAGGGTCTGAAGGGTGAAATTATGCTCTTTTCTCAATGAAGTTAATCACGTGGTGTTGTTCAAAGCACCACAAGGGTGATGTTGAGGATCTGAAGGGTGAAATTATGCTCTTTTCTCAATGAAGTTAATCAGGTGGTGTTGTTCAAAGCATCACAAGGGTGATGTTGAGGGTCTGAAGGGTGAAATTATGCTCTTTTCTCAATGAAGTTAATCAGGTTCTGTTGTTCAAAGCACCACAAGGGTGATGTTGAGGGTGTGAAGGGTGAAATCATGCTCTTTTCTCAATGAAGGTAATCAGGTGGTGTTGTTCAAAGCACCACAAGGGTGATGTTGAGGGTCTGAAGGGTGAAATTATGCTCTTTTCTCAATGAAGTTAATCACGTGGTGTTGTTCAAAGCACCACAAGGGTGATGTTGAGGATCTGAAGGGTGAAATTATGCTCTTTTCTCAATGAAGTTAATCAGGTGGTGTTGTTCAAAGCATCACAAGGGTGATGTTGAGGGTCTGAAGGGTGAAATTATGCTCTTTTCTCAATGAAGTTAATCAGGTTCTGTTGTTCAGAGCACCACAAGGGTGATGTTGAGGGTCTGGAGGGTGAAATTATGCTCTTTTCTCAATGACGGTAATCAGGTTCTGTTGTTCAAAGCACCACAAGGGTGATGTTGAGGGTCTGAAGGGTGAAATTATGCTCTTCTCTCAATGAAGTTAATCAGGTTCTGTTGTTCAAAGCACCACAAGGGTGATGTTGAGGATCTGAAGGGTGAAATTATGCTCTTTTCTCAATGAAGTTAATCAGGTTCTGTTGTTCAGAGCACCACAAGAGTGATGTTGAGGGTCTGAAGGGTGAAATTATGCTCTTTTCTCAATGAAGTTAATCAGGTTCTGTTGTTCAGAGCACCACAAGGGTGATGTTGAGGGTCTGAAGGGTGAAATTATGCTCTTTTCTCAATGAAGTTAATCAGGTTCTGTTGTTCAGAGCACCACAAGAGTGATGTTGAGGGTCTGAAGGGTGAAATTATGCTCTTCTCTCAATGACGGTAATCAGGTTCTGTTGTTCAAAGCACCACAAGGGTGATGTTGAGGGTCTGAAGGGTGAAATTATGCTCTTCTCTCAATGAAGTTATTCAGGTTCTGTTGTTCAAAGCACCACAAGGGTGATGTTGAGGATCTGAAGGGTGAAATTATGCTCTTTTCTCAATGAAGTTAATCAGGTTCTGTTGTTCAGAGCACCACAAGGGTGATGTTGAGGGTCTGAAGGGTGAAATTATGCTCTTTTCTCAATGAAGTTAATCAGGTTCTGTTGTTCAGAGCACCACAAGAGTGATGTTGAGGGTCTGAAGGGTGAAATTATGCTCTTCTCTCAATGACGGTAATCAGGTTCTGTTGTTCAAAGCACCACAAGGGTGATGTTGAGGGTCTGAAGGGTGAAATTATGCTCTTCTCTCAATGAAGTTAATCAGGTTCTGTTGTTCAAAGCACCACAAGGGTGATGTTGAGGATCTGAAGGGTGAAATTATGCTCTTTTCTCAATGAAGTTAATCAGGTTCTGTTGTTCAAAGCACCACAAGGGTGATGTTGAGGATCTGAAGGGTGAAATTATGCTCTTTTCTCAATGAAGTTAATCAGGTGGTGTTGTTCAAAGCACCACAAGGGTGATGTTGAGGGTCTGAAGGATGAAATTATGCTCTTTTCTCAATGACGGTAATCAGGTTCTGTTGTTCAAAGCACCACAAGGGTGATGTTGAGGATCTGAAGGGTGAAATCATGCTCTTCTCTCAATGACGGTAATCAGGTTCTGTTGTTCAGAGCACCACAAGGGTGATGTTGAGGGTCTGAAGGGTGAAATTATGCTCTTTTCTCAATGAAGTTAATCAGGTGGTGTTGTTCAAAGCACCACAAGGGTGATGTTGAGGGTCTGAAGGGTGAAATTATGCTCTTCTCTCAATGACGGTAATCACGTGGTGTTGTTCAAAGCACCACAAGGGTGATGTTGAGGGTCTGAAGGGTGAAATTATGCTCTTTTCTCTATGAAGTTAATCAGGTTCTGTTGTTCAAAGCACCACAAGGGTGATGTTGAGGGTCTGAAGGGTGAAATTATGCTCTTTTCTCAATGAAGTTAATCAGGTGGTGTTGTTCAAAGCACCACAAGGGTGATGTTGAGGGTCTGAAGGGTGAAATTATGCTCTTTTCTCAATGAAGTTAATCAGGTTCTGTTGTTCAAAGCACCACAAGGGTGATGTTGAGGGTCTGAAGGGTGAAATCATGCTCTTTTCTCAATGAAGTTAATCAGGTGGTGTTGTTCAAAGCACCACAAGAGTGATGTTGAGGGTCTGAAGGGTGAAATTATGCTCTTTTCTCAATGAAGTTAATCAGGTGGTGTTGTTCAAAGCACCACAAGGGTGATGTTGAGGGTCTGAAGGGTGAAATCATGCTCTTCTCTCAATGACGGTAATCACGTGGTGTTGTTCAAAGCACCACAAGGGTGATGTTGAGGGTCTGGAGGGTGAAATTATGCTCTTTTCTCAATGAAGTTAATCAGGTTCTGTTGTTCAAAGCACCACAAGAGTGATGTTGAGGGTCTGAAGGGTGAAATGATGCTCTTTTCTCAATGAAGTTAATCAGGTTCTGTTGTTCGAAGCACCACAAGGGTGATGTTGAGGGTCTGAAGGGTGAAATTATGCTCTTTTCTCAATGACGGTAATCAGGTTCTGTTGTTCAAAGCACCACAAGGGTGATGTTGAGGGTCTGAAGGGTGAAATTATGCTCTTTTCTCAATGAAGTTGATCAGGTTCTGTTGTTCAAAGCACCACAAGGGTGATGTTGAGGGTCTGAAGGGTGAAATTATGCTCTTTTCTCAATGAAGTTAATCACGTGGTGTTGTTCAAAGCACCACAAGAGTGATGTTGAGGGTCTGAAGGGTGAAATTATGCTCTTTTCTCAATGACGGTAATCAGGTGGTGTTGTTCAAAGCACCACAAGAGTGATGTTGAGGGTCTGAAGGGTGAAATTTTGCTCTTTTCTCAATGAAGTTAATCAGGTTCTGTTGTTCAAAGCACCACAAGAGTGATGTTGAGGGTCTGAAGGGTGAAATTATGCTCTTCTCTCAATGAAGGTAATCACGTGGTGTTGTTCAAAGCACCACAAGGGTGATGTTGAGGGTCTGAAGGGTGAAATTATGCTCTTCTCTCAATGAAGTTAATCAGGTTCTGTTGTTCAAAGCACCACAAGGGTGATGTTGAGGGTCTGAAGGGTGAAATTATGCTCTTTTCTCATTGACGGTAATCACGTGGTGTTGTTCAAAGCACCACAAGGGTGATGTTGAGGGTCTGAAGGGTGAAATTATGCTCTTCTCTCAATGACGGTAATCAGGTTCTGTTGTTCAAAGCACCACAAGCGTGATGTTGAGGGTCTGAAGGGTGAAATTATGCTCTTTTCTCAATGAAGTTAATCAGGTGGTGTTGTTCAAAGCACCACAAGGGTGATGTTGAGGGTCTGAAGGGTGAAATCATGCTCTTCTCTCAATGACGGTAATCACGTGGTGTTGTTCAAAGCACTACAAGGGTGATGTTGAGGGTCTGAAGGGTGGTATTATGCTCTTTTCTCAATGACGGTAATCAGGTTCTGTTGTTCAAAGCACCACAAGAGTGATGTTGAGGGTCTGAAGGGTGAAATTATGCTCTTTTCTCAATGAAGTTAATCAGGATCTGTTGTTCAAAGCACCACAAGGGTGATGTTGAGGGTCTGAAGGGTGAAATTATGCTCTTTTCTCAATGAAGTTAATCAGGTTCTGTTGTTCAAAGCACCACAAGGGTGATGTTGAGGGTCTGAAGGGTGAAATTATGCTCTTTTCTCAATGAAGTTAATCAGGTTCTGTTGTTCAAAGCACCACAAGGGTGATGTTGAGGGTCTGAAGGGTGAAATTATGCTCTTTTCTCAATGACGGTAATCACGTGGTGTTGTTCAAAGCACCACAAGGGTGATGTTGAGGGTCTGAAGGGTGAAATTATGCTCTTTTCTCAATGAAGTTAATCAGGTTCTGTTGTTCAAAGCACCACAAGGGTGATGTTGAGGGTCTGAAGGGTGAAATTATGCTCTTTTCTCAATGACGGTAATCAGGTTCTGTTGTTCAAAGCACCACAAGGGTGATGTTGAGGGTCTGAAGGGTGAAATTATGCTCTTTTCTCAATGACGGTAATCAGGTTCTGTTGTTCAGGGCACCACAAGGGTGATGTTGAGGGTCTGAAGGGTGAAATTATGCTCTTTTCTCAATGACGGTAATCAGGTTCTGTTGTTCAGGGCACCACAAGGGTGATGTTGAGGGTCTGAAGGGTGAAATTATGCTCTTTTCTCAATGACGGTAATCAGGTTCTGTTGTTCAGGGCACCACAAGGGTGATGTTGAGGGTCTGAAGGGTGAAATTATGCTCTTTTCTCAATGACGGTAATCACGTGGTGTTGTTCAAAGCACCACAAGAGTGATGTTGAGGGTCTGAAGGGTGAAATTATGCTCTTTTCTCAATGACGGTAATCACGTGGTGTTGTTCGAAGCACCACAAGAGTGATGTTGAGGGTCTGAAGGGTGAAATTATGCTCTTTTCTCAATGACGGTAATCACGTGGTGTTGTTCAAAGCACCAAAAGGGTGATGTTGAGGGCCTGAAGGGTGAAATTATGCTCTTTACTCAATGACGGTAATCAGGTTCTGTTGTTCAAAGCACCACAAGAGTGATGTTGAGGGTCTGAAGGGTGAAATTATGCTCTTTTCTCAATGACGGTAATCAGGTGGTGTTGTTCAAAGCACCACAAGGGTGATGTTGAGGGTCTGAAGGGTGAAATTATGCTCTTTTCTCAATGAAGTTAATCAGGTTCTGTTGTTCAAAGCACCACAAGAGTGATGTTGAGGGTCTGAAGGGTGAAATTATGCTCTTTTCTCAATGACGGTAATCAGGTGGTGTTGTTCAAAGCACCACATGGGTGATGTTGAGGGTCTGAAGGGTGAAATTATGCTCTTCTCTCAATGACAGTAATCACGTGGTGTTGTACAGGGCACCACAAGGGTGATATCATGGGTCTGGATGGTGATATCATGCTCTTTTCTCAATGACTGTAATCAGGTGGTGTTGTTCAAAGCACCACAAGGGTGATGTTGAGGGTCTGAAGGGTGAAATTATGCTCTTTTCTCAATGACGGTAATCACGTGGTGTTGTTCAAAGCACCACAAGGGTGATGTTGAGGGTCTGAAGGGTGAAATTATGCTCTTTTCTCAATGACGGTAATCACGTGGTGTTGTTCAAAGCACCACAAGAGTGATGTTGAGGGTCTGAAGGGTGAAATTATGCTCTTTTCTCAATGACGGTAATCACGTGGTGTTGTTCAAAGCACCACAAGGGTGATGTTGAGGGTCTGAAGGGTGAAATTATGCTCTTTTCTCAATGACGGTAATCACGTGGTGTTGTTCAAAGCACCACGAGGGTGATGTTGAGGGTCTGAAGGGTGAAATTATGCTCTTTTCTCAATGACGGTAATCACGTGGTGTTGTTCAAAGCACCACAAGAGTGATGTTGAGGGTCTGAAGGGTGAAATTATGCTCTTTTCTCAATGACGGTAATCAGGTTCTGTTGTTCAGAGCACCACAAGAGTGATGTTGAGGGTCTGAAGGGTGAAATTATGCTCTTTTCTCAATGACGGTAATCACGTGGTGTTGTTCAAAGCACCACAAGGGTGATGTTGAGGGTCTGAAGGGTGAAATTATGCTCTTTTCTCAATGATGTTAATCAGGTGGTGTTGTTCAAAGCACCACAAGGGTGATGTTGAGGGTCTGAAGGGTGAAATTATGCTCTTTTCTCAATGACGGTAATCACGTGGTGTTGTTCAAAGCACCACAAGAGTGATGTTGAGGGTCTGAAGGGTGAAATTATGCTCTTTTCTCAATGACGGTAATCACGTGGTGTTGTTCAAAGCACCACAAGGGTGATGTTGAGGGTCTGAAGGGTGAAATTATGCTCTTTTCTCAATGACGGTAATCACGTGGTGTTGTTCAAAGCACCACGAGGGTGATGTTGAGGGTCTGAAGGGTGAAATTATGCTCTTTTCTCAATGACGGTAATCACGTGGTGTTGTTCAGAGCACCACAAGAGTGATGTTGAGGGTCTGAAGGGTGAAATTATGCTCTTTTCTCAATGATGTTAATCAGGTGGTGTTGTTCAAAGCACCACAAGGGTGATGTTGAGGGTCTGAAGGGTGAAATTATGCTCTTTTCTCAATGACGGTAATCACGTGGTGTTGTTCAGAGCACCACAAGAGTGATGTTGAGGGTCTGAAGGGTGAAATTATGCTCTTTTCTCAATGACGGTAATCACGTGGTGTTGTTCATGGCACCACAAGGGTGATGTTGAGGGTCTGAAGGGTGAAATTATGCTCTTTTCTCAATGACGGTAATCACGTGGTGTTGTTCAAAGCACCACAAGGGTGATGTTGAGGGTCTGAAGGGTGAAATTATGCTCTTTTCTCAATGACGGTAATCACGTGGTGTTGTTCATGGCACCACAAGGGTGATGTTGAGGGTCTGAAGGGTGAAATTATGCTCTTCTCTCAATGACGGTAATCACGTGGTGTTGTTCAAAGCACCACAAGGGTGATGTTGAGGGTCTGAAGGGTGAAATTATGCTCTTTTCTCAATGACGGTAATCACGTGGTGTTGTTCAAAGCACCACAAGGGTGATGTTGAGGGTCTGAAGGGTGAAATTATGCTCTTTTCTCAATGAAGTTAATCAGGTTCTGTTGTTCAAAGCATCACAAGAGTGATGTTGAGGGTCTGAAGGGTGAAATTATGCTCTTCTCTCAATGAAGTTAATCAGGTTCTGTTGTTCAAAGCATCACAAGGGTGATGTTGAGGATCTGAAGGGTGAAATTATGCTCTTCTCTCAATGAAGTTAATCACGTGGTGTTGTTCAGAGCACCACAAGGGTGATGTTGAGGGTCTGAAGGGTGAAATTATGCTCTTTTCTCAATGACGGTAATCACGTGGTGTTGTTCAAAGCACCACAAGGGTGATGTTGAGGGTCTGAAGGGTGAAATTATGCTCTTTTCTCAATGACGGTAATCAGGTGGTGTTGTTCAAAGCACCACAAGGGTGATGTTGAGGGTCTGAAGGGTGAAATTATGCTCTTTTCTCAATGACGGTAATCACGTGGTGTTGTTCAAAGCACCACAAGGGTGATGTTGAGGGTCTGAAGGGTGAAATTATGCTCTTCTCTCAATGAAGTTAATCAGGTTCTGTTGTTCAAAGCACCACAAGAGTGATGTTGAGGGTCTGAAGGGTGAAATTATGCTCTTCTCTCAATGAAGTTAATCACGTGGTGTTGTTCAGAGCACCACAAGGGTGATGTTGAGGATCTGAAGGGTGAAATTATGCTCTTCTCTCAATGAAGTTAATCAGGTTCTGTTGTTCAAAGCATCACAAGAGTGATGTTGAGGGTCTGAAGGGTGAAATTATGCTCTTTTCTCAATGACGGTAATCAGGTTCTGTTGTTCAGAGCATCACAAGAGTGATGTTGAGGGTCTGAAGGGTGAAATTATGCTCTTCTCTCAATGAAGTTAATCAGGTTCTGTTGTTCAAAGCATCACAAGGGTGATGTTGAGGATCTGAAGGGTGAAATTATGCTCTTCTCTCAATGAAGTTAATCAGGTTCTGTTGTTCAAAGCACCACAAGAGGTGTTGTTGAGGGTCTGAAGGGTGAAATTATGCTCTTCTCTCAATGAAGTTAATCAGGTTCTGTTGTTCAAAGCATCACAAGGGTGATGTTGAGGGTCTGAAGGGTGAAATTATGCTCTTTTCTCAATGACGGTAATCAGGTTCTGTTGTTCAGAGCACCACAAGAGTGATGTTGAGGGTCTGAAGGGTGAAATTATGCTCTTCTCTCAATGAAGTTAATCACGTGGTGTTGTTCAGAGCACCACAAGGGTGATGTTGAGAGTCTGAAGGGTGAAATTATGCTCTTTTCTCAATGACGGTAATCACGTGGTGTTGTTCAAAGCACCACAAGAGTGATGTTGAGGATCTGAAGGGTGAAATTATGCTCTTCTCTCAATGAAGTTAATCAGGTTCTGTTGTTCAAAGCATCACAAGAGTGATGTTGAGGGTCTGAAGGGTGAAATTATGCTCTTTTCTCAATGACGGTAATCAGGTTCTGTTGTTCAGAGCACCACAAGGGTGATGTTGAGGGTCTGAAGGGTGAAATTATGCTCTTTTCTCAATGACGGTAATCAGGTTCTGTTGTTTAAAGCACCACAAGGGTGATGTTGAGGGTCTGAAGGGTGAAATTATGCTCTTTTCTCAATGACGGTAATCAGGTTCTGTTGTTTAAAGCACCACAAGGGTGATGTTGAGGGTCTGAAGGGTGAAATTATGCTCTTCTCTCAATGAAGTTAATCAGGTTCTGTTGTTCAAAGCATCACAAGGGTGATGTTGAGGATCTGAAGGGTGAAATTATGCTCTTCTCTCAATGAAGTTAATCAGGTTCTGTTGTTCAAAGCATCACAAGGGTGATGTTGAGGATCTGAAGGGTGAAATTATGCTCTTCTCTCAATGAAGTTAATCACGTGGTGTTGTTCAGAGCACCACAAGGGTGATGTTGAGGATCTGAAGGGTGAAATTATGCTCTTCTCTCAATGAAGTTAATCACGTGGTGTTGTTCAGAGCACCACAAGGGTGATGTTGAGGGTCTGAAGGGTGAAATTATGCTCTTCTCTCAATGAAGTTAATCACGTGGTGTTGTTCATAGCACCACAAGAGTGATGTTGAGGGTCTGAAGGGTGAAATTATGCTCTTCTCTCAATGAAGTTAATCACGTGGTGTTGTTCAGAGCACCACAAGGGTGATGTTGAGGGTCTGAAGGGTGAAATTATGCTCTTCTCTCAATGAAGTTAATCAGGTTCTGTTGTTCAAAGCATCACAAGGGTGATGTTGAGGATCTGAAGGGTGAAATTATGCTCTTCTCTCAATGAAGTTAATCAGGCTCTGTTGTTCAAAGCATCACAAGAGTGATGTTGAGGGTCTGAAGGGTGAAATTATGCTCTTCTCTCAATGAAGTTAATCACGTGGTGTTGTTCAAAGCACCACAAGGGTGATGTTGAGGGTCTGAAGGGTGAAATTATGCTCTTCTCTCAATGAAGTTAATCAGGTTCTGTTGTTCAAAGCATCACAAGGGTGATGTTGAGGATCTGAAGGGTGAAATTATGCTCTTCTCTCAATGAAGTTAATCAGGTTTTGTTGTTCAAAGCATCACAAGGGTGATGTTGAGGATCTGAAGGGTGAAATTATGCTCTTCTCTCAATGAAGTTAATCAGGCTCTGTTGTTCAAAGCATCACAAGAGTGATGTTGAGGGTCTGAAGGGTGAAATTATGCTCTTCTCTCAATGAAGTTAATCACGTGGTGTTGTTCAGAGCACCACAAGGGTGATGTTGAGGATCTGAAGGGTGAAATTATGCTCTTCTCTCAATGAAGTTAATCACGTGGTGTTGTTCAAAGCACCACAAGGGTGATGTTGAGGGTCTGAAGGGTGAAATTATGCTCTTCTCTCAATGAAGTTAATCACGTGGTGTTGTTCAGAGCACCACAAGGTTGATGTTGAGGATCTGAAGGGTGAAATTATGCTCTTCTCTCAATGAAGTTAATCAGGTTCTGTTGTTCAAAGCATCACAAGAGTGATGTTGAGGGTCTGAAGGGTGAAATTATGCTCTTTTCTCAATGACGGTAATCAGGTTCTGTTGTTCAGAGCACCACAAGGGTGATGTTGAGGGTCTGAAGGGTGAAATTATGCTCTTTTCTCAATGACGGTAATCAGGTTCTGTTGTTTAAAGCACCACAAGGGTGATGTTGAGGGTCTGAAGGGTGAAATTATGCTCTTCTCTCAATGACGGTAATCAGGTTCTGTTGTTGAAAGCACCACAAGGGTGATGTTGAGGGTCTGAAGGGTGAAATTATGCTCTTTTCTCAATGACGGTAATCAGGTGGTGTTGTTCAAAGCACCACAAGGGTGATGTTGAGGGTCTGAAGGGTGAAATTATGCTCTTTTCTCAATGACGGTAATCACGTGGTGTTGTTCAAAGCACCACAAGGGTGATGTTGAGGGTCTGAAGGGTGAAATTATGCTCTTCTCTCAATGACGGTAATCAGGTGGTGTTGTTCAAAGCACCACAAGGGTGATGTTGAGGGTCTGAAGGGTGAAATTATGCTCTTTTCTCAATGACGGTAATCACGTGGTGTTGTTCAAAGCACCACAAGGGTGATGTTGAGGGTCTGGAGGGTGAAATTATGCTCTTCTCTCAATGAAGTTAATCAGGATCTGTTGTTCAAAGCACCACAAGGGTGATGTTGAGGGTCTGAAGGGTGAAATTATGCTCTTTTCTCAATGAAGTTAATCAGGTTCTGTTGTTCAAAGCACCACAAGGGTGATGTTGAGGGTCTGAAGGGTGAAATTATGCTCTTCTCTCAATGAAGTTAATCAGGTTCTGTTGTTCAAAGCACCACAAGGGTGATGTTGAGGGTCTGAAGGGTGAAATTATGCTCTTCTCTCAATGACGGTAATCACGTGGTGTTGTTCAAAGCACCACAAGGGTGATGTTGAGGGTCTGAAGGGTGAAATTATGCTCTTCTCTCAATGAAGTTAATCAGGTTCTGTTGTTCAAAGCACCACAAGGGTGATGTTGAGGGTCTGAAGGGTGAAATTATGCTCTTCTCTCAATGAAGTTAATCAGGTTCTGTTGTTCAAAGCACCACAAGGGTGATGTTGAGGGTCTGAAGGGTGAAATTAGGCTCTTTTCTCAATTAAGTTAATCACGTGGTGTTGTTCAAAGCACCACAAGAGTGATGTTGAGGGTCTGAAGGGTGAAATTATGCTCTTCTCTCAATGAAGTTAATCAGGATCTGTTGTTCAAAGCACCACAAGGGTGATGTTGAGGGTCTGAAGGGTGAAATTATGCTCTTTTCTCAATGACGGTAATCACGTGGTGTTGTTCAAAGCATCACAAGGGTGATGTTGAGGGTCTGAAGGGTGAAATTATGCTCTTTTCTCAATGACGGTAATCACGTGGTGTTGTTCAAAGCACCACAAGGGTGATGTTGAGGGTCTGAAGGGTGAAATTATGCTCTTCTCTCAATGAAGTTAATCAGGTTCTGTTGTTCAAAGCACCACAAGGGTGATGTTGAGGGTCTGAAGGGTGAAATTATGCTCTTCTCTCAATGAAGTTAATCAGGTTCTGTTGTTCAAAGCACCACAAGGGTGATGTTGAGGGTCTGAAGGGTGAAATTATGCTCTTCTCTCAATGACGGTAATCACGTGGTGTTGTTGAAAGCACCACAAGAGTGATGTTGTGGGTCTGAAGGGTGAAATTATGCTCTTTTCTCAATGAAGTTAATCAGGTTCTGTTGTTCAAAGCACCACAAGGGTGATGTTGAGGGTCTGAAGGGTGAAATTATGCTCTTTTCTCAATGAAGTTAATCAGGTTCTGTTGTTGAAAGCACCACAAGGGTGATGTTGAGGGTCTGAAGGGTGAAATTATGCTCTTTTCTCAATGAAGTTAATCAGGTGGTGTTGTTCAAAGCACCACAAGGGTGATGTTGAGGGTCTGAAGGGTGAAATTATGCTCTTTTCTCAATGAAGTTAATCACGTGGTGTTGTTCAAAGCACTCCAAGGGTGATGTTGAGGGTCTGAAGGGTGAAATTATGCTCTTCTCTCAATGACGGTAATCACGTGGTGTTGTTCAAAGCACCACAAGAGTGATGTTGAGGGTCTGAAGGGTGATATTATGCTCTTCTCTCAATGAAGTTAATCAGGTTCTGTTGTTCAAAGCACCACAAGGGTGATGTTGAGGGTCTGAAGGGTGAAATTATGCTCTTTTCTCAATGAAGTTAATCACGTGTTGTTGTTCAAAGCACTCCAAGGGTGATGTTGAGGGTCTGAAGGGTGAAATTATGCTCTTTTCTCAATGACGGTAATCACGTGGTGTTGTTCAAAGCACCACAAGAGTGATGTTGAGGGTCTGAAGGGTGATATTATGCTCTTCTCTCAATGAAGTTAATCAGGTTCTGTTGTTCAAAGCACCACAAGGGTGATGTTGAGGGTCTGAAGGGTGAAATTATGCTCTTTTCTCAATGAAGTTAATCACGTGGTGTTGTTCAAAGCACTCCAAGGGTGATGTTGAGGGTCTGAAGGGTGAAATTATGCTCTTTTCTCAATGAAGTTAATCAGGTTCTGTTGTTCAAAGCACCACAAGGGTGATGTTGAGGGTCTGAAGGGTGAAATTATGCTCTTTTCTCAATGAAGTTAATCAGGTTCTGTTGTTGAAAGCACCACAAGGGTGATGTTGAGGGTCTGAAGGGTGAAATTATGCTCTTTTCTCAATGAAGTTAATCAGGTTCTGTTGTTCAAAGCACCACAAGGGTGATGTTGAGGGTCTGGAGGGTGAAATTATGCTCTTCTCTCAATGAAGTTAATCACGTGGTGTTGTTCAAAGCACCACAAGAGTGATGTTGAGGGTCTGAAGGGTGAAATTATGCTCTTATATCAATGAAGTTAATCAGGTTCTGTTGTTCAAAGCATCACAAGGGTGATGTTGAGAGTCTGAAGGGTGAAATTATGCTCTTCTCTCAATGAAGTTAATCATGTGGTGTTGTTCAAAGCACTCCAAGGGTGATGTTGAGGGTCTGAAGGGTGAAATTATGCTCTTCTCTCAATGACGGTAATCAGGTTCTGTTGTTCAAAGCACCACAAGGGTGATGTTGAGGGTCTGAAGGGTGGAATTATGCTCTTTTCTCAATGAAGTTAATCAGGTTCTGTTGTTCAAAGCACCACAAGGGTGATGTTGAGGGTCTGAAGGGTGAAATTATGCTCTTCTCTCAATGAAGTTAATCAGGTTCTGTTGTTCAAAGCACCACAAGGGTGATGTTGAGGGTCTGAAGGGTGAAATTATGCTCTTTTCTCAATGACGGTAATCAGGTGGTGTTGTTCGAAGCACCACAAGGGTGATGTTGAGGGTCTGAAGGGTGAAATTATGCTCTTTTCTCAATGACGGTAATCAGGTTCTGTTGTTCAAAGCACTACAAGGGTGATGTTGAGGGTCTGAAGGGTGAAATTATGCTCTTTTATCAATGAAGTTAATCAGGTTCTGTTGTTCAAAGCATCACAAGGGTGATGTTGAGAGTCTGAAGGGTGAAATTATGCTCTTCTCTCAATGAAGTTAATCACGTGGTGTTGTTCAAAGCACTCCAAGGGTGATTTTGAGGGTCTGAAGGGTGAAATTATGCTCTTCTCTCAATGACGGTAATCAGGTTCTGTTGTTCAAAGCACCACAAGGGTGATGTTGAGGGTCTGAAGGGTGGAATTATGCTCTTTTCTCAATGAAGTTAATCAGGTTCTGTTGTTCAAAGCACCACAAGGGTGATGTTGAGGGTCTGAAGGGTGAAATTATGCTCTTCTCTCAATGAAGTTAATCAGGTTCTGTTGTTTAAAGCACCACAAGGGTGATGTTGAGGGTCTGAAGGGTGAAATTATGCTCTTTTCTCAATGACGGTAATCAGGTGGTGTTGTTCAAAGCACCACAAGGGTGATGTTGAGGGTCTGAAGGGTGAAATTATGCTCTTTTCTCAATGACGGTAATCAGGTTCTGTTGTTCAGGGCACCACAAGGGTGATGTTGAGGGTCTGAAGGGTGAAATTATGCTCTTTTCTCAATGACGGTAATCACGTGGTGTTGTTCAAAGCACCACAAGGGTGATGTTGAGGGTCTGAAGGGTGAAATTATGCTCTTCTCTCAATGAAGTTAATCAGGTTCTGTTGTTCAAAGCACCACAAGGGTGATGTTGAGGGTCTGAAGGGTGAAATTATGCTCTTTTCTCAATGAAGTTAATCAGGATCTGTTGTTCAAAGCACCACAAGAGTGATGTTGGGGGTCTGAAGGGTGATATTATGCTCTTCTCTCAATGAAGTTAATCACGTGGTGTTGTTCAAAGCACCACAAGGGTGATGTTGAGGGTCTGAAGGGTGAAATTATGCTCTTCTCTCAATGACGGTAATCACGTGGTGTTGTTCAAAGCACCACAAGGGTGATGTTGAGGGTCTGAAGGGTGAAATTATGCTCTTCTCTCAATGAAGTTAATCACGTGGTGTTGTTCAAAGCACCACAAGGGTGATGTTGAGGGTCTGAAGGGTGAAATTATGCTCTTTTCTCAATGAAGTTAATCAGGTTCTGTTGTTCAAAGCACCACAAGGGTGATGTTGAGGATCTGAAGGGTGAAATTATGCTCTTTTCTCAATGAAGTTAATCAGGATCTGTTGTTCAAAGCACCACAAGAGTGATGTTGAGGGTCTGAAGGGTGAAATTATGCTCTTCTCTCAATGAAGTTAATCAGGTTCTGTTGTTGAAAGCACCACAAGGGTGATGTTGAGGGTCTGAAGGGTGAAATTATGCTCTTTTCTCAATGACGGTAATCACGTGGTGTTGTTCAAAGCACCACAAGGGTGATGTTGAGGGTCTGAAGGGTGAAACTATGCTCTTCTCTCAATGAAGTTAATCACGTGGTGTTGTTGAAAGCACCACAAGAGTGATGTTGAGGGTCTGAAGGGTGAAATTATGCTCTTCTCTCAATGAAGTTAATCACGTGGTGTTGTTCAAAGCACCACAAGGGTGATGTTGAGGGTCTGAAGGGTGAAATTATGCTCTTCTCTCAATGAAGTTAATCACGTGGTGTTGTTCAAAGCACCACAAGGGTGATGTTGAGGGTCTGAAGGGTGAAATTATGCTCTTCTCTCAATGACGGTAATCACGTGGTGTTGTTCAAAGCACCACAAGGGTGATGTTGAGGGTCTGAAGGGTGAAACTATGCTCTTCTCTCAATGAAGTTAATCACGTGGTGTTGTTGAAAGCACCACAAGAGTGATGTTGAGGGTCTGAAGGGTGAAACTATGCCCTTCTCTCAATGAAGTTAATCACGTGGTGTTGTTCAAAGCACCACAAGGGTGATGTTGAGGGTCTGAAGGGTGAAATTATGCTCTTCTCTCAATGAAGTTAATCACGTGGTGTTGTTCAAAGCACCACAAGGGTGATGTTGAGGGTCTGAAGGGTGAAATCATGCTCTTTTCTCAATGACGGTAATCTAGATCTGTTGTTCTAAGCACCACAAGGGTGATGTTGAGGGTCTGAAGGGTGAAATTATGCTCTTCTCTCAATGACGGTAATCAGGTTCTGTTGTTCAGAGCACCACAAGGGTGATGTTGAGGGTCTGAAGGGTGAAATTATGCTCTTCTCTCAATGAAGTTAATCACGTGGTGTTGTTGAAAGCACCACAAGGGTGATGTTGGGGGTCTGAAGGGTGATATTATGCTCTTTTCTAAATGAAGTTAATCAGGTTCTGTTGTTGAAAGCACCACAAGAGTGATGTTGAGAGTCTGAAGGGTGAAATTATGCTCTTCTGTCAATGAAGTTAATCAGGTTCTGTTGTTCAAAGCACCACAAGGGTGATGTTGAGGGTCTGAAGGGTGATATTATGCTCTTCTCTCAATGACGGTAATCACGTGGTGTTGTTCAAAGCACCACAAGGGTGATGTTGAGGGTCCGAAGGGTGAAATTATGCTCTTCTCTCAATGAAGTTAATCAGGATCTGTTGTTCAAAGCACCACAAGGGTGATGTTGAGGGTCTGAAGGGTGAAATTATGCTCTTCTCTCAATGAAGTTAATCAGGTTCTGTTGTTCAAAGCACCACAAGGGTGATGTTGAGGATCTGAAGGGTGAAATTATGCTCTTTTCTCAATGACGGTAATCACGTGGTGTTGTTCAAAGCACCACAAGGGTGATGTTGAGGGTCTGAAGGGTGAAATTATGCTCTTCTCTCAATGAAGTTAATCAGGTTCTGTTGTTCAAAGCACCACAAGGGTGATGTTGAGGGTCTGAAGGGTGAAATTATGCTCTTCTCTCAATGAAGTTAATCAGGTTCTGTTGTTCAAAGCACCACAAGGGTGATGTTGAGGGTCTGAAGGGTGAAATTATGCTCTTCTCTCAATGACGGTAATCACGTGGTGTTGTTGAAAGCACCACAAGAGTGATGTTGTGGGTCTGAAGGGTGAAATTATGCTCTTTTCTCAATGAAGTTAATCAGGTTCTGTTGTTCAAAGCACCACAAGGGTGATGTTGAGGGTCTGAAGGGTGAAATTATGCTCTTTTCTCAATGAAGTTAATCAGGTTCTGTTGTTGAAAGCACCACAAGGGTGATGTTGAGGGTCTGAAGGGTGAAATTATGCTCTTTTCTCAATGAAGTTAATCAGGTGGTGTTGTTCAAAGCACCACAAGGGTGATGTTGAGGGTCTGAAGGGTGAAATTATGCTCTTTTCTCAATGAAGTTAATCACGTGGTGTTGTTCAAAGCACTCCAAGGGTGATGTTGAGGGTCTGAAGGGTGAAATTATGCTCTTCTCTCAATGACGGTAATCACGTGGTGTTGTTCAAAGCACCACAAGAGTGATGTTGAGGGTCTGAAGGGTGATATTATGCTCTTCTCTCAATGAAGTTAATCAGGTTCTGTTGTTCAAAGCACCACAAGGGTGATGTTGAGGGTCTGAAGGGTTTAATTATGCTCTTTTCTCAATGAAGTTAATCACGTGTTGTTGTTCAAAGCACTCCAAGGGTGATGTTGAGGGTCTGAAGGGTGAAATTATGCTCTTTTCTCAATGACGGTAATCACGTGGTGTTGTTCAAAGCACCACAAGAGTGATGTTGAGGGTCTGAAGGGTGATATTATGCTCTTCTCTCAATGAAGTTAATCAGGTTCTGTTGTTCAAAGCACCACAAGGGTGATGTTGAGGGTCTGAAGGGTGAAATTATGCTCTTTTCTCAATGAAGTTAATCACGTGGTGTTGTTCAAAGCACTCCAAGGGTGATGTTGAGGGTCTGAAGGGTGAAATTATGCTCTTTTCTCGATGACGGTAATCACGTGGTGTTGTTCAGAGCACCACAAGAGTGATGTTGAGGGTCTGAAGGGTGAAATTATGCTCTTCTCTCAATGAAGTTAATCAGGTTCTGTTGTTCAAAGCACCACAAGAGTGATGTTGTGGGTCTGAAGGGTGAAATTATGCTCTTTTCTCAATGAAGTTAATCAGGTTCTGTTGTTCAAAGCACCACAAGGGTGATGTTGAGGGTCTGAAGGGTGAAATTATGCTCTTTTCTCAATGAAGTTAATCAGGTTCTGTTGTTGAAAGCACCACAAGGGTGATGTTGAGGGTCTGAAGGGTGAAATTATGCTCTTTTCTCAATGAAGTTAATCAGGTTCTGTTGTTCAAAGCACCACAAGGGTGATGTTGAGGGTCTGGAGGGTGAAATTATGCTCTTCTCTCAATGAAGTTAATCACGTGGTGTTGTTCAAAGCACCACAAGAGTGATGTTGAGGGTCTGAAGGGTGAAATTATGCTCTTTTATCAATGAAGTTAATCAGGTTCTGTTGTTCAAAGCATCACAAGGGTGATGTTGAGAGTCTGAAGGGTGAAATTATGCTCTTCTCTCAATGAAGTTAATCATGTGGTGTTGTTCAAAGCACTCCAAGGGTGATGTTGAGGGTCTGAAGGGTGAAATTATGCTCTTCTCTCAATGACGGTAATCAGGTTCTGTTGTTCAAAGCACCACAAGGGTGATGTTGAGGGTCTGAAGGGTGGAATTATGCTCTTTTCTCAATGAAGTTAATCAGGTTCTGTTGTTCAAAGCACCACAAGAGTGATGTTGAGGGTCTGAAGGGTGAAATTATGCTCTTCTCTCAATGAAGTTAATCAGGTTCTGTTGTTGAAAGCACCACAAGGGTGATGTTGAGGGTCTGAAGGGTGAAATTATGCTCTTCTCTCAATGACGGTAATCAGGTGGTGTTGTTCAAAGCACTCCAAGGGTGATGTTGAGGGTCTGAAGGGTGAAATTATGCTCTTTTCTCAATGACGGTAATCAGGTTCTGTTGTTCAAAGCACCACAAGGGTGATGTTGAGGGTCTGAAGGGTGAAATTATGCTCTTCTCTCAATGAAGTTAATCAGGTTCTGTTGTTCAAAGCACCACAAGGGTGATGTTGAGGGTCTGAAGGGTGAAATTATGCTCTTTTCTCAATGACGGTAATCAGGTGGTGTTGTTCGAAGCACCACAAGGGTGATGTTGAGGGTCTGAAGGGTGAAATTATGCTCTTTTCTCAATGACGGTAATCAGGTTCTGTTGTTCAAAGCACTACAAGGGTGATGTTGAGGGTCTGAAGGGTGAAATTATGCTCTTCTCTCAATGAAGTTAATCAGGTTCTGTTGTTCAAAGCACTCCAAGGGTGATGTTGAGGGTCTGAAGGGTGAAATTATGCTCTTTTCTCAATGACGGTAATCAGGTTCTGTTGTTCAAAGCACCACAAGGGTGATGTTGAGGGTCTGAAGGGTGAAATTATGCTCTTCTCTCAATGAAGTTAATCAGGTTCTGTTGTTCAAAGCACCACAAGGGTGATGTTGAGGGTCTGAAGGGTGAAATTATGCTCTTTTCTCAATGACGGTAATCAGGTGGTGTTGTTCGAAGCACCACAAGGGTGATGTTGAGGGTCTGAAGGGTGAAATTATGCTCTTTTCTCAATGACGGTAATCAGGTTCTGTTGTTCAAAGCACTACAAGGGTGATGTTGAGGGTCTGAAGGGTGAAATTATGCTCTTTTATCAATGAAGTTAATCAGGTTCTGTTGTTCAAAGCATCACAAGGGTGATGTTGAGAGTCTGAAGGGTGAAATTATGCTCTTCTCTCAATGAAGTTAATCACGTGGTGTTGTTCAAAGCACTCCAAGGGTGATTTTGAGGGTCTGAAGGGTGAAATTATGCTCTTCTCTCAATGACGGTAATCAGGTTCTGTTGTTCAAAGCACCACAAGGGTGATGTTGAGGGTCTGAAGGGTGGAATTATGCTCTTTTCTCAATGAAGTTAATCAGGTTCTGTTGTTCAAAGCACCACAAGGGTGATGTTGAGGGTCTGAAGGGTGAAATTATGCTCTTCTCTCAATGAAGTTAATCAGGTTCTGTTGTTCAAAGCACCACAAGGGTGATGTTGAGGGTCTGAAGGGTGAAATTATGCTCTTTTCTCAATGACGGTAATCAGGTGGTGTTGTTCAAAGCACCACAAGGGTGATGTTGAGGGTCTGAAGGGTGAAATTATGCTCTTTTCTCAATGACGGTAATCAGGTTCTGTTGTTCAGGGCACCACAAGGGTGATGTTGAGGGTCTGAAGGGTGAAATTATGCTCTTTTCTCAATGACGGTAATCACGTGGTGTTGTTCAAAGCACCACAAGGGTGATGTTGAGGGTCTGAAGGGTGAAATTATGCTCTTCTCTCAATGAAGTTAATCAGGTTCTGTTGTTCAAAGCACCACAAGGGTGATGTTGAGGGTCTGAAGGGTGAAATTATGCTCTTTTCTCAATGAAGTTAATCAGGATCTGTTGTTCAAAGCACCACAAGAGTGATGTTGGCGGTCTGAAGGGTGATATTATGCTCTTCTCTCAATGAAGTTAATCACGTGGTGTTGTTCAAAGCACCACAAGGGTGATGTTGAGGGTCTGAAGGGTGAAATTATGCTCTTCTCTCAATGACGGTAATCACGTGGTGTTGTTCAAAGCACCACAAGGGTGATGTTGAGGGTCTGAAGGGTGAAATTATGCTCTTCTCTCAATGAAGTTAATCACGTGGTGTTGTTCAAAGCACCACAAGGGTGATGTTGAGGGTCTGAAGGGTGAAATTATGCTCTTTTCTCAATGAAGTTAATCAGGTTCTGTTGTTCAAAGCACCACAAGGGTGATGTTGAGGATCTGAAGGGTGAAATTATGCTCTTTTCTCAATGAAGTTAATCAGGATCTGTTGTTCAAAGCACCACAAGAGTGATGTTGAGGATCTGAAGGGTGAAATTATGCTCTTTTCTCAATGAAGTTAATCACTTGGTGTTGTTCAAAGCACCACAAGGGTGATGTTGAGGGTCTGAAGGGTGGAATTATGCTCTTCTCTCAATGAAGTTAATCAGGATCTGTTGTTCAAAGCACCACAAGAGTGATGTTGAGGGTCTGAAGGGTGAAATTATGCTCTTCTCTCAATGAAGTTAATCAGGTTCTGTTGTTGAAAGCACCACAAGGGTGATGTTGAGGGTCTGAAGGGTGAAATTATGCTCTTTTCTCAATGACGGTAATCACGTGGTGTTGTTCAAAGCACCACAAGGGTGATGTTGAGGGTCTGAAGGGTGAAACTATGCTCTTCTCTCAATGAAGTTAATCACGTGGTGTTGTTGAAAGCACCACAAGAGTGATGTTGAGGGTCTGAAGGGTGAAATTATGCTCTTCTCTCAATGAAGTTAATCACGTGGTGTTGTTCAAAGCACCACAAGGGTGATGTTGAGGGTCTGAAGGGTGAAATTATGCTCTTCTCTCAATGAAGTTAATCACGTGGTGTTGTTCAAAGCACCACAAGGGTGATGTTGAGGGTCTGAAGGGTGAAATTATGCTCTTCTCTCAATGACGGTAATCACGTGGTGTTGTTCAAAGCACCACAAGGGTGATGTTGAGGGTCTGAAGGGTGAAACTATGCTCTTCTCTCAATGAAGTTAATCACGTGGTGTTGTTGAAAGCACCACAAGAGTGATGTTGAGGGTCTGAAGGGTGAAACTATGCCCTTCTCTCAATGAAGTTAATCACGTGGTGTTGTTCAAAGCACCACAAGGGTGATGTTGAGGGTCTGAAGGGTGAAATTATGCTCTTCTCTCAATGAAGTTAATCACGTGGTGTTGTTCAAAGCACCACAAGGGTGATGTTGAGGGTCTGAAGGGTGAAATCATGCTCTTTTCTCAATGACGGTAATCTGGATCTGTTGTTCTAAGCACCACAAGGGTGATGTTGAGGGTCTGAAGGGTGAAATTATGCTCTTCTCTCAATGACGGTAATCAGGTTCTGTTGTTCAGAGCACCACAAGGGTGATGTTGAGGGTCTGAAGGGTGAAATTATGCTCTTCTCTCAATGAAGTTAATCACGTGGTGTTGTTGAAAGCACCACAAGGGTGATGTTGGGGGTCTGAAGGGTGATATTATGCTCTTTTCTAAATGAAGTTAATCAGGTTCTGTTGTTGAAAGCACCACAAGAGTGATGTTGAGAGTCTGAAGGGTGAAATTATGCTCTTCTCTCAATGAAGTTAATCAGGTTCTGTTGTTCAAAGCACCACAAGGGTGATGTTGAGGGTCTGAAGGGTGATATTATGCTCTTCTCTCAATGACGGTAATCACGTGGTGTTGTTCAAAGCACCACAAGGGTGATGTTGAGGGTCCGAAGGGTGAAATTATGCTCTTCTCTCAATGAAGTTAATCAGGATCTGTTGTTCAAAGCACCACAAGGGTGATGTTGAGGGTCTGAAGGGTGAAATTATGCTCTTCTCTCAATGAAGTTAATCAGGTTCTGTTGTTCAAAGCACCACAAGGGTGATGTTGAGGATCTGAAGGGTGAAATTATGCTCTTTTCTCAATGACGGTAATCACGTGGTGTTGTTCAAAGCACCACAAGGGTGATGTTGAGGGTCTGAAGGGTGAAATTATGCTCTTTTCTCAATGAAGTTAATCAGGTTCTGTTGTTGAAAGCACCACAAGGGTGATGTTGAGGGTCTGAAGGGTGAAATTATGCTCTTTTCTCAATGAAGTTAATCAGGTGGTGTTGTTCAAAGCACCACAAGGGTGATGTTGAGGGTCTGAAGGGTGAAATTATGCTCTTCTCTCAATGAAGTTAATCAGGTTCTGTTGTTGAAAGCACCACAAGGGTGATGTTGAGGGTCTGAAGGGTGAAATTATGCTCTTTTCTCAATGAAGGTAATCAGGTGGTGTTGTTCAAAGCACCACAAGGGTGATGTTGAGGGTCTGAAGGGTGAAATTATGCCCTTTTCTCAATGACGGTAATCAGGTTCTGTTGTTCAGAGCACCACAAGGGTGATGTTGAGGGTCTGAAGGGTGAAATTATGCTCTTCTCTCAATGAAGTTAATCACGTGGTTTTGTTCAAAGCACCACAAGGGTGATGTTGAGGGTCTGGAGGGTGAAATTATGCTCTTCTCTCAATGACGGTAATCAGGTGGTGTTGTTCAAAGCACCACAAGGGTGATGTTGAGGGTCTGAAGGGTGATATTATGCTCTTTTCTCAATGACGGTAATCACGTGGTGTTGTTGAAAGCACCACAAGGGTGATGTTGAGGGTCTGAAGGGTGAAATTATGCTCTTCTCTCAATGAAGTTAATCAGGTTCTGTTGTTCAAAGCACCACAAGAGTGATGTTGAGGGTCTGAAGGGTGAAATTATGCTCTTTTCTCAATGACGGTAATCACGTGGTGTTGTTCAAAGCACCACAAGGGTGATGTTGAGGGTCTGAAGGGTGAAATTATGCTCTTCTCTCAATGAAGTTAATCACGTGGTGTTGTTCAAAGCACCACAAGGGTGATGTTGAGGATCTGAAGGGTGAAATTATGCTCTTTTCTCAATGACGGTAATCTGGATCTGTTGTTCTAAGCACCACAAGGGTGATGTTGAGGGTCTGAAGGGTGAAATTATGCTCTTCTCTCAATGACGGTAATCAGGTTCTGTTGTTCAGAGCACCACAAGGGTGATGTTGAGGGTCTGAAGGGTGAAATTATGCTCTTCTCTCAATGAAGTTAATCACGTGGTGTTGTTGAAAGCACCACAAGGGTGATGTTGAGGGTCTGAAGGGTGAAATTATGCTCTTTTCTCAATGAAGTTAATCAGGTGGTGTTGTTCAAAGCACCACAAGGGTGATGTTGAGGGTCTGAAGGGTGAAATTATGCTCTTCTCTCAATGACGGTAATCAGGATCTGTTGTTCAAAGCACCACAAGGGTGATGTTGAGGGTCTGAAGGGTGATATTATGCTCTTTTCTCAATGAAGTTAATCAGGTTCTGTTGTTGAAAGCACCACAAGAGTGATGTTGAGAGTCTGAAGGGTGAAATTATGCTCTTTTCTCAATGAAGTTAATCAGGTTCTGTTGTTCAAAGCACCACAAGGGTGATGTTGAGGGTCTGAAGGGTGAAATTATGCTCTTCTCTCAATGACGGTAATCAGGTTCTGTTGTTCAAAGCACCACAAGGGTGATGTTGAGGGTCTGAAGGGTGATATTATGCTCTTCTCTCAATGACGGTAATCACGTGGTGTTGTTCAAAGCACCACAAGGGTGATGTTGGGGGTCTGAGAGGTGAAATTATGCTCTTTTCTCAATGATGGTAATCACGTGGTGTTGTTCAAAGCACCACAAGAGTGATGTTGAGGGTCTGAAGGGTGAAATTATGCTCTTCTCTCAATGAAGTTAATCAGGTTCTGTTGTTCAAAGCACCACAAGAGTGATGTTGAGGGTCTGAAGGGTGAAATTATGCTCTTCTCTCAATGAAGTTAATCACGTGGTGTTGTTGAAAGCACCACAAGGGTGATGTTGAGGGTCTGAAGGGTGAAATTATGCTCTTCTCTCAATGAAGTCAATCAGGTTCTGTTGTTCAAAGCATCACAAGGGTGATGTTGAGGGTCTGAAGGGTGAAATTATGCTCTTCTCTCAATGAAGTTAATCAGGTTCTGTTGTTCAAAGCACCACAAGAGTGATGTTGAGGGTCTGAAGGGTGAAATTATGCTCTTCTCTCAATGAAGTTAATCACGTGGTGTTGTTGAAAGCACCACAAGGGTGATGTTGAGGGTCTGAAGGGTGAAATTATGCTCTTCTCTCAATGAAGTTAATCAGGTTCTGTTGTTCAAAGCACCACAAGAGTGATGTTGAGGGTCTGAAGGGTGAAATTATGCTCTTCTCTCAATGAAGTTAATCACGTGGTGTTGTTCAAAGCACCACAAGGGTGATGTTGAGGATCTGAAGGGTGAAATTATGCTCTTTTCTCAATGACGGTAATCTGGATCTGTTGTTCTAAGCACCACAAGGGTGATGTTGAGGGTCTGAAGGGTGAAATTATGCTCTTCTCTCAATGAAGTTAATCACGTGGTGTTGTTGAAAGCACCACAAGGGTGATGTTGAGGGTCTGAAGGGTGAAATTATGCTCTTCTCTCAATGACGGTAATCAGGTTCTGTTGTTCAAAGCACCACAAGGGTGATGTTGAGGGTCTGAAGGGTGAAATTATGCTCTTCTCTCAATGAAGTTAATCACGTGGTGTTGTTGAAAGCACCACAAGGGTGATGTTGAGGGTCTGAAGGGTGAAATTATGCTCTTCTCTCAATGACGGTAATCAGGTTCTGTTGTTCAAAGCACCACAAGGGTGATGTTGAGGGTCTGAAGGGTGAAATTATGCTCTTCTCTCAATGAAGTTAATCAGGTTCTGTTGTTCAAAGCACCACAAGAGTGATGTTGAGGGTCTGAAGGGTGAAATTATGCTCTTCTCTCAATGAAGTTAATCACGTGGTGTTGTTGAAAGCACCACAAGGGTGATGTTGAGGGTCTGAAGGGTGAAATTATGCTCTTCTCTCAATGAAGTCAATCAGGTTCTGTTGTTCAAAGCATCACAAGGGTGATGTTGAGGGTCTGAAGGGTGAAATTATGCTCTTCTCTCAATGAAGTTAATCAGGTTCTGTTGTTCAAAGCACCACAAGAGTGATGTTGAGGGTCTGAAGGGTGAAATTATGCTCTTCTCTCAATGAAGTTAATCACGTGGTGTTGTTCAAAGCACCACAAGGGTGATGTTGAGGATCTGAAGGGTGAAATTATGCTCTTTTCTCAATGACGGTAATCTGGATCTGTTGTTCTAAGCACCACAAGGGTGATGTTGAGGGTCTGAAGGGTGAAATTATGCTCTTCTCTCAATGAAGTTAATCACGTGGTGTTGTTGAAAGCACCACAAGGGTGATGTTGAGGGTCTGAAGGGTGAAATTATGCTCTTCTCTCAATGACGGTAATCAGGTTCTGTTGTTCAAAGCACCACAAGAGTGATGTTGAGGGTCTGAAGGGTGAAATTATGCTCTTCTCTCAATGGAGTTAATCACGTGGTGTTGTTGAAAGCACCACAAGGGTGATGTTGAGGGTCTGAAGGGTGAAATTATGCTCTTCTCTCAATGACGGTAATCAGGTTCTGTTGTTCAAAGCACCACAAGGGTGATGTTGAGGGTCTGAAGGGTGAAATTATGCTCTTCTCTCAATGAAGTTAATCAGGTTCTGTTGTTCAAAGCACCACAAGAGTGATGTTGAGGGTCTGAAGGGTGAAATTATGCTCTTCTCTCAATGAAGTTAATCACGTGGTGTTGTTGAAAGCACCACAAGGGTGATGTTGAGGGTCTGAAGGGTGAAATTATGCTCTTCTCTCAATGAAGTCAATCAGGTTCTGTTGTTCAAAGCATCACAAGGGTGATGTTGAGGGTCTGAAGGGTGAAATTATGCTCTTCTCTCAATGAAGTTAATCAGGTTCTGTTGTTCAAAGCACCACAAGAGTGATGTTGAGGGTCTGAAGGGTGAAATTATGCTCTTCTCTCAATGAAGTTAATCACGTGGTGTTGTTCAAAGCACCACAAGGGTGATGTTGAGGATCTGAAGGGTGAAATTATGCTCTTTTCTCAATGACGGTAATCTGGATCTGTTGTTCTAAGCACCACAAGGGTGATGTTGAGGGTCTGAAGGGTGAAATTATGCTCTTCTCTCAATGACGGTAATCAGGTTCTGTTGTTCAGAGCACCACAAGGGTGATGTTGAGGGTCTGAAGGGTGAAATTATGCTCTTCTCTCAATGAAGTTAATCACGTGGTGTTGTTGAAAGCACCACAAGGGTGATGTTGGGGGTCTGAAGGGTGATATTATGCTCTTTTCTCAATGAAGTTAATCAGGTTCTGTTGTTGAAAGCACCACAAGAGTGATGTTGAGAGTCTGAAGGGTGAAATTATGCTCTTCTCTCAATGAAGTTAATCAGGTTCTGTTGTTCAAAGCACCACAAGGGTGATGTTGAGGGTCTGAAGGGTGATATTATGCTCTTCTCTCAATGACGGTAATCACGTGGTGTTGTTCAAAGCACCACAAGGGTGATGTTGAGGGTCTGAAGGGTGAAATTATGCTCTTCTCTCAATGAAGTTAATCAGGATCTGTTGTTCAAAGCACCACAAGGGTGATGTTGAGGGTCTGAAGGGTGAAATTATGCTCTTTTCTCAATGAAGGTAATCAGGTGGTGTTGTTCAAAGCACCACAAGGGTGATGTTGAGGGTCTGAAGGGTGAAATTATGCTCTTCTCTCAATGACGGTAATCAGGTTCTGTTGTTCAAAGCACCACAAGAGTGATGTTGAGGGTCTGAAGGGTGAAATTATGCTCTTTTCTCAATGAAGGTAATCAGGTGGTGTTGTTCAAAGCACCACAAGGGTGATGTTGAGGGTCTGAAGGGTGAAATTATGCCCTTTTCTCAATGACGGTAATCAGGTTCTGTTGTTCAGAGCACCACAAGGGTGATGTTGAGGGTCTGAAGGGTGAAATTATGCTCTTCTCTCAATGAAGTTAATCACGTGGTTTTGTTCAAAGCACCACAAGGGTGATGTTCAGGGTCTGGAGGGTGAAATTATGCTCTTCTCTCAATGACGGTAATCAGGTTCTGTTGTTCAAAGCACCACAAGAGTGATGTTGAGGGTCTGAAGGGTGAAATTATGCTCTTCTCTCAATGACGGTAATCAGGTTCTGTTGTTGAAAGCACCACAAGAGTGATGTTGAGGGTCTGAAGGGTGAAATTATGCTCTTTTCTCAATGACGGTAATCAGGTGGTGTTGTTCAAAGCACCACAAGGGTGATGTTGAGGGTCTGAAGGGTGAAATTATGCTCTTTTCTCAATGACGGTAATCACGTGGTGTTGTTCAAAGCACCACAAGGGTGATGTTGAGGGTCTGAAGGGTGAAATTATGCTCTTCTCTCAATGACGGTAATCAGGTGGTGTTGTTCAAAGCACCACAAGGGTGATGTTGAGGGTCTGAAGGGTGAAATTATGCTCTTTTCTCAATGACGGTAATCACGTGGTGTTGTTCAAAGCACCACAAGGGTGATGTTGAGGGTCTGGAGGGTGAAATTATGCTCTTCTCTCAATGAAGTTAATCAGGATCTGTTGTTCAAAGCACCACAAGGGTGATGTTGAGGGTCTGAAGGGTGAAATTATGCTCTTTTCTCAATGAAGTTAATCAGGTTCTGTTGTTCAAAGCACCACAAGGGTGATGTTGAGGGTCTGAAGGGTGAAATTATGCTCCTCTCAATGACGGTAATCATGTTCTGTTGTTCAAAGCACCACAAGGGTGATGTTGAGGGTCTGAAGGGTGAAATTATGCTCTTCTCTCAATGAAGTTAATCAGGTTCTGTTGTTCAAAGCACAACAAGGGTGATGTTGAGGGTCTGAAGGGTGAAATTATGCTCTTCTCTCAATGACGGTAATCACGTGGTGTTGTTCAAAGCACCACAAGGGTGATGTTGAGGGTCTGAAGGGTGAAATTATGCTCTTCTCTCAATGAAGTTAATCAGGTTCTGTTGTTCAAAGCACCACAAGGGTGATGTTGAGGGTCTGAAGGGTGAAATTATGCTCTTTTCTCAATGAAGTTAATCACGTGGTGTTGTTCAAAGCACCACAAGAGTGATGTTGAGGGTCTGAAGTGTGAAATTATGCTCTTCTCTCAATGAAGTTAATCAGGATCTGTTGTTCAAAGCACCACAAGGGTGATGTTGAGGGTCTGAAGGGTGAAATTATGCTCTTTTCTCAATGACGGTAATCAGGTTCTGTTGTTCAAAGCACCACAAGGGTGATGTTGAGGGTCTGAAGGGTGAAATTATGCTCTTTTCTCAATGACGGTAATCAGGTTCTGTTGTTCAAAGCACCACAAGGGTGATGTTGAGGGTCTGAAGGGTGAAATTATGCTCTTTTCTCAATGACGGTAATCACGTGGTGTTGTTCAAAGCACCACAAGGGTGATGTTGAGGGTCTGAAGGGTGAAATTATGCTCTTCTCTCAATGACGGTAATCACGTGGTGTTGTTCAAAGCACCACAAGGGTGATGTTGAGGGTCTGAAGGGTGAAATTATGCTCTTCTCTCAATGAAGTTAATCAGGTTCTGTTGTTCAAAGCACCACAAGGGTGATGTTGAGGGTCTGAAGGGTGAAATTATGCTCTTCTCTCAATGACGGTAATCACGTGGTGTTGTTCAAAGCACCACAAGGGTGATGTTGAGGGTCTGAAGGGTGAAATTATGCTCTTCTCTCAATGAAGTTAATCAGGTTCTGTTGTTCAAAGCACCACAAGGGTGATGTTGAGGGTCTGAAGGGTGAAATTATGCTCTTTTCTCAATGAAGTTAATCACGTGGTGTTGTTCAAAGCACCACAAGAGTGATGTTGAGGGTCTGAAGGGTGAAATTATGCTCTTCTCTCAATGAAGTTAATCAGGTTCTGTTGTTCAAAGCACCACAAGGGTGATGTTGAGGGTCTGAAGGGTGAAATTATGCTCTTCTCTCAATGAAGTTAATCAGGATCTGTTGTTGAAAGCACCACAAGGGTGATGTTGAGGGTCTGAAGGGTGAAATTATGCTCTTTTCTCAATGACGGTAATCAGGTTCTGTTGTTCAAAGCACCACAAGGGTGATGTTGAGGGTCTGAAGGGTGAAATTATGCTCTTTTCTCAATGACGGTAATCACGTGGTGTTGTTCAAAGCACCACAAGGGTGATGTTGAGGGTCTGAAGGGTGAAATTATGCTCTTCTCTCAATGAAGTTAATCAGGTTCTGTTGTTCAAAGCACCACAAGGGTGATGTTGAGGGTCTGAAGGGTGAAATTATGCTCTTTTCTCAATGAAGTTAATCAGGATCTGTTGTTCAAAGCACCACAAGAGTGATGTTGGGGGTCTGAAGGGTGATATTATGCTCTTCTCTCAATGAAGTTAATCACGTGGTGTTGTTCAAAGCACCACAAGGGTGATGTTGAGGGTCTGAAGGGTGAAATTATGCTCTTCTCTCAATGACGGTAATCACGTGGTGTTGTTCAAAGCACCACAAGGGTGATGTTGAGGGTCTGAAGGGTGAAATTATGCTCTTCTCTCAATGAAGTTAATCACGTGGTGTTGTTCAAAGCACCACAAGGGTGATGTTGAGGGTCTGAAGGGTGAAATTATGCTCTTTTCTCAATGAAGTTAATCAGGTTCTGTTGTTCAAAGCACCACAAGGGTGATGTTGAGGATCTGAAGGGTGAAATTATGCTCTTTTCTCAATGAAGTTAATCAGGATCTGTTGTTCAAAGCACCACAAGAGTGATGTTGAGGGTCTGAAGGGTGAAATTATGCTCTTCTCTCAATGAAGTTAATCAGGTTCTGTTGTTGAAAGCACCACAAGGGTGATGTTGAGGGTCTGAAGGGTGAAATTATGCTCTTTTCTCAATGACGGTAATCACGTGGTGTTGTTCAAAGCACCACAAGGGTGATGTTGAGGGTCTGAAGGGTGAAACTATGCTCTTCTCTCAATGAAGTTAATCAGGTTCTGTTGTTCAAAGCATCACAAGGGTGATGTTGAGGGTCTGAAGGGTGAAATTATGCTCTTCTCTCAATGAAGTTAATCAGGTTCTGTTGTTCAAAGCATCACAAGGGTGATGTTGAGGGTCTGAAGGGTGAAATTATGCTCTTCTCTCAATGAAGTTAATCAGGTTCTGTTGTTCAAAGCACCACAAGAGTGATGTTGAGGGTCTGAAGGGTGAAACTATGCTCTTCTCTCAATGAAGTTAATCACGTGGTGTTGTTGAAAGCACCACAAGGGTGATGTTGAGGGTCTGAAGGGTGAAATTATGCTCTTCTCTCAATGACGGTAATCACGTGGTGTTGTTCAAAGCACCACAAGGGTGATGTTGAGGGTCTGAAGGGTGAAACTATGCTCTTCTCTCAATGAAGTTAATCACGTGGTGTTGTTGAAAGCACCACAAGAGTGATGTTGAGGGTCTGAAGGGTGAAACTATGCCCTTCTCTCAATGAAGTTAATCACGTGGTGTTGTTCAAAGCACCACAAGGGTGATGTTGAGGGTCTGAAGGGTGAAATTATGCTCTTCTCTCAATGAAGTTAATCACGTGGTGTTGTTCAAAGCACCACAAGGGTGATGTTGAGGGTCTGAAGGGTGAAATCATGCTCTTTTCTCAATGACGGTAATCTGGATCTGTTGTTCTAAGCACCACAAGGGTGATGTTGAGGGTCTGAAGGGTGAAATTATGCTCTTCTCTCAATGACGGTAATCAGGTTCTGTTGTTCAGAGCACCACAAGGGTGATGTTGAGGGTCTGAAGGGTGAAATTATGCTCTTCTCTCAATGAAGTTAATCACGTGGTGTTGTTGAAAGCACCACAAGGGTGATGTTGGGGGTCTGAAGGGTGATATTATGCTCTTTTCTAAATGAAGTTAATCAGGTTCTGTTGTTGAAAGCACCACAAGAGTGATGTTGAGAGTCTGAAGGGTGAAATTATGCTCTTCTCTCAATGAAGTTAATCAGGTTCTGTTGTTCAAAGCACCACAAGGGTGATGTTGAGGGTCTGAAGGGTGATATTATGCTCTTCTCTCAATGACGGTAATCACGTGGTGTTGTTCAAAGCACCACAAGGGTGATGTTGAGGGTCCGAAGGGTGAAATTATGCTCTTCTCTCAATGAAGTTAATCAGGATCTGTTGTTCAAAGCACCACAAGGGTGATGTTGAGGGTCTGAAGGGTGAAATTATGCTCTTCTCTCAATGAAGTTAATCAGGTTCTGTTGTTCAAAGCACCACAAGGGTGATGTTGAGGATCTGAAGGGTGAAATTATGCTCTTTTCTCAATGACGGTAATCACGTGGTGTTGTTCAAAGCACCACAAGGGTGATGTTGAGGGTCTGAAGGGTGAAATTATGCTCTTTTCTCAATGAAGTTAATCAGGTTCTGTTGTTGAAAGCACCACAAGAGTGATGTTGAGGGTCTGAAGGGTGAAATTATGCTCTTCTCTCAATGAAGTTAATCATGTGGTGTTGTTCAAAGCACCACAAGGGTGATGTTGAGGGTCTGAAGGGTGATATTATGCTCTTTTCTCAATGATTGTAATCACGTGGTGTTGTTCAAAGCACCACAAGGGTGATGTTGAGGGTCTGAAGGGTGAAATTATGCTCTTCTCTCAATGAAGTTAATCAGGTTCTGTTGTTGAAAGCACCACAAGGGTGATGTTGAGGGTCTGAAGGGTGAAATTATGCTCTTTTCTCAATGAAGGTAATCAGGTGGTGTTGTTCAAAGCACCACAAGGGTGATGTTGAGGGTCTGAAGGGTGAAATTATGCCCTTTTCTCAATGACGGTAATCAGGTTCTGTTGTTCAGAGCACCACAAGGGTGATGTTGAGGGTCTGAAGGGTGAAATTATGCTCTTCTCTCAATGAAGTTAATCACGTGGTTTTGTTCAAAGCACCACAAGGGTGATGTTGAGGGTCTGGAGGGTGAAATTATGCTCTTCTCTCAATGACGGTAATCAGGTGGTGTTGTTCAAAGCACCACAAGGGTGATGTTGAGGGTCTGAAGGGTGAAATTATGCCCTTTTCTCAATGACGGTAATCAGGTTCTGTTGTTCAGAGCACCACAAGGGTGATGTTGAGGGTCTGAAGGGTGAAATTATGCTCTTCTCTCAATGAAGTTAATCACGTGGTTTTGTTCAAAGCACCACAAGGGTGATGTTGAGGGTCTGGAGGGTGAAATTATGCTCTTCTCTCAATGACGGTAATCAGGTGGTGTTGTTCAAAGCACCACAAGGGTGATGTTGAGGGTCTGAAGGGTGATATTATGCTCTTTTCTCAATGACGGTAATCACGTGGTGTTGTTGAAAGCACCACAAGAGTGATGTTGAGGGTCTGAAGGGTGAAATTATGCTCTTCTCTCAATGAAGTTAATCAGGTTCTGTTGTTCAAAGCACCACAAGAGTGATGTTGAGGGTCTGAAGGGTGAAATTATGCTCTTCTCTCAATGAAGTTAATCACGTGGTGTTGTTCAAAGCACCACAAGGGTGATGTTGAGGATCTGAAGGGTGAAATTATGCTCTTTTCTCAATGACGGTAATCTGGATCTGTTGTTCTAAGCACCACAAGGGTGATGTTGAGGGTCTGAAGGGTGAAATTATGCTCTTCTCTCAATGACGGTAATCAGGTTCTGTTGTTCAGAGCACCACAAGGGTGATGTTGAGGGTCTGAATGGTGAAATTATGCTCTTCTCTCAATGAAGTTAATCACGTGGTGTTGTTGAAAGCACCACAAGGGTGATGTTGGGGGTCTGAAGGGTGATATTATGCTCTTTTCTCAATGAAGTTAATCAGGTTCTGTTGTTGAAAGCACCACAAGAGTGATGTTGAGAGTCTGAAGGGTGAAATTATGCTCTTCTCTCAATGAAGTTAATCAGGTTCTGTTGTTCAAAGCACCACAAGGGTGATGTTGAGGGTCTGAAGGGTTATATTATGCTCTTCTCTCAATGACGGTAATCACGTGGTGTTGTTCAAAGCACCACAAGGGTGATGTTGAGGGTCTGAAGGGTGAAATTATGCTCTTCTCTCAATGAAGTTAATCAGGTTCTGTTGTTCAAAGCACCACAAGAGTGATGTTGAGGGTCTGAAGGGTGAAATTATGCTCTTCTCTCAATGAAGTTAATCACGTGGTGTTGTTGAAAGCACCACAAGGGTGATGTTGAGGGTCTGAAGGGTGAAATTATGCTCTTCTCTCAATGAAGTTAATCAGGTTCTGTTGTTCAAAGCACCACAAGAGTGATGTTGAGGGTCTGAAGGGTGAAATTATGCTCTTCTCTCAATGAAGTTAATCACGTGGTGTTGTTCAAAGCACCACAAGGGTGATGTTGAGGATCTGAAGGGTGAAATTATGCTCTTTTCTCAATGACGGTAATCTGGATCTGTTGTTCTAAGCACCACAAGGGTGATGTTGAGGGTCTGAAGGGTGAAATTATGCTCTTCTCTCAATGACGGTAATCAGGTTCTGTTGTTCAGAGCACCACAAGGGTGATGTTGAGGGTCTGAAGGGTGAAATTATGCTCTTCTCTCAATGAAGTTAATCACGTGGTGTTGTTGAAAGCACCACAAGGGTGATGTTGGGGGTCTGAAGGGTGATATTATGCTCTTTTCTCAATGAAGTTAATCAGGTTCTGTTGTTGAAAGCACCACAAGAGTGATGTTGAGAGTCTGAAGGGTGAAATTATGCTCTTCTCTCAATGAAGTTAATCAGGTTCTGTTGTTCAAAGCACCACAAGGGTGATGTTGAGGGTCTGAAGGGTGATATTATGCTCTTCTCTCAATGACGGTAATCACGTGGTGTTGTTCAAAGCACCACAAGGGTGATGTTGAGGGTCTGAAGGGTGAAATTATGCTCTTCTCTCAATGAAGTTAATCAGGATCTGTTGTTCAAAGCACCACAAGGGTGATGTTGAGGGTCTGAAGGGTGAAAATATGCTCTTTTCTCAATGAAGGTAATCAGGTGGTGTTGTTCAAAGCACCACAAGGGTGATGTTGAGGGTCTGAAGGGTGAAATTATGCTCTTCTCTCAATGACGGTAATCAGGTTCTGTTGTTCAAAGCACCACAAGAGTGATGTTGAGGGTCTGAAGGGTGAAATTATGCTCTTTTCTCAATGAAGGTAATCAGGTGGTGTTGTTCAAAGCACCACAAGGGTGATGTTGAGGGTCTGAAGGGTGAAATTATGCCCTTTTCTCAATGACGGTAATCAGGTTCTGTTGTTCAGAGCACCACAAGGGTGATGTTGAGGGTCTGAAGGGTGAAATTATGCTCTTCTCTCAATGAAGTTAATCACGTGGTTTTGTTCAAAGCACCACAAGGGTGATGTTGAGGGTCTGGAGGGTGAAATTATGCTCTTCTCTCAATGACGGTAATCAGGTTCTGTTGTTCAAAGCACCACAAGAGTGATGTTGAGAGTCTGAAGGGTGAAATTATGCTCTTCTCTCAATGAAGTTAATCACGTGGTGTTGTTCAAAGCACCACAAGGGTGATGTTGAGGGTCTGAAGGGTGAAATTATGCTCTTTTCTCAATGAGGGTAATCAGGTGGTGTTGTTCAAAGCACCACAAGGGTGATGTTGAGGGTCTGAAGGGTGAAATTATGCTCTTCTCTCAATGACGGTAATCAGGTTCTGTTGTTGAAAGCACCACAAGAGTGATGTTGAGGGTCTGAAGGGTGAAATTATGCTCTTTTCTCAATGACGGTAATCAGGTGGTGTTGTTCAAAGCACCACAAGGGTGATGTTGAGGGTCTGAAGGGTGAAATTATGCTCTTTTCTCAATGACGGTAATCACGTGGTGTTGTTCAAAGCACCACAAGGGTGATGTTGAGGGTCTGAAGGGTGAAATTATGCTCTTCTCTCAATGACGGTAATCAGGTGGTGTTGTTCAAAGCACCACAAGGGTGATGTTGAGGGTCTGAAGGGTGAAATTATGCTCTTTTCTCAATGACGGTAATCACGTGGTGTTGTTCAAAGCACCACAAGGGTGATGTTGAGGGTCTGGAGGGTGAAATTATGCTCTTCTCTCAATGAAGTTAATCAGGATCTGTTGTTCAAAGCACCACAAGGGTGATGTTGAGGGTCTGAAGGGTGAAATTATGCTCTTTTCTCAATGAAGTTAATCAGGTTCTGTTGTTCAAAGCACCACAAGGGTGATGTTGAGGGTCTGAAGGGTGAAATTATGCTCTTCTCTCAATGAAGTTAATCAGGTTCTGTTGTTCAAAGCACCACAAGGGTGATGTTGAGGGTCTGAAGGGTGAAATTATGCTCTTCTCTCAATGACGGTAATCACGTGGTGTTGTTCAAAGCACCACAAGGGTGATGTTGAGGGTCTGAAGGGTGAAATTATGCTCTTCTCTCAATGAAGTTAATCAGGTTCTGTTGTTCAAAGCACCACAAGGGTGATGTTGAGGGTCTGAAGGTTGAAATTATGCTCTTTTCTCAATGAAGTTAATCACGTGGTGTTGTTCAAAGCACCACAAGAGTGATGTTGAGGGTCTGAAGGGTGAAATTATGCTCTTCTCTCAATGAAGTTAATCAGGATCTGTTGTTCAAAGCACCACAAGGGTGATGTTGAGGGTCTGAAGGGTGAAATTATGCTCTTTTCTCAATGACGGTAATCAGGTTCTGTTGTTCAAAGCACCACAAGGGTGATGTTGAGGGTCTGAAGGGTGAAATTATGCTCTTTTCTCAATGACGGTAATCAGGTTCTGTTGTTCAAAGCACCACAAGGGTGATGTTGAGGGTCTGAAGGGTGAAATTATGCTCTTTTCTCAATGACGGTAATCACGTGGTGTTGTTCAAAGCACCACAAGGGTGATGTTGAGGGTCTGAAGGGTGAAATTATGCTCTTCTCTCAATGACGGTAATCACGTGGTGTTGTTCAAAGCACCACAAGGGTGATGTTGAGGGTCTGAAGGGTGAAATTATGCTCTTCTCTCAATGAAGTTAATCAGGTTCTGTTGTTCAAAGCACCACAAGGGTGATGTTGAGGGTCTGAAGGGTGAAATTATGCTCTTCTCTCAATGACGGTAATCACGTGGTGTTGTTCAAAGCACCACAAGGGTGATGTTGAGGGTCTGAAGGGTGAAATTATGCTCTTCTCTCAATGAAGTTAATCAGGTTCTGTTGTTCAAAGCACCACAAGGGTGATGTTGAGGGTCTGAAGGGTGAAATTATGCTCTTTTCTCAATGAAGTTAATCACGTGGTGTTGTTCAAAGCACCACAAGAGTGATGTTGAGGGTCTGAAGGGTGAAATTATGCTCTTCTCTCAATGAAGTTAATCAGGTTCTGTTGTTCAAAGCACCACAAGGGTGATGTTGAGGGTCTGAAGGGTGAAATTATGCTCTTCTCTCAATGAAGTTAATCAGGATCTGTTGTTGAAAGCACCACAAGGGTGATGTTGAGGGTCTGAAGGGTGAAATTATGCTCTTTTCTCAATGACGGTAATCAGGTTCTGTTGTTCAAAGCACCACAAGGGTGATGTTGAGGGTCTGAAGGGTGAAATTATGCTCTTTTCTCAATGACGGTAATCACGTGGTGTTGTTCAAAGCATCACAAGGGTGATGTTGAGGGTCTGAAGGGTGAAATTATGCTCTTTTCTCAATGACGGTAATCACGTGGTGTTGTTCAAAGCACCACAAGGGTGATGTTGAGGGTCTGAAGGGTGAAATTATGCTCTTCTCTCAATGAAGTTAATCAGGTTCTGTTGTTCAAAGCACCACAAGGGTGATGTTGAGGGTCTGAAGGGTGAAATTATGCTCTTCTCTCAATGACGGTAATCACGTGGTGTTGTTCAAAGCACCACAAGAGTGATGTTGAGGGTCTGAAGGGTGAAATTATGCTCTTCTCTCAATGAAGTTAATCAGGTTCTGTTGTTCAAAGCACCACAAGGGTGATGTTGAGGGTCTGAAGGGTGAAATTATGCTCTTTTCTCAATGAAGTTAATCAGGTTCTGTTGTTCAAAGCACCACAAGGGTGATGTTGAGAGTCTGAAGGGTGAAATTATGCTCTTCTCTCAATGAAGTTAATCACGTGGTGTTGTTCAAAGCACTCCAAGGGTGATGTTGAGGGTCTGAAGGGTGAAATTATGCTCTTCTCTCAATGACGGTGATCAGGTTCTGTTGTTCAGAGCACCACAAGGGTGATGTTGAGGGTCTGAAGGGTGAAATTATGCTCTTCTCTCAATGAAGTTAATCAGGTTCTGTTGTTGAAAGCACCACAAGAGTGATGTTGAGGGTCTGAAGGGTGATATTATGCTCTTTTCTCAATGAAGTTAATCAGGTTCTGTTGTTGAAAGCAGCACAAGGGTGATGTTGAGGGTCTGAAGGGTGAAATTATGCTCTTTTCTCAATGACGGTAATCAGGTTCTGTTGTTCAAAGCACCACAAGAGTGATGTTGAGGGTCTGAAGGGTGAAATTATGCTCTTCTCTCAATGAAGTTAATCACGTGGTGTTGTTCAAAGCACTCCAAGGGTGATGTTGAGGGTCTGAAGGGTGAAATTATGCTCTTTTCTCAATGAAGTTAATCAGGTTCTGTTGTTCAAAGCACTACAAGAGTGATGTTGAGGGTCTCAAGGGTGAAATTATGCTCTTCTCTCAATGAAGTTAATCACGTGGTGTTGTTCAAAGCACTCCAAGGGTGATGTTGAGGGTCTGAAGGGTGAAATTATGCTCTTCTCTCAATGACGGTAATCAGGTTCTGTTGTTCAGAGCACCACAAGGGTGATGTTGAGGGTCTGAAGGGTGAAGATATGCTCTTCTCTCAATGAAGTTAATCAGGTCCTGTTGTTGAAAGCACCACAAGGGTGATGTTGAGGGTCTGAAGGGTGAAATTATGCTCTTTTCTCAATGAAGTTAATCAGGTTCTGTTGTTGAAAGCACCACAAGGGTGATGTTGAGGGTCTGAAGGGTGAAATTATGCTCTTTTCTCAATGACGGTAATCACGTGGTGTTGTTGAAAGCACCACAAGGGTGATGTTGAGGGTCTGAAGGGTGAAATTATGCTCTTTTCTCAATGAAGTTAATCAGGTTCTGTTGTTGAAAGCACCACAAGGGTGATGTTGAGGGTCTGAAGGGTGAAATTATGCTCTTTTCTCAATGACGGTAATCACGTGGTGTTGTTCAAAGCACCACAAGAGTGATGTTGAGGGTCTGAAGGGTGAAATTATGCTCTTCTCTCAATGAAGTTAATCACGTGGTGTTGTTCAAAGCACCACAAGGGTGATGTTGAGGGTCTGAAGGGTGAAATTATGCTCTTTTCTCAATGAAGTTAATCAGGTTCTGTTGTTGAAAGCAGCACAAGGGTGATGTTGAGGGTCTGAAGGGTGAAATTATGCTCTTTTCTCAATGACGGTAATCACGTGGTGTTGTTGAAAGCACCACAAGAGTGATGTTGAGGGTCTGAAGGGTGATATTATGCTCTTTTCTCAATGAAGTTAATCAGGTTCTGTTGTTGAAAGCAGCACAAGGGTGATGTTGAGGGTCTGAAGGGTGAAATTATGCTCTTTTCTCAATGAAGTTAATCAGGTTCTGTTGTTCAAAGCACCACAAGAGTGATGTTGAGGGTCTGAAGGGTGAAATTATGCTCTTTTCTCAATGACGGTAATCAGGTTCTGTTGTTCAAAGCACCACAAGAGTGATGTTGAGAGTCTGAAGGGTGAAATTATGCTCTTTTCTCAATGACGGTAATCACGTGGTGTTGTTCAAAGCACTCCAAGGGTGATGTTGAGGGTCTGAAGGGTGAAATTATGCTCTTTTCTCAATGAAGTTAATCACGTGGTGTTGTTCAAAGCACTCCAAGGGTGATGTTGAGGGTCTGAAGGGTGAAATTATGCTCTTCTCTCAATGACGGTAATCAGGTTCTGTTGTTCAGAGCACCACAAGGGTGATGTTGAGGGTCTGAAGGGTGAAATTATGCTCTTTTCTCAATGAAGTTAATCACGTGGTGTTGTTGAAAGCACCACAAGGGTGATGTTGGGGGTCTGAAGGGTGATATTATGCTCTTTTCTCAATGAAGTTAATCAGGTTCTGTTGTTGAAAGCACCACAAGGGTGATGTTGAGGGTCTGAAGGGTGAAATTATGCTCTTTTCTCAATGACGGTAATCACGTGGTGTTGTTCAAAGCACTCCAAGGGTGATGTTGAGGGTCTGGAGAGTGAAATTATGCTCTTTTCTCAATGAAGTTAATCAGGTTCTGTTGTTCAAAGCACCACAAGGGAGATGTTGAGGGTCTGAAGGGTGATATTATGCTCTTTTCTCAATGACGGTAATCACGTGGTGTTGTTCAAAGCACTCCAAGGGTGATGTTGAGGGTCTGAAGGGTGAAATTAAGCTCTTTTCTCAATGAAGTTAATCAGGTTCTGTTGTTCAGAGCACCACAAGAGTGATGTTGAGGGTCTGAAGGGTGAAACTATGCTCTTTTCTCAATGAAGTTAATCAGGTTCTGTTGTTGAAAGCACCACAAGTTCGATGTTGAGGGTCTGAAGGGTGAAATCATGCTCTTTTCTCAATGACGTTAATCACGTGGTGTTGTTCAAAGCACCACAAGGGTGATGTTGAGGGTCTGAAGGGTGAAATTATGCTCTTCTCTCAATGAAGTTAATCACGTGGTGTTGTTCAAAGCACCACAAGGGTGATGTTGAGGGTCTGAAGGGTGAAATTATGCTCTTTTCTCAATGACGTTAATCAGGATCTGTTGTTCAAAGCACCACAAGGGTGATGCTGAGGGTCTGAAGGGTGAAATTATGCTCTTTTCTCAATGAAGTTAATCACGTGGTGTTGTTCAAAGCACCACAAGGGTGATGTTGAGGGTCTGAAGGGTGAAATTATGCTCTTTTCTCATTGAAGTTAATCAGGTTCTGTTGATCAAAGCACCACAAGAGTGATGTTGAGGGTCTGAAGGGTGAAATTATGCTCTTCTCTCAATGACGGTAATCAGGTTCTGTTGTTCAGAGCACCACAAGGGTGATGTTGAGGGTCTGAAGGGTGAAATTATGCTCTTTTCTCAATGAAGTTAATCAGGTTCTGTTGTTGAAAGCACCACAAGGGTGATGTTGAGGGTCTGAAGGGTGAAATTATGCTCTTCTCTCAATGACGGTAATCAGGTTCTGTTGTTCAGAGCACCACAAGGGTGATGTTGAGGGTCTGAAGGGTGAAATTATGCTCTTTTCTCAATGAAGTTAATCAGGTTCTGTTGTTGAAAGCACCACAAGGGTGATGTTGAGGGTCTGAAGGGTGAAATTATGCTCTTTTCTCAATGAAGTTTATCAGGTTCTGTTGTTCAAAGCACCACAAGGGTGATGTTGAGGGTCTGAAGGGTGAAATTATGCTCTTTTCTCAATGAAGTTAATCAGGTTCTGTTGTTGAAAGCACCACAAGGGTGATGTTGAGGGTCTGAAGGGTGAAATCATGCTCTTTTCTCAATGACGGTAATCACGTGGTGTTGTTCAAAGCACCACAAGGGTGATGTTGAGGGTCTGAAGGGTGAAATTATGCTCTTCTCTCAATGACGGTAATCAGGTTCTGTTGTTCAAAGCACCACAAGGGTGATGTTGAGGGTCTGAAGGGTGAAATTATGCTCTTTTCTCAATGACGGTAATCAGGTTCTGTTGTTCAAAGCACCACAAGGGTGATGTTGAGGGTCTGAAGGGTGAAATTATGCTCTTCTCTCAATGACGGTAATCAGGTTCTGTTGTTCAAAGCACCACAAGGGTGATGTTGGGGGTCTGAAGGGTGATATTATGCTCTTTTCTCAATGACGGTAATCAGGTTCTGTTGTTCAAAGCACCACAAGGGTGATGTTGAGGGTCTGAAGGGTGAAATTATGCTCTTCTCTCAATGACGGTAATCAGGATCTGTTGTTCAAAGCACCACAAGGGTGATGTTGAGGGTCTGAAGGGTGAAATTATGCTCTTCTCTCAATGAAGTTAATCAGGATCTGTTGTTCAAAGCACCACAAGGGTGATGTTGAGGATCTGAAGGGTGAAATTATGCTCTTTTCTCAATGACGGTAATCAGGTTCTGTTGATCAAAGCACCACAAGAGTGATGTTGAGGGTCTGAAGGGTGAAATTATGCTCTTTTCTCAATGACGGTAATCAGGTTCTGTTGTTCAAAGCACCACAAGGGTGATGTTGAGGGTCTGAAGGGTGAAATTATGCTCTTTTCTCAATGACGGTAATCAGGTTCTGTTGTTCAAAGCACCACAAGGGTGATGTTGAGGGTCTGAAGGGTGAAATTATGCTCTTCTCTCAATGACGGTAATCAGGTTCTGTTGTTCAAAGCACCACAAGGGTGATGTTGAGGGTCTGAAGGGTGAAATTATGCTCTTTTCTCAATGAAGTTAATCAGGTTCTGTTGTTCAAAGCACCACAAGGGTGATGTTGAGGGTCTGAAGGGTGAAATTATGCTCTTTTCTCAATGACGGTAATCAGGTTCTGTTGTTCAAAGCACCACAAGGGTGATTTTGAGGGTCTGAAGGGTGAAATTATGCTCTTTTCTCAATGAAGTTGATCAGGTTCTGTTGTTGAAAGCACCACAAGGGTGATGTTGAGGGTCTGAAGGGTGAAATTATGCTCTTTTCTCAATGAAGTTAATCAGGTTCTGTTGTTGAAAGCACCACAAGGGTGATGTTGAGGGTCTGAAGGGTGAAATTATGCTCTTCTCTCAATGAAGGTTATCAGGTTCTGTTGTTCAGGGCACCACAAGGGTGATGTTGAGGGTCTGAAGGGTGATATTATGCTCTTTTCTCAATGAAGGTAATCACGTGGTGTTGTTCAAAGCACCACAAGGGTGATGTTGACGGTCTGAAGGGTGAAATCATGCTCTTCTCTCAATGAAGTTAATCAGGTTCTGTTGTTCAAAGCACCACAAGGGTGATGTTGAGGGTCTGAAGGGTGGAATTATGCTCTTTTCTGAATGACGGTAATCACGTGGTGTTGTTCAAAGCACCACAAGAGTGATGTTGAGGGTCTGAAGGGTGAAATTATGCTCTTTTCTCAATGACGGTAATCAGGTTCTGTTGTTGAAAGCACCACAAGAGTGATGTTGAGGGTCTGAAGGGTGAAATTATGCTCTTTTCTCAATGACGGTAATCAGGTTCTGTTGTTCAAAGCACCACAAGGGTGATGTTGAGGGTCTGAAGGGTGAAATCATGCTCTTCTCTCAATGAAGTTAATCAGGTTCTGTTGTTCAAAGCACCACAAGGGTGATGTTGAGGGTCTGAAGGGTGAAATTATGCTCTTTTCTCAATGACGGTAATCAGGTTCTGTTGTTCAAAGCACCACAAGGGTGATGTTGAGGGTCTGGAGGGTGAAATTATGCTCTTTTCTCAATGACGGTAATCAGGTTCTGTTGTTCAAAGCACCACGAGGGTGATGTTGAGGGTCTGAAGGGTGATATTATGCTCTTTTCTCAATGAAGTTAATCAGGTTCTGTTGTTCAAAGCACCACGAGGGTGATGTTGAGGGTCTGAAGGGTGAAATTATGCTCTTCTCTCAATGACGGTAATCACGTGGTGTTGTTCAAAGCACCACAAGGGTGATGTTGAGGGTCTGAAGGGTGATATTATGCTCTTTTCTCAATGAAGTTAATCAGGTTCTGTTGTTCAAAGCACCACGAGGGTGATGTTGAGGGTCTGAAGGGTGAAATCATGCTCTTCTCTCAATGAAGTTAATCAGGTTCTGTTGTTGAAAGCACCACAAGGGTGATGTTGAGGGTCTGAAGGGTGAAATTATGCTCTTTTCTCAATGACGGTAATCACGTGGTGTTGTTCAAAGCACCACAAGAGTGATGTTGAGGGTCTGAAGGGTGAAATTATGCTCTTTTCTCAATGAAGTTAATCACTTGGTGTTGTTCAAAGCACCACAAGGGTGATGTTGAGGGTCTGAAGGGTGAAATTATGCTCTTCTCTCAATGAAGTTAATCAGGTGGTGTTGTTCAAAGCACCACAAGGGTGATGTTGAGGGTCTGAAGGGTGAAATTATGCTCTTTTCTCAATGACGGTAATCACGTGGTGTTGTTCAAAGCACCACAAGAGTGATGTTGAGGGTCTGAAGGGTGAAATTATGCTCTTTTCTCAATGAAGTTAATCAGGTGGTGTTGTTGAAAGCACCACAAGGGTGATGTTGAGGGTCTGAAGGGTGAAATTATGCTCTTCTCTCAATGAAGTTAATCAGGTTCTGTTGTTGAAAGCACCACAAGAGTGATGTTGAGGGTCTGAAGGGTGAAATTATGCTCTTTTCTCAATGACGGTAATCACGTGGTGTTGTTCAAAGCACCACAAGGGTGATGTTGAGGGTCTGAAGGGTGAAATTATGCTCTTTTCTCAATGACGGTAAACACGTGGTGTTGTTCAAAGCACCACAAGGGTGATGTTGAGGATCTGAAGGGTGAAATTATGCTCTTTTCTCAATGACGGTAATCACGTGGTGTTGTTCAAAGCACCACAAGGGTGATGTTGAGGGTCTGAAGGGTGAAATTATGCTCTTTTCTCAATGACGGTAATCACGTGGTGTTGTTCAAAGCACCACAAGGGTGATGTTGAGAGTCTGAAGGGTGAAATTATGCTCTTCTCTCAATGAAGTTAATCACGTGGTGTTGTTCAAAGCACTCCAAGGGTGATGTTGAGGGTCTGAAGGGTGAAATTATGCTCTTCTCTCAATGACGGTGATCAGGTTCTGTTGTTCAGAGCACCACAAGGGTGATGTTGAGGGTCTGAAGGGTGAAATTATGCTCTTCTCTCAATGAAGTTAATCAGGTTCTGTTGTTGAAAGCACCACAAGAGTGATGTTGAGGGTCTGAAGGGTGATATTATGCTCTTTTCTCAATGAAGTTAATCAGGTTCTGTTGTTGAAAGCAGCACAAGGGTGATGTTGAGGGTCTGAAGGGTGAAATTATGCTCTTTTCTCAATGACGGTAATCAGGTTCTGTTGTTCAAAGCACCACAAGAGTGATGTTGAGGGTCTGAAGGGTGAAATTATGCTCTTCTCTCAATGAAGTTAATCACGTGGTGTTGTTCAAAGCACTCCAAGGGTGATGTTGAGGGTCTGAAGGGTGAAATTATGCTCTTTTCTCAATGAAGTTAATCAGGTTCTGTTGTTCAAAGCACTACAAGAGTGATGTTGAGGGTCTCAAGGGTGAAATTATGCTCTTCTCTCAATGAAGTTAATCACGTGGTGTTGTTCAAAGCACTCCAAGGGTGATGTTGAGGGTCTGAAGGGTGAAATTATGCTCTTCTCTCAATGACGGTAATCAGGTTCTGTTGTTCAGAGCACCACAAGGGTGATGTTGAGGGTCTGAAGGGTGAAGATATGCTCTTCTCTCAATGAAGTTAATCAGGTCCTGTTGTTGAAAGCACCACAAGGGTGATGTTGAGGGTCTGAAGGGTGAAATTATGCTCTTTTCTCAATGAAGTTAATCAGGTTCTGTTGTTGAAAGCACCACAAGGGTGATGTTGAGGGTCTGAAGGGTGAAATTATGCTCTTTTCTCAATGACGGTAATCACGTGGTGTTGTTGAAAGCACCACAAGGGTGATGTTGAGGGTCTGAAGGGTGAAATTATGCTCTTTTCTCAATGAAGTTAATCAGGTTCTGTTGTTGAAAGCACCACAAGGGTGATGTTGAGGGTCTGAAGGGTGAAATTATGCTCTTTTCTCAATGACGGTAATCACGTGGTGTTGTTCAAAGCACCACAAGAGTGATGTTGAGGGTCTGAAGGGTGAAATTATGCTCTTCTCTCAATGAAGTTAATCACTTGGTGTTGTTCAAAGCACCACAAGGGTGATGTTGAGGGTCTGAAGGGTGAAATTATGCTCTTTTCTCAATGAAGTTAATCAGGTTCTGTTGTTGAAAGCAGCACAAGGGTGATGTTGAGGGTCTGAAGGGTGAAATTATGCTCTTTTCTCAATGACGGTAATCACGTGGTGTTGTTGAAAGCACCACAAGAGTGATGTTGAGGGTCTGAAGGGTGATATTATGCTCTTTTCTCAATGAAGTTAATCAGGTTCTGTTGTTGAAAGCAGCACAAGGGTGATGTTGAGGGTCTGAAGGGTGAAATTATGCTCTTTTCTCAATGAAGTTAATCAGGTTCTGTTGTTCAAAGCACCACAAGAGTGATGTTGAGGGTCTGAAGGGTGAAATTATGCTCTTTTCTCAATGACGGTAATCAGGTTCTGTTGTTCAAAGCACCACAAGAGTGATGTTGAGAGTCTGAAGGGTGAAATTATGCTCTTTTCTCAATGACGGTAATCACGTGGTGTTGTTCAAAGCACTCCAAGGGTGATGTTGAGGGTCTGAAGGGTGAAATTATGCTCTTTTCTCAATGAAGTTAATCACGTGGTGTTGTTCAAAGCACTCCAAGGGTGATGTTGAGGGTCTGAAGGGTGAAATTATGCTCTTCTCTCAATGACGGTAATCAGGTTCTGTTGTTCAGAGCACCACAAGGGTGATGTTGAGGGTCTGAAGGGTGAAATTATGCTCTTTTCTCAATGAAGTTAATCACGTGGTGTTGTTGAAAGCACCACAAGGGTGATGTTGGGGGTCTGAGGGGTGATATTATGCTCTTTTCTCAATGAAGTTAATCAGGTTCTGTTGTTGAAAGCACCACAAGGGTGATGTTGAGGGTCTGAAGGGTGAAATTATGCTCTTTTCTCAATGACGGTAATCACGTGGTGTTGTTCAAAGCACTCCAAGGGTGATGTTGAGGGTCTGGAGAGTGAAATTATGCTCTTTTCTCAATGAAGTTAATCAGGTTCTGTTGTTCAAAGCACCACAAGGGAGATGTTGAGGGTCTGAAGGGTGATATTATGCTCTTTTCTCAATGACGGTAATCACGTGGTGTTGTTCAAAGCACTCCAAGGGTGATGTTGAGGGTCTGAAGGGTGAAATTAAGCTCTTTTCTCAATGAAGTTAATCAGGTTCTGTTGTTCAGAGCACCACAAGAGTGATGTTGAGGGTCTGAAGGGTGAAACTATGCTCTTTTCTCAATGAAGTTAATCAGGTTCTGTTGTTGAAAGCACCACAAGTTCGATGTTGAGGGTCTGAAGGGTGAAATCATGCTCTTTTCTCAATGACGTTAATCACGTGGTGTTGTTCAAAGCACCACAAGGGTGATGTTGAGGGTCTGAAGGGTGAAATTATGCTCTTCTCTCAATGAAGTTAATCACGTGGTGTTGTTCAAAGCACCACAAGGGTGATGTTGAGGGTCTGAAGGGTGAAATTATGCTCTTTTCTCAATGACGTTAATCAGGATCTGTTGTTCAAAGCACCACAAGGGTGATGCTGAGGGTCTGAAGGGTGAAATTATGCTCTTTTCTCAATGAAGTTAATCACGTGGTGTTGTTCAAAGCACCACAAGGGTGATGTTGAGGGTCTGAAGGGTGAAATTATGCTCTTTTCTCATTGAAGTTAATCAGGTTCTGTTGATCAAAGCACCACAAGAGTGATGTTGAGGGTCTGAAGGGTGAAATTATGCTCTTCTCTCAATGACGGTAATCAGGTTCTGTTGTTCAGAGCACCACAAGGGTGATGTTGAGGGTCTGAAGGGTGAAATTATGCTCTTTTCTCAATGAAGTTAATCAGGTTCTGTTGTTGAAAGCACCACAAGGGTGATGTTGAGGGTCTGAAGGGTGAAATTATGCTCTTCTCTCAATGACGGTAATCAGGTTCTGTTGTTCAGAGCACCACAAGGGTGATGTTGAGGGTCTGAAGGGTGAAATTATGCTCTTTTCTCAATGAAGTTAATCAGGTTCTGTTGTTGAAAGCACCACAAGGGTGATGTTGAGGGTCTGAAGGGTGAAATTATGCTCTTTTCTCAATGAAGTTTATCAGGTTCTGTTGTTCAAAGCACCACAAGGGTGATGTTGAGGGTCTGAAGGGTGAAATTATGCTCTTTTCTCAATGAAGTTAATCAGGTTCTGTTGTTGAAAGCACCACAAGGGTGATGTTGAGGGTCTGAAGGGTGAAATCATGCTCTTTTCTCAATGACGGTAATCACGTGGTGTTGTTCAAAGCACCACAAGGGTGATGTTGAGGGTCTGAAGGGTGAAATTATGCTCTTCTCTCAATGACGGTAATCAGGTTCTGTTGTTCAAAGCACCACAAGGGTGATGTTGAGGGTCTGAAGGGTGAAATTATGCTCTTTTCTCAATGACGGTAATCAGGTTCTGTTGTTCAAAGCACCACAAGGGTGATGTTGAGGGTCTGAAGGGTGAAATTATGCTCTTCTCTCAATGACGGTAATCAGGTTCTGTTGTTCAAAGCACCACAAGGGTGATGTTGGGGGTCTGAAGGGTGATATTATGCTCTTTTCTCAATGACGGTAATCAGGTTCTGTTGTTCAAAGCACCACAAGGGTGATGTTGAGGGTCTGAAGGGTGAAATTATGCTCTTCTCTCAATGACGGTAATCAGGATCTGTTGTTCAAAGCACCACAAGGGTGATGTTGAGGGTCTGAAGGGTGAAATTATGCTCTTCTCTCAATGAAGTTAATCAGGATCTGTTGTTCAAAGCACCACAAGGGTGATGTTGAGGATCTGAAGGGTGAAATTATGCTCTTTTCTCAATGACGGTAATCAGGTTCTGTTGATCAAAGCACCACAAGAGTGATGTTGAGGGTCTGAAGGGTGAAATTATGCTCTTTTCTCAATGACGGTAATCAGGTTCTGTTGTTCAAAGCACCACAAGGGTGATGTTGAGGGTCTGAAGGGTGAAATTATGCTCTTTTCTCAATGACGGTAATCAGGTTCTGTTGTTCAAAGCACCACAAGGGTGATGTTGAGGGTCTGAAGGGTGAAATTATGCTCTTCTCTCAATGACGGTAATCAGGTTCTGTTGTTCAAAGCACCACAAGGGTGATGTTGAGGGTCTGAAGGGTGAAATTATGCTCTTTTCTCAATGAAGTTAATCAGGTTCTGTTGTTCAAAGCACCACAAGGGTGATGTTGAGGGTCTGAAGGGTGAAATTATGCTCTTTTCTCAATGACGGTAATCAGGTTCTGTTGTTCAAAGCACCACAAGGGTGATTTTGAGGGTCTGAAGGGTGAAATTATGCTCTTTTCTCAATGAAGTTGATCAGGTTCTGTTGTTGAAAGCACCACAAGGGTGATGTTGAGGGTCTGAAGGGTGAAATTATGCTCTTTTCTCAATGAAGTTAATCAGGTTCTGTTGTTGAAAGCACCACAAGGGTGATGTTGAGGGTCTGAAGGGTGAAATTATGCTCTTCTCTCAATGAAGGTTATCAGGTTCTGTTGTTCAGGGCACCACAAGGGTGATGTTGAGGGTCTGAAGGGTGATATTATGCTCTTTTCTCAATGAAGGTAATCACGTGGTGTTGTTCAAAGCACCACAAGGGTGATGTTGACGGTCTGAAGGGTGAAATCATGCTCTTCTCTCAATGAAGTTAATCAGGTTCTGTTGTTCAAAGCACCACAAGGGTGATGTTGAGGGTCTGAAGGGTGGAATTATGCTCTTTTCTGAATGACGGTAATCACGTGGTGTTGTTCAAAGCACCACAAGAGTGATGTTGAGGGTCTGAAGGGTGAAATTATGCTCTTTTCTCAATGACGGTAATCAGGTTCTGTTGTTGAAAGCACCACAAGAGTGATGTTGAGGGTCTGAAGGGTGAAATTATGCTCTTTTCTCAATGACGGTAATCAGGTTCTGTTGTTCAAAGCACCACAAGGGTGATGTTGAGGGTCTGAAGGGTGAAATCATGCTCTTCTCTCAATGAAGTTAATCAGGTTCTGTTGTTCAAAGCACCACAAGGGTGATGTTGAGGGTCTGAAGGGTGAAATTATGCTCTTTTCTCAATGAAGTTAATCAGGTGGTGTTGTTCAAAGCACCACAAGGGTGATGTTGAGGGTCTGAAGGGTGAAATTATGCTCTTTTCTCAATGAAGTTAATCAGGTGGTGTTGTTCAAAGCACCACAAGGGTGATGTTGAGGGTCTGAAGGGTGAAATTATGCTCTTTTCTCAATGACGGTAATCAGGTTCTGTTGTTCAAAGCACCACAAGGGTGATGTTGAGGGTCTGGAGGGTGAAATTATGCTCTTTTCTCAATGACGGTAATCAGGTTCTGTTGTTCAAAGCACCACGAGGGTGATGTTGAGGGTCTGAAGGGTGATATTATGCTCTTTTCTCAATGAAGTTAATCAGGTTCTGTTGTTCAAAGCACCACGAGGGTGATGTTGAGGGTCTGAAGGGTGAAATTATGCTCTTCTCTCAATGACGGTAATCACGTGGTGTTGTTCAAAGCACCACAAGGGTGATGTTGAGGGTCTGAAGGGTGATATTATGCTCTTTTCTCAATGAAGTTAATCAGGTTCTGTTGTTCAAAGCACCACGAGGGTGATGTTGAGGGTCTGAAGGGTGAAATCATGCTCTTCTCTCAATGAAGTTAATCAGGTTCTGTTGTTGAAAGCACCACAAGGGTGATGTTGAGGGTCTGAAGGGTGAAATTATGCTCTTTTCTCAATGACGGTAATCACGTGGTGTTGTTCAAAGCACCACAAGAGTGATGTTGAGGGTCTGAAGGGTGAAATTATGCTCTTTTCTCAATGAAGTTAATCACTTGGTGTTGTTCAAAGCACCACAAGGGTGATGTTGAGGGTCTGAAGGGTGAAATTATGCTCTTCTCTCAATGAAGTTAATCAGGTGGTGTTGTTCAAAGCACCACAAGGGTGATGTTGAGGGTCTGAAGGGTGAAATTATGCTCTTTTCTCAATGACGGTAATCACGTGGTGTTGTTCAAAGCACCACAAGAGTGATGTTGAGGGTCTGAAGGGTGAAATTATGCTCTTTTCTCAATGAAGTTAATCAGGTGGTGTTGTTGAAAGCACCACAAGGGTGATGTTGAGGGTCTGAAGGGTGAAATTATGCTCTTCTCTCAATGAAGTTAATCAGGTTCTGTTGTTGAAAGCACCACAAGAGTGATGTTGAGGGTCTGAAGGGTGAAATTATGCTCTTTTCTCAATGACGGTAATCACGTGGTGTTGTTCAAAGCACCACAAGGGTGATGTTGAGGGTCTGAAGGGTGAAATTATGCTCTTTTCTCAATGACGGTAATCACGTGGTGTTGTTCAAAGCACCACAAGGGTGATGTTGAGGATCTGAAGGGTGAAATTATGCTCTTTTCTCAATGACGGTAATCACGTGGTGTTGTTCAAAGCACCACAAGGGTGATGTTGAGGGTCTGAAGGGTGAAATTATGCTCTTTTCTCAATGACGGTAATCACGTGGTGTTGTTCAAAGCACCACAAGGGTGATGTTGAGGGTCTGAAGGGTGAAATTATGCTCTTCTCTCAATGAAGTTAATCAGGTTCTGTTGTTCAAAGCACCACAAGGGTGATGTTGAGGGTCTGAAGGGTGAAATTATGCTCTTCTCTCAATGACGGTAATCACGTGGTGTTGTTCAAAGCACCACAAGAGTGATGTTGAGGGTCTGAAGGGTGAAATTATGCTCTTCTCTCAATGAAGTTAATCAGGTTCTGTTGTTCAAAGCACCACAAGGGTGATGTTGAGGGTCTGAAGGGTGAAATTATGCTCTTTTCTCAATGAAGTTAATCAGGTTCTGTTGTTCAAAGCACCACAAGGGTGATGTTGAGAGTCTGAAGGGTGAAATTATGCTCTTCTCTCAATGAAGTTAATCACGTGGTGTTGTTCAAAGCACTCCAAGGGTGATGTTGAGGGTCTGAAGGGTGAAATTATGCTCTTCTCTCAATGACGGTGATCAGGTTCTGTTGTTCAGAGCACCACAAGGGTGATGTTGAGGGTCTGAAGGGTGAAATTATGCTCTTCTCTCAATGAAGTTAATCAGGTTCTGTTGTTGAAAGCACCACAAGAGTGATGTTGAGGGTCTGAAGGGTGATATTATGCTCTTTTCTCAATGAAGTTAATCAGGTTCTGTTGTTGAAAGCAGCACAAGGGTGATGTTGAGGGTCTGAAGGGTGAAATTATGCTCTTTTCTCAATGACGGTAATCAGGTTCTGTTGTTCAAAGCACCACAAGAGTGATGTTGAGGGTCTGAAGGGTGAAATTATGCTCTTCTCTCAATGAAGTTAATCACGTGGTGTTGTTCAAAGCACTCCAAGGGTGATGTTGAGGGTCTGAAGGGTGAAATTATGCTCTTTTCTCAATGAAGTTAATCAGGTTCTGTTGTTCAAAGCACTACAAGAGTGATGTTGAGGGTCTCAAGGGTGAAATTATGCTCTTCTCTCAATGAAGTTAATCACGTGGTGTTGTTCAAAGCACTCCAAGGGTGATGTTGAGGGTCTGAAGGGTGAAATTATGCTCTTCTCTCAATGACGGTAATCAGGTTCTGTTGTTCAGAGCACCACAAGGGTGATGTTGAGGGTCTGAAGGGTGAAGATATGCTCTTCTCTCAATGAAGTTAATCAGGTCCTGTTGTTGAAAGCACCACAAGGGTGATGTTGAGGGTCTGAAGGGTGAAATTATGCTCTTTTCTCAATGAAGTTAATCAGGTTCTGTTGTTGAAAGCACCACAAGGGTGATGTTGAGGGTCTGAAGGGTGAAATTATGCTCTTTTCTCAATGACGGTAATCACGTGGTGTTGTTGAAAGCACCACAAGGGTGATGTTGAGGGTCTGAAGGGTGAAATTATGCTCTTTTCTCAATGAAGTTAATCAGGTTCTGTTGTTGAAAGCACCACAAGGGTGATGTTGAGGGTCTGAAGGGTGAAATTATGCTCTTTTCTCAATGACGGTAATCACGTGGTGTTGTTCAAAGCACCACAAGAGTGATGTTGAGGGTCTGAAGGGTGAAATTATGCTCTTCTCTCAATGAAGTTAATCACGTGGTGTTGTTCAAAGCACCACAAGGGTGATGTTGAGGGTCTGAAGGGTGAAATTATGCTCTTTTCTCAATGAAGTTAATCAGGTTCTGTTGTTGAAAGCAGCACAAGGGTGATGTTGAGGGTCTGAAGGGTGAAATTATGCTCTTTTCTCAATGACGGTAATCACGTGGTGTTGTTGAAAGCACCACAAGAGTGATGTTGAGGGTCTGAAGGGTGATATTATGCTCTTTTCTCAATGAAGTTAATCAGGTTCTGTTGTTGAAAGCAGCACAAGGGTGATGTTGAGGGTCTGAAGGGTGAAATTATGCTCTTCTCTCAATGACGGTAATCAGGTTCTGGTGTTCAGAGCACCACAAGGGTGATGTTGAGGGTCTGAAGGGTGAAATTATTCTCTTTTCTCAATGAAGTTAATCAGGTTCTGTTGTTGAAAGCACCACAAGGGTGATGTTGAGGGTCTGAAGGGTGAAATTATGCTCTTCTCTCAATGACGGTAATCAGGTTCTGTTGTTCAGAGCACCACAAGGGTGATGTTGAGGGTCTGAAGGGTGAAATTATGCTCTTTTCTCAATGAAGTTAATCAGGTTCTGTTGTTGAAAGCACCACAAGGGTGATGTTGAGGGTCTGAAGGGTGAAATTATGCTCTTTTCTCAATGAAGTTTATCAGGTTCTGTTGTTCAAAGCACCACAAGGGTGATGTTGAGGGTCTGAAGGGTGAAATTATGCTCTTTTCTCAATGAAGTTAATCAGGTTCTGTTGTTGAAAGCACCACAAGGGTGATGTTGAGGGTCTGAAGGGTGAAATCATGCTCTTTTCTCAATGACGGTAATCACGTGGTGTTGTTCAAAGCACCACAAGGGTGATGTTGAGGGTCTGAAGGGTGAAATTATGCTCTTCTCTCAATGACGGTAATCAGGTTCTGTTGTTCAAAGCACCACAAGGGTGATGTTGAGGGTCTGAAGGGTGAAATTATGCTCTTTTCTCAATGACGGTAATCAGGTTCTGTTGTTCAAAGCACCACAAGGGTGATGTTGAGGGTCTGAAGGGTGAAATTATGCTCTTCTCTCAATGACGGTAATCAGGTTCTGTTGTTCAAAGCACCACAAGGGTGATGTTGGGGGTCTGAAGGGTGATATTATGCTCTTTTCTCAATGACGGTAATCAGGTTCTGTTGTTCAAAGCACCACAAGGGTGATGTTGAGGGTCTGAAGGGTGAAATTATGCTCTTCTCTCAATGACGGTAATCAGGATCTGTTGTTCAAAGCACCACAAGGGTGATGTTGAGGGTCTGAAGGGTGAAATTATGCTCTTCTCTCAATGAAGTTAATCAGGATCTGTTGTTCAAAGCACCACAAGGGTGATGTTGAGGATCTGAAGGGTGAAATTATGCTCTTTTCTCAATGACGGTAATCAGGTTCTGTTGATCAAAGCACCACAAGAGTGATGTTGAGGGTCTGAAGGGTGAAATTATGCTCTTTTCTCAATGACGGTAATCAGGTTCTGTTGTTCAAAGCACCACAAGGGTGATGTTGAGGGTCTGAAGGGTGAAATTATGCTCTTTTCTCAATGACGGTAATCAGGTTCTGTTGTTCAAAGCACCACAAGGGTGATGTTGAGGGTCTGAAGGGTGAAATTATGCTCTTCTCTCAATGACGGTAATCAGGTTCTGTTGTTCAAAGCACCACAAGGGTGATGTTGAGGGTCTGAAGGGTGAAATTATGCTCTTTTCTCAATGAAGTTAATCAGGTTCTGTTGTTCAAAGCACCACAAGGGTGATGTTGAGGGTCTGAAGGGTGAAATTATGCTCTTTTCTCAATGACGGTAATCAGGTTCTGTTGTTCAAAGCACCACAAGGGTGATTTTGAGGGTCTGAAGGGTGAAATTATGCTCTTTTCTCAATGAAGTTGATCAGGTTCTGTTGTTGAAAGCACCACAAGGGTGATGTTGAGGGTCTGAAGGGTGAAATTATGCTCTTTTCTCAATGAAGTTAATCAGGTTCTGTTGTTGAAAGCACCACAAGGGTGATGTTGAGGGTCTGAAGGGTGAAATTATGCTCTTCTCTCAATGAAGGTTATCAGGTTCTGTTGTTCAGGGCACCACAAGGGTGATGTTGAGGGTCTGAAGGGTGATATTATGCTCTTTTCTCAATGAAGGTAATCACGTGGTGTTGTTCAAAGCACCACAAGGGTGATGTTGAGGGTCTGAAGGGTGAAATCATGCTCTTCTCTCAATGAAGTTAATCAGGTTCTGTTGTTCAAAGCACCACAAGGGTGATGTTGAGGGTCTGAAGGGTGGAATTATGCTCTTTTCTGAATGACGGTAATCACGTGGTGTTGTTCAAAGCACCACAAGAGTGATGTTGAGGGTCTGAAGGGTGAAATTATGCTCTTTTCTCAATGACGGTAATCAGGTTCTGTTGTTGAAAGCACCACAAGAGTGATGTTGAGGGTCTGAAGGGTGAAATTATGCTCTTTTCTCAATGACGGTAATCAGGTTCTGTTGTTCAAAGCACCACAAGGGTGATGTTGAGGGTCTGAAGGGTGAAATCATGCTCTTCTCTCAATGAAGTTAATCAGGTTCTGTTGTTCAAAGCACCACAAGGGTGATGTTGAGGGTCTGAAGGGTGAAATTATGCTCTTTTCTCAATGACGGTAATCAGGTTCTGTTGTTCAAAGCACCACAAGGGTGATGTTGAGGGTCTGGAGGGTGAAATTATGCTCTTTTCTCAATGACGGTAATCAGGTTCTGTTGTTCAAAGCACCACGAGGGTGATGTTGAGGGTCTGAAGGGTGATATTATGCTCTTTTCTCAATGAAGTTAATCAGGTTCTGTTGTTCAAAGCACCACGAGGGTGATGTTGAGGGTCTGAAGGGTGAAATTATGCTCTTCTCTCAATGACGGTAATCACGTGGTGTTGTTCAAAGCACCACAAGGGTGATGTTGAGGGTCTGAAGGGTGATATTATGCTCTTTTCTCAATGAAGTTAATCAGGTTCTGTTGTTCAAAGCACCACGAGGGTGATGTTGAGGGTCTGAAGGGTGAAATCATGCTCTTCTCTCAATGAAGTTAATCAGGTTCTGTTGTTGAAAGCACCACAAGGGTGATGTTGAGGGTCTGAAGGGTGAAATTATGCTCTTTTCTCAATGACGGTAATCACGTGGTGTTGTTCAAAGCACCACAAGAGTGATGTTGAGGGTCTGAAGGGTGAAATTATGCTCTTTTCTCAATGAAGTTAATCACTTGGTGTTGTTCAAAGCACCACAAGGGTGATGTTGAGGGTCTGAAGGGTGAAATTATGCTCTTCTCTCAATGAAGTTAATCAGGTGGTGTTGTTCAAAGCACCACAAGGGTGATGTTGAGGGTCTGAAGGGTGAAATTATGCTCTTTTCTCAATGACGGTAATCACGTGGTGTTGTTCAAAGCACCACAAGAGTGATGTTGAGGGTCTGAAGGGTGAAATTATGCTCTTTTCTCAATGAAGTTAATCAGGTGGTGTTGTTGAAAGCACCACAAGGGTGATGTTGAGGGTCTGAAGGGTGAAATTATGCTCTTCTCTCAATGAAGTTAATCAGGTTCTGTTGTTGAAAGCACCACAAGAGTGATGTTGAGGGTCTGAAGGGTGAAATTATGCTCTTTTCTCAATGACGGTAATCACGTGGTGTTGTTCAAAGCACCACAAGGGTGATGTTGAGGGTCTGAAGGGTGAAATTATGCTCTTTTCTCAATGACGGTAATCACGTGGTGTTGTTCAAAGCACCACAAGGGTGATGTTGAGGATCTGAAGGGTGAAATTATGCTCTTTTCTCAATGACGGTAATCACGTGGTGTTGTTCAAAGCACCACAAGGGTGATGTTGAGGGTCTGAAGGGTGAAATTATGCTCTTTTCTCAATGACGGTAATCACGTGGTGTTGTTCAAAGCACCACAAGGGTGATGTTGAGGGTCTGAAGGGTGAAATTATGCTCTTCTCTCAATGAAGTTAATCAGGTTCTGTTGTTCAAAGCACCACAAGGGTGATGTTGAGGGTCTGAAGGGTGAAATTATGCTCTTCTCTCAATGACGGTAATCACGTGGTGTTGTTCAAAGCACCACAAGAGTGATGTTGAGGGTCTGAAGGGTGAAATTATGCTCTTCTCTCAATGAAGTTAATCAGGTTCTGTTGTTCAAAGCACCACAAGGGTGATGTTGAGGGTCTGAAGGGTGAAATTATGCTCTTTTCTCAATGAAGTTAATCAGGTTCTGTTGTTCAAAGCACCACAAGGGTGATGTTGAGAGTCTGAAGGGTGAAATTATGCTCTTCTCTCAATGAAGTTAATCACGTGGTGTTGTTCAAAGCACTCCAAGGGTGATGTTGAGGGTCTGAAGGGTGAAATTATGCTCTTCTCTCAATGACGGTGATCAGGTTCTGTTGTTCAGAGCACCACAAGGGTGATGTTGAGGGTCTGAAGGGTGAAATTATGCTCTTCTCTCAATGAAGTTAATCAGGTTCTGTTGTTGAAAGCACCACAAGAGTGATGTTGAGGGTCTGAAGGGTGATATTATGCTCTTTTCTCAATGAAGTTAATCAGGTTCTGTTGTTGAAAGCAGCACAAGGGTGATGTTGAGGGTCTGAAGGGTGAAATTATGCTCTTTTCTCAATGACGGTAATCAGGTTCTGTTGTTCAAAGCACCACAAGAGTGATGTTGAGGGTCTGAAGGGTGAAATTATGCTCTTCTCTCAATGAAGTTAATCACGTGGTGTTGTTCAAAGCACTCCAAGGGTGATGTTGAGGGTCTGAAGGGTGAAATTATGCTCTTTTCTCAATGAAGTTAATCAGGTTCTGTTGTTCAAAGCACTACAAGAGTGATGTTGAGGGTCTCAAGGGTGAAATTATGCTCTTCTCTCAATGAAGTTAATCACGTGGTGTTGTTCAAAGCACTCCAAGGGTGATGTTGAGGGTCTGAAGGGTGAAATTATGCTCTTCTCTCAATGACGGTAATCAGGTTCTGTTGTTCAGAGCACCACAAGGGTGATGTTGAGGGTCTGAAGGGTGAAGATATGCTCTTCTCTCAATGAAGTTAATCAGGTCCTGTTGTTGAAAGCACCACAAGGGTGATGTTGAGGGTCTGAAGGGTGAAATTATGCTCTTTTCTCAATGAAGTTAATCAGGTTCTGTTGTTGAAAGCACCACAAGGGTGATGTTGAGGGTCTGAAGGGTGAAATTATGCTCTTTTCTCAATGACGGTAATCACGTGGTGTTGTTGAAAGCACCACAAGGGTGATGTTGAGGGTCTGAAGGGTGAAATTATGCTCTTTTCTCAATGAAGTTAATCAGGTTCTGTTGTTGAAAGCACCACAAGGGTGATGTTGAGGGTCTGAAGGGTGAAATTATGCTCTTTTCTCAATGACGGTAATCACGTGGTGTTGTTCAAAGCACCACAAGAGTGATGTTGAGGGTCTGAAGGGTGAAATTATGCTCTTCTCTCAATGAAGTTAATCACGTGGTGTTGTTCAAAGCACCACAAGGGTGATGTTGAGGGTCTGAAGGGTGAAATTATGCTCTTTTCTCAATGAAGTTAATCAGGTTCTGTTGTTGAAAGCAGCACAAGGGTGATGTTGAGGGTCTGAAGGGTGAAATTATGCTCTTTTCTCAATGACGGTAATCACGTGGTGTTGTTGAAAGCACCACAAGAGTGATGTTGAGGGTCTGAAGGGTGATATTATGCTCTTTTCTCAATGAAGTTAATCAGGTTCTGTTGTTGAAAGCAGCACAAGGGTGATGTTGAGGGTCTGAAGGGTGAAATTATGCTCTTTTCTCAATGAAGTTAATCAGGTTCTGTTGTTCAAAGCACCACAAGAGTGATGTTGAGGGTCTGAAGGGTGAAATTATGCTCTTTTCTCAATGACGGTAATCAGGTTCTGTTGTTCAAAGCACCACAAGAGTGATGTTGAGAGTCTGAAGGGTGAAATTATGCTCTTTTCTCAATGACGGTAATCACGTGGTGTTGTTCAAAGCACTCCAAGGGTGATGTTGAGGGTCTGAAGGGTGAAATTATGCTCTTTTCTCAATGAAGTTAATCACGTGGTGTTGTTCAAAGCACTCCAAGGGTGATGTTGAGGGTCTGAAGGGTGAAATTATGCTCTTCTCTCAATGACGGTAATCAGGTTCTGTTGTTCAGAGCACCACAAGGGTGATGTTGAGGGTCTGAAGGGTGAAATTATGCTCTTTTCTCAATGAAGTTAATCACGTGGTGTTGTTGAAAGCACCACAAGGGTGATGTTGGGGGTCTGAAGGGTGATATTATGCTCTTTTCTCAATGAAGTTAATCAGGTTCTGTTGTTGAAAGCACCACAAGGGTGATGTTGAGGGTCTGAAGGGTGAAATTATGCTCTTTTCTCAATGACGGTAATCACGTGGTGTTGTTCAAAGCACTCCAAGGGTGATGTTGAGGGTCTGGAGAGTGAAATTATGCTCTTTTCTCAATGAAGTTAATCAGGTTCTGTTGTTCAAAGCACCACAAGGGAGATGTTGAGGGTCTGAAGGGTGATATTATGCTCTTTTCTCAATGACGGTAATCACGTGGTGTTGTTCAAAGCACTCCAAGGGTGATGTTGAGGGTCTGAAGGGTGAAATTAAGCTCTTTTCTCAATGAAGTTAATCAGGTTCTGTTGTTCAGAGCACCACAAGAGTGATGTTGAGGGTCTGAAGGGTGAAACTATGCTCTTTTCTCAATGAAGTTAATCAGGTTCTGTTGTTGAAAGCACCACAAGTTCGATGTTGAGGGTCTGAAGGGTGAAATCATGCTCTTTTCTCAATGACGGTAATCACGTGGTGTTGTTCAAAGCACCACAAGGGTGATGTTGAGGGTCTGAAGGGTGAAATTATGCTCTTCTCTCAATGAAGTTAATCACGTGGTGTTGTTCAAAGCACCACAAGGGTGATGTTGAGGGTCTGAAGGGTGAAATTATGCTCTTTTCTCAATGACGTTAATCAGGATCTGTTGTTCAAAGCACCACAAGGGTGATGCTGAGGGTCTGAAGGGTGAAATTATGCTCTTTTCTCAATGAAGTTAATCACGTGGTGTTGTTCAAAGCACCACAAGGGTGATGTTGAGGGTCTGAAGGGTGAAATTATGCTCTTTTCTCATTGAAGTTAATCAGGTTCTGTTGATCAAAGCACCACAAGAGTGATGTTGAGGGTCTGAAGGGTGAAATTATGCTCTTCTCTCAATGACGGTAATCAGGTTCTGTTGTTCAGAGCACCACAAGGGTGATGTTGAGGGTCTGAAGGGCGAAATTATGCTCTTTTCTCAATGAAGTTAATCAGGTTCTGTTGTTGAAAGCACCACAAGGGTGATGTTGAGGGTCTGAAGGGTGAAATTATGCTCTTCTCTCAATGACGGTAATCAGGTTCTGTTGTTCAGAGCACCACAAGGGTGATGTTGAGGGTCTGAAGGGTGAAATTATGCTCTTTTCTCAATGAAGTTAATCAGGTTCTGTTGTTGAAAGCACCACAAGGGTGATGTTGAGGGTCTGAAGGGTGAAATTATGCTCTTTTCTCAATGAAGTTTATCAGGTTCTGTTGTTCAAAGCACCACAAGGGTGATGTTGAGGGTCTGAAGGGTGAAATTATGCTCTTTTCTCAATGAAGTTAATCAGGTTCTGTTGTTGAAAGCACCACAAGGGTGATGTTGAGGGTCTGAAGGGTGAAATCATGCTCTTTTCTCAATGACGGTAATCACGTGGTGTTGTTCAAAGCACCACAAGGGTGATGTTGAGGGTCTGAAGGGTGAAATTATGCTCTTCTCTCAATGACGGTAATCAGGTTCTGTTGTTCAAAGCACCACAAGGGTGATGTTGAGGGTCTGAAGGGTGAAATTATGCTCTTTTCTCAATGACGGTAATCAGGTTCTGTTGTTCAAAGCACCACAAGGGTGATGTTGAGGGTCTGAAGGGTGAAATTATGCTCTTCTCTCAATGACGGTAATCAGGTTCTGTTGTTCAAAGCACCACAAGGGTGATGTTGGGGGTCTGAAGGGTGATATTATGCTCTTTTCTCAATGACGGTAATCAGGTTCTGTTGTTCAAAGCACCACAAGGGTGATGTTGAGGGTCTGAAGGGTGAAATTATGCTCTTCTCTCAATGACGGTAATCAGGATCTGTTGTTCAAAGCACCACAAGGGTGATGTTGAGGGTCTGAAGGGTGAAATTATGCTCTTCTCTCAATGAAGTTAATCAGGATCTGTTGTTCAAAGCACCACAAGGGTGATGTTGAGGATCTGAAGGGTGAAATTATGCTCTTTTCTCAATGACGGTAATCAGGTTCTGTTGATCAAAGCACCACAAGAGTGATGTTGAGGGTCTGAAGGGTGAAATTATGCTCTTTTCTCAATGACGGTAATCAGGTTCTGTTGTTCAAAGCACCACAAGGGTGATGTTGAGGGTCTGAAGGGTGAAATTATGCTCTTTTCTCAATGACGGTAATCAGGTTCTGTTGTTCAAAGCACCACAAGGGTGATGTTGAGGGTCTGAAGGGTGAAATTATGCTCTTTTCTCAATGACGGTAATCAGGTTCTGTTGTTCAAAGCACCACAAGGGTGATGTTGAGGGTCTGAAGGGTGAAATTATGCTCTTTTCTCAATGAAGTTAATCAGGTTCTGTTGTTCAAAGCACCACAAGGGTGATGTTGAGGGTCTGAAGGGTGAAATTATGCTCTTTTCTCAATGACGGTAATCAGGTTCTGTTGTTCAAAGCACCACAAGGGTGATTTTGAGGGTCTGAAGGGTGAAATTATGCTCTTTTCTCAATGAAGTTGATCAGGTTCTGTTGTTGAAAGCACCACAAGGGTGATGTTGAGGGTCTGAAGGGTGAAATTATGCTCTTTTCTCAATGAAGTTAATCAGGTTCTGTTGTTGAAAGCACCACAAGGGTGATGTTGAGGGTCTGAAGGGTGAAATTATGCTCTTCTCTCAATGAAGGTTATCAGGTTCTGTTGTTCAGGGCACCACAAGGGTGATGTTGAGGGTCTGAAGGGTGATATTATGCTCTTTTCTCAATGAAGGTAATCACGTGGTGTTGTTCAAAGCACCACAAGGGTGATGTTGAGGGTCTGAAGGGTGAAATCATGCTCTTCTCTCAATGAAGTTAATCAGGTTCTGTTGTTCAAAGCACCACAAGGGTGATGTTGAGGGTCTGAAGGGTGGAATTATGCTCTTTTCTGAATGACGGTAATCACGTGGTGTTGTTCAAAGCACCACAAGAGTGATGTTGAGGGTCTGAAGGGTGAAATTATGCTCTTTTCTCAATGACGGTAATCAGGTTCTGTTGTTGAAAGCACCACAAGAGTGATGTTGAGGGTCTGAAGGGTGAAATTATGCTCTTTTCTCAATGACGGTAATCAGGTTCTGTTGTTCAAAGCACCACAAGGGTGATGTTGAGGGTCTGAAGGGTGAAATCATGCTCTTCTCTCAATGAAGTTAATCAGGTTCTGTTGTTCAAAGCACCACAAGGGTGATGTTGAGGGTCTGAAGGGTGAAATTATGCTCTTTTCTCAATGACGGTAATCAGGTTCTGTTGTTCAAAGCACCACAAGGGTGATGTTGAGGGTCTGGAGGGTGAAATTATGCTCTTTTCTCAATGACGGTAATCAGGTTCTGTTGTTCAAAGCACCACGAGGGTGATGTTGAGGGTCTGAAGGGTGATATTATGCTCTTTTCTCAATGAAGTTAATCAGGTTCTGTTGTTCAAAGCACCACGAGGGTGATGTTGAGGGTCTGAAGGGTGAAATTATGCTCTTCTCTCAATGACGGTAATCACGTGGTGTTGTTCAAAGCACCACAAGGGTGATGTTGAGGGTCTGAAGGGTGATATTATGCTCTTTTCTCAATGAAGTTAATCAGGTTCTGTTGTTCAAAGCACCACGAGGGTGATGTTGAGGGTCTGAAGGGTGAAATCATGCTCTTCTCTCAATGAAGTTAATCAGGTTCTGTTGTTGAAAGCACCACAAGGGTGATGTTGAGGGTCTGAAGGGTGAAATTATGCTCTTTTCTCAATGACGGTAATCACGTGGTGTTGTTCAAAGCACCACAAGAGTGATGTTGAGGGTCTGAAGGGTGAAATTATGCTCTTTTCTCAATGAAGTTAATCACTTGGTGTTGTTCAAAGCACCACAAGGGTGATGTTGAGGGTCTGAAGGGTGAAATTATGCTCTTCTCTCAATGAAGTTAATCAGGTGGTGTTGTTCAAAGCACCACAAGGGTGATGTTGAGGGTCTGAAGGGTGAAATTATGCTCTTCTCTCAATGAAGTTAATCAGGTGGTGTTGTTCAAAGCACCACAAGAGTGATGTTGAGAGTCTGAAGGGTGAAATTATGCTCTTCTCTCAATGAAGTTAATCACGTGGTGTTGTTCAAAGCACCACAAGGGTGATGTTGAGGGTCTGAAGGGTGAAATTATGCTCTTTTCTCAATGACGTTAATCAGGTTCTGTTGTTCAAAGCACCACAAGGGTGATGTTGAGGGTCTGAAGGGTGAAATTATGCTCTTCTCTCAATGAAGTTAATCAGGTTCTGTTGTTCAAAGCACCATAAGGGTGATGTTGAGGGTCTGAAGGGTGAAATTATGCTCTTTTCTCAATGACGTTAATCACGTGGTGTTGTTCAAAGCACCACAAGGGTGATGTTGAGGGTCTGAAGGGTGAAATTATGCTCTTCTCTCAATGAAGTTAATCAGGTGGTGTTGTTCAAAGCACCACAAGAGTGATGTTGAGGGTCTGAAGGGTGAAATTATGCTCTTTTCTCAATGAAGTTAATCACGTGGTGTTGTTCAAAGCACCACAAGGGTGATGTTGAGGGTCTGAAGGGTGATATTATGCTCTTCTCTCAATGAAGTTAATCAGGTTCTGTTGTTCAAAGCACCATAAGGGTGATGTTGAGGGTCTGAAGGGTGAAATTATGCTCTTCTCTCAATGAAGTTAATCACGTGGTGTTGTTCAAAGCACCACAAGGGTGATGTTGAGGGTCTGAAGGGTGAAATTATGCTCTTCTCTCAATGAAGTTAATCAGGTTCTGTTGTTCAAAGCACCATAAGGGTGATGTTGAGGGTCTGAAGGGTGATATTATGCTCTTTTCTCAATGAAGTTAATCAGGTTCTGTTGTTCAAAGCACCATAAGGGTGATGTTGAGGGTCTGAAGGGTGAAATTATGCTCTTCTCTCAATGAAGTTAATCACGTGGTGTTGTTCAAAGCATCACAAGGGTGATGTTGAGGGTCTGAAGGGTGATATTATGCTCTTCTCTCAATGAAGTTAATCAGGTTCTGTTGTTCAAAGCACCATAAGGGTGATGTTGAGGGTCTGAAGGGTGATATTATGCTCTTTTCTCAATGAAGTTAATCAGGTTCTGTTGTTCAAAGCATCACAAGGGTGATGTTGAGGGTCTGAAGGGTGATATTATGCTCTTCTCTCAATGAAGTTAATCAGGTTCTGTTGTTCAAAGCACCATAAGGGTGATGTTGAGGGTCTGAAGGGTGAAATTATGCTCTTCTCTCAATGAAGTTAATCACGTGGTGTTGTTCAAAGCATCACAAGGGTGATGTTGAGGGTCTGAAGGGTGATATTATGCTCTTCTCTCAATGAAGTTAATCAGGTTCTGTTGTTCAAAGCACCATAAGGGTGATGTTGAGGGTCTGAAGGGTGATATTATGCTCTTTTCTCAATGAAGTTAATCACGTGGTGTTGTTCAAAGCACCACAAGGGTGATGTTGAGGGTCTGAAGGGTGAAATTATGCTCTTCTCTCAATGACGTTAATCACGTGGTGTTGTTCAGAGCACCACAAGGGTGATGTTGAGGGTCTGAAGGGTGAAATTATGCTCTTTTCTCAATGAAGTTAATCAGGTGGTGTTGTTCAGAGCACCACAAGGGTGATGTTGAGGGTCTGAAGGGTGAAATTATGCTCTTTTCTCAATGAAGTTAATCATGTGGTGTTGTTCAAAGCACCACAAGAGTGATGTTGAGGGTCTGAAGGGTGAAATTATGCTCTTCTCTCAATGAAGTTAATCAGGTGGTGTTGTTCAGAGCACCACAAGGGTGATGTTGAGGGTCTGAAGGGTGAAATTATGCTCTTTTCTCAATGAAGTTAATCATGTGGTGTTGTTCAAAGCACCACAAGAGTGATGTTGAGGGTCTGAAGGGTGAAATTATGCTCTTCTCTCAATGAAGTTAATCAGGTGGTGTTGTTCAGAGCACCACAAGGGTGATGTTGAGGGTCTGAAGGGTGAAATTATGCTCTTCTCTCAATGAAGTTAATCAGGTGGTGTTGTTCAAAGCACCACAAGGGTGATGTTGAGGGTCTGAAGGGTGATATTATGCTCTTCTCTCAATGAAGTTAATCAGGTGGTGTTGTTCAAAGCACCACAAGAGTGATGTTGAGGGTCTGAAGGGTGAAATTATGCTCTTCTCTCAATGAAGTTAATCAGGTTCTGTTGTTCAAAGCATCACAAGGGTGATGTTGAGGGTTGAAGGGTGAAATTATGCTCTTTTCTCAATGAAGTTAATCAGGTGGTGTTGTTCAGAGCACCACAAGGGTGATGTTGAGGGTCTGAAGGGTGAAATTATGCTCTTCTCTCAATGACGGTAATCACGTGGTGTTGTTCAAAGCACCACAAGAGTGATGTTGAGGGTCTGAAGGGTGAAATTATGCTCTTCTCTCAATGAAGTTAATCAGGTTCTGTTGTTCAAAGCACCACAAGGGTGATGTTGAGGATCTGAAGGGTGAAATTATGCTCTTCTCTCAATGACGGTAATCAGGTTCTGTTGTTGAAAGCACCACAAGAGTGATGTTGAGGGTCTGAAGGGTGAAATTATGCTCTTCTCTCAATGAAGTTAATCAGGTGGTGTTGTTCAAAGCACCACAAGAGTGATGTTGAGGGTCTGAAGGGTGAAATTATGCTCTTTTCTCAATGACGGTAATCAGGTTCTGTTGTTCAGAGCACCACAAGGGTGATGTTGAGGGTCTGAAGGGTGAAATTATGCTCTTCTCTCAATGACGGTAATCAGGTTCTGTTGTTGAAAGCACCACAAGAGTGATGTTGAGGGTCTGAAGGGTGAAATTATGCTCTTCTCTCAATGAAGTTAATCAGGTGGTGTTGTTCAAAGCACCACAAGAGTGATGTTGAGGGTCTGAAGGGTGAAATTATGCTCTTTTCTCAATGACGGTAATCAGGTTCTGTTGTTCAGAGCACCACAAGGGTGATGTTGAGGGTCTGAAGGGTGAAATTATGCTCTTCTCTCAATGAAGTTAATCAGGTTCTGTTGTTCAAAGCACCACAAGAGTGATGTTGAGGGTCTGAAGGGTGAAATTATGCTCTTCTCTCAATGAAGTTAATCAGGTTCTGTTGTTCAAAGCACCACAAGGGTGATGTTGAGGATCTGAAGGGTGAAATTACGCTCTTTTCTCAATGAAGTTAATCACATGGTGTTGTTCAAAGCACCACAAGGGTGATGTTGAGGGTCTGAAGGGTGAAATTATGCTCTTCTCTCAATGAAGTTAATCAGGTTCTGTTGTTCAAAGCACCACAAGGGTGATGTTGAGGATCTGAAGGGTGAAATTACGCTCTTCTCTCAATGAAGTTAATCACATGGTGTTGTTCAAAGCACCACAAGGGTGATGTTGAGGGTCTGAAGGGTGAAATTATGCTCTTTTCTCAATGACTGTAATCACGTGGTGTTGTTCAAAGCACCACAAGGGTGATGTTGAGGGTCTGAAGGGTGAAATTATGCTCTTCTCTCAATGAAGTTAATCAGGTTCTGTTGTTCAAAGCACCACAAGGGTGATGTTGAGGGTCTGAAGGGTGAAATTATGCTCTTCTCTCAATGAAGTTAATCAGGTTCTGTTGTTCAAAGCACCACAAGAGTGATGTTGAGGGTCTGAAGGGTGAAATTATGCTCTTTTCTCAATGAAGTTAATCAGGTGGTGTTGTTCAAAGCACCACAAGGGTGATGTTGAGGGTCTGAAGGGTGAAATTATGCTCTTCTCTCAATGAAGTTAATCAGGTTCTGTTGTTCAAAGCACCACAAGAGTGATGTTGAGGGTCTGAAGGGTGAAATTATGCTCTTCTCTCAATGAAGTTAATCAGGTTCTGTTGTTGAAAGCACCACAAGGGTGATGTTGAGGGTCTGAAGGGTGAAATTATGCTCTTCTCTCAATGACGTTAATCATGTGGTGTTGTTCAAAGCACCACAAGGGTGATGTTGAGGGTCTGAAGGGTGAAATTATGCTCTTTTCTCAATGAAGTTAATCAGGTTCTGTTGTTCAAAGCACCACAAGAGTGATGTTGAGGGTCTGAAGGGTGAAATTATGCTCTTCTCTCAATGAAGTTAATCAGGTGGTGTTGTTCAAAGCACCACAAGGGTGATGTTGAGGGTCTGAAGGGTGAAATTATGCTCTTCTCTCAATGACGGTAATCACGTGGTGTTGTTCAAAGCACCACAAGGGTGATGTTGAGGGTCTGAAGGGTGAAATTATGCTCTTTTCTCAATGAAGTTAATCAGGTTCTGTTGTTGAAAGCACCACAAGGGTGATGTTGAGGGTCTGAAGGGTGAAATTATGCTCTTCTCTCAATGACGTTAATCATGTGGTGTTGTTCAAAGCACCACAAGGGTGATGTTGAGGGTCTGAAGGGTGAAATTATGCTCTTCTCTCAATGACGGTAATCACGTGGTCTTGTTCAAAGCACCACAAGAGTGATGTTGAGGGTCTGAAGGGTGAAATTATGCTCTTCTCTCAATGAAGTTAATCAGGTGGTGTTGTTCAAAGCACCACAAGGGTGATGTTGAGGGTCTGAAGGGTGAAATTATGCTCTTTTCTCAATGAAGTTAATCAGGTGGTGTTGTTCAAAGCACCACAAGGGTGATGTTGAGGGTCTGAAGGGTGATATTATGCTCTTTTCTCAATGAAGTTAATCACGTGGTGTTGTTCAGAGCACCACAAGGGTGATGTTGAGGGTCTGAAGGGTGAAATTATGCTCTTTTCTCAATGAAGTTAATCAGGTGGTGTTGTTCAGAGCACCACAAGGGTGATGTTGAGGGTCTGAAGGGTGAAATTATGCTCTTTTCTCAATGAAGTTAATCAGGTGGTGTTGTTCAGAGCACCACAAGGGTGATGTTGAGGGTCTGAAGGGTGAAATTATGCTCTTTTCTCAATGAAGTTAATCATGTGGTGTTGTTCAAAGCACCACAAGAGTGATGTTGAGGGTCTGAAGGGTGATATTATGCTCTTTTCTCAATGAAGTTAATCACGTGGTGTTGTTGAAAGCACCACAAGAGTGATGTTGAGGGTCTGAAGGGTGATATTATGCTCTTTTCTCAATGAAGTTAATCACGTGGTGTTGTTGAAAGCACCACAAGAGTGATGTTGAGGGTCTGAAGGGTGATATTATGCTCTTTTCTCAATGAAGTTAATCACGTGGTGTTGTTCAGAGCACCACAAGAGTGATGTTGAGGGTCTGAAGGATGAAATTATGCTCTTCTCTCAATGAAGTTAATCAGGTGGTGTTGTTCAAAGCACCACAAGGGTGATGTTGAGGGTCTGAAGGGTGAAATTATGCTCTTTTCTCAATGAAGTTAATCAGGTTCTGTTGTTCAAAGCACCACAAGGGTGATGTTGAGGGTCTGAAGGGTGAAATTATGCTCTTCTCTCAATGAAGTTAATCATGTGGTGTTGTTCAAAGCACCACAAGGGTGATGTTGAGGGTCTGAAGGGTGAAATTATGCTCTTCTCTCAATGAAGTTAATCAGGTGGTGTTGTTCAAAGCACCACAAGGGTGATGTTGAGGGTCTGAAGGGTGAAATTATGCTCTTCTCTCAATGAAGTTAATCAGGTGGTGTTGTTCAAAGCACCACAAGGGTGATGTTGAGGGTCTGAAGGGTGAAATTATGCTCTTTTCTCAATGACGGTAATCACGTGGTGTTGTTGAAAGCACCACAAGAGTGATGTTGAGGGTCTGAAGGGTGAAATTATGCTCTTTTCTCAATGACGGTAATCACGTGGTGTTGTTGAAAGCACCACAAGAGTGATGTTGAGGGTCTGAAGGGTGAAATTATGCTCTTTTCTCAATGACGGTAATCACGTGGTGTTGTTGAAAGCACCACAAGAGTGATGTTGAGGGTCTGAAGGGTGAAATTATGCTCTTCTCTCAATGAAGTTAATCACGTGGTGTTGTTCAAAGCACCACAAGGGTGATGTTGAGGGTCTGAAGGGTGAAATTATGCTCTTCTCTCAATGAAGTTAATCAGGTGGTGTTGTTGAAAGCACCACAAGGGTGATGTTGAGGGTCTGAAGGGTGAAATTATGCTCTTCTCTCAATGACGTTAATCACGTGGTGTTGTTCAAAGCACCACAAGAGTGATGTTGAGGGTCTGAAGGGTGAAATTATGCTCTTTTCTCAATGAAGTTAATCAGGTTCTGTTGTTCAAAGCACCACAAGGGTGATGTTGAGGGTCTGAAGGGTGAAATTATGCTCTTCTCTCAATGACGGTAATCAGGTTCTGTTGTTCAAAGCACCACAAGGGTGATGTTGAGGGTCTGAAGGGTGAAATTATGCTCTTCTCTCAATGACGTTAATCACGTGGTGTTGTTCAAAGCACCACAAGGGTGATGTTGAGGGTCTGAAGGGTGAAATTATGCTCTTTTCTCAATGAAGTTAATCAGGTTCTGTTGTTCAAAGCACCACAAGGGTGATGTTGAGGGTCTGAAGGGTGAAATTATGCTCTTCTCTCAATGACGGTAATCAGGTTCTGTTGTTCAAAGCACCACAAGGGTGATGTTGAGGGTCTGAAGGGTGAAATTATGCTCTTCTCTCAATGACGTTAATCATGTGGTGTTGTTCAAAGCACCACAAGGGTGATGTTGAGGGTCTGAAGGGTGAAATTATGCTCTTCTCTCAATGAAGTTAATCAGGTTCTGTTGTTCAAAGCACCACAAGAGTGATGTTGAGGGTCTGAAGGGTGAAATTATGCTCTTCTCTCAATGAAGTTAATCAGGCTCTGTTGTTCAAAGCACCACAAGAGTGATGTTGAGGGTCTGAAGGGTGAAATTATGCTCTTTTCTCAATGACGGTAATCACGTGGTGTTGTTGAAAGCACCACAAGAGTGATGTTGAGGGTCTGAAGGGTGAAATTATGCTCTTCTCTCAATGAAGTTAATCACGTGGTGTTGTTCAAAGCACCACAAGGGTGATGTTGAGGGTCTGAAGGGTGAAATTATGCTCTTCTCTCAATGAAGTTAATCAGGTGGTGTTGTTGAAAGCACCACAAGAGTGATGTTGAGGGTCTGAAGGGTGAAATTATGCTCTTCTCTCAATGACGGTAATCAGGTTCTGTTGTTGAAAGCATCACAAGAGTGATGTTGAGGGTCTGAAGGGTGAAATTATGCTCTTCTCTCAATGAAGTTAATCACGTGGTGTTGTTGAAAGCACCACAAGAGTGATGTTGAGGGTCTGAAGGGTGAAATTATGCTCTTCTCTCAATGAAGTTAATCACGTGGTGTTGTTGAAAGCACCACAAGAGTGATGTTGAGGGTCTGAAGGGTGAAATTATGCTCTTCTCTCAATGAAGTTAATCACGTGGTGTTGTTCAAAGCACCACAAGGGTGATGTTGAGGGTCTGAAGGGTGAAATTATGCTCTTCTCTCAATGAAGTTAATCAGGTTCTGTTGTTCAAAGCACCACAAGGGTGATGTTGAGGGTCTGAAGGGTGAAATTATGCTCTTCTCTCAATGACGTTAATCACGTGGTGTTGTTCAAAGCACCACAAGAGTGATGTTGAGGGTCTGAAGGGTGAAATTATGCTCTTTTCTCAATGAAGTTAATCAGGTTCTGTTGTTCAAAGCACCACAAGGGTGATGTTGAGGGTCTGAAGGGTGAAATTATGCTCTTCTCTCAATGACGGTAATCAGGTTCTGTTGTTCAAAGCACCACAAGGGTGATGTTGAGGGTCTGAAGGGTGAAATTATGCTCTTCTCTCAATGACGGTAATCAGGTTCTGTTGTTCAAAGCACCACAAGGGTGATGTTGAGGGTCTGAAGGGTGAAATTATGCTCTTCTCTCAATGACGGTAATCAGGTTCTGTTGTTCAAAGCACCACAAGGGTGATGTTGAGGGTCTGAAGGGTGAAATTATGCTCTTCTCTCAATGAAGTTAATCAGGTTCTGTTGTTCAAAGCACCACAAGAGTGATGTTGAGGGTCTGAAGGGTGAAATTATGCTCTTCTCTCAATGAAGTTAATCAGGTTCTGTTGTTCAAAGCACCACAAGGGTGATGTTGAGGGTCTGAAGGGTGATATTATGCTCTTCTCTCAATGAAGTTAATCAGGTTCTGTTGTTCAAAGCACCACAAGGGTGATGTTGAGGGTCTGAAGGGTGAAATTATGCTCTTCTCTCAATGACGTTAATCATGTGGTGTTGTTCAAAGCACCACAAGGGTGATGTTGAGGGTCTGAAGGGTGAAATTATGCTCTTCTCTCAATGAAGTTAATCAGGCTCTGTTGTTCAAAGCATCACAAGAGTGATGTTGAGGGTCTGAAGGGTGAAATTATGCTCTTCTCTCAATGACGGTAATCAGGTTCTGTTGTTGAAAGCATCACAAGAGTGATGTTGAGGGTCTGAAGGGTGAAATTATGCTCTTCTCTCAATGAAGTTAATCAGGCTCTGTTGTTCAAAGCATCACAAGAGTGATGTTGAGGGTCTGAAGGGTGAAATTATGCTCTTCTCTCAATGACGGTAATCAGGTTCTGTTGTTGAAAGCAGCACAAGGGTGATGTTGAGGGTCTGAAGGGTGAAATTATGCTCTTCTCTCAATGAAGTTAATCACGTGGTGTTGTTCAAAGCACCACAAGAGTGATGTTGAGGGTCTGAAGGGTGAAATTATGCTCTTTTCTCAATGAAGTTAATCAGGTTCTGTTGTTGAAAGCAGCACAAGGGTGATGTTGAGGGTCTGAAGGGTGAAATTATGCTCTTCTCTCAATGACGGTGATCAGGTTCTGTTGTTCAGAGCACCACAAGGGTGATGTTGAGGGTCTGAAGGGTGATATTATGCTCTTCTCTCAATGAAGTTAATCAGGTTCTGTTGTTCAAAGCACCACAAGAGTGATGTTGAGGGTCTGAAGGGTGATATTATGCTCTTCTCTCAATGACGGTAATCAGGTTCTGTTGTTCAAAGCACCACAAGGGTGATGTTGAGGGTCTGAAGGGTGAAATTATGCTCTTCTCTCAATGAAGTTAATCACGTGGTTTTGTTCAAAGCACCACAAGGGTGATGTTGAGGGTCTGAAGGGTGATATTATGCTCTTCTCTCAATGAAGTTAATCAGGTTCTGTTGTTCAAAGCACCACAAGAGTGATGTTGAGGGTCTGAAGGGTGATATTATGCTCTTCTCTCAATGACGGTAATCAGGTTCTGTTGTTGAAAGCACCACAAGAGTGATGTCGAGGATCTGAAGGGTGAAATTATGCTCTTTTCTCAATGAAGTTATTCAGGTTCTGTTGTTCAAAGCACCACAAGGGTGATGTTGAGGGTCTGAAGGGTGAAATTATGCTCTTTTCTCAATGAAGTTAATCAGGTTCTGTTGTTCAAAGCACCACAAGGGTGATGTTGAGGGTCTGAAGGGTGAAATTATGCTCTTTTCTCAATGAAGTTATTCAGGTTCTGTTGTTCAAAGCACCACAAGGGTGATGTTGAGGGTCTGATGGGTGAAATTATGCTCTTTTCTCAATGAAGTTAATCAGGTTCTGTTGTTCAAAGCACCACAAGAGTGATGTTGAGAGTCTGAAGGGTGAAATTATGCTCTTTTCTCAATGAAGTTAATCACGTGGTGTTGTTCAAAGCACCACAAGGGTGATGTTGAGGGTCTGAAGGGTGAAATTAGGCTCTTTTCTCAATGAAGTTAATCAGGTTCTGTTGTTCAAAGCACCACAAGGGTGATGTTGAGGGTCTGAAGGGTGAAATTATGCTCTTCTCTCAATGACGTTAATCATGTGGTGTTGTTCAAAGCATCACAAGGGTGATGTTGAGGGTCTGAAGGGTGAAATTATGCTCTTTTCTCAATGAAGGTAATCAGGTGGTGTTGTTCAAAGCATCACAAGAGTGATGTTGAGGGTCTGAAGGGTGAAATCATGCTCTTCTCTCAATGAAGTTAATCACGTGGTGTTGTTCAAAGCACCACAAGAGTGATGTTGAGGGTCTGAAGGGTGAAATTATGCTCTTTTCTCAATGACGTTAATCACGTGGTGTTGTTCAAAGCACCACAAGGGTGATGTTGAGGGTCTGAAGGGTGAAATTATGCTCTTCTCTCAATGAAGTTAATCACGTGGTGTTGTTCAAAGCACCACAAGGGTGATGTTGAGGATCTGAAGGGTGAAATTATGCTCTTCTCTCAATGACGGTAATCACGTGGTGTTGTTCAAAGCACCACAAGGGTGATGTTGAGAGTCTGAAGGGTGAAATTATGCTCTTCTCTCAATGACGGTAATCAGGTTCTGTTGTTGAAAGCACCACAAGAGTGATGTTGAGGGTCTGAAGGGTGAAATTATGCTCTTCTCTCAATGAAGTTAATCAGGTGGTGTTGTTCAAAGCACCACAAGGGTGATGTTGAGTGTCTGAAGGGTGAAATTATGCTCTTCTCTCAATGAAGTTAATCAGGTTCTGTTGTTGAAAGCACCACAAGAGTGATGTTGAGGGTCTGAAGGGTGAAATTATGCTCTTTTCTCAATGAAGTTAATCACGTGGTGTTGTTCAAAGCACCACAAGGGTGATGTTGAGGGTCTGAAGGGTGAAATTATGCTCTTCTCTCAATGAAGTTAATCATGTGGTGTTGTTCAAAGCACCACAAGGGTGATGTTGAGGGTCTGAAGGGTGAAATTATGCTCTTCTCTCAATGAAGTTAATCACGTGGTGTTGTTCAAAGCACCACAAGGGTGATGTTGAGGGTCTGAAGGGTGAAATTATGCTCTTCTCTCAATGACGTTAATCACGTGGTGTTGTTCAAAGCACCACAAGGGTGATGTTGAGGGTCTGAAGGGTGAAATTATGCTCTTCTCTCAATGAAGTTAATCATGTGGTGTTGTTCAAAGCACCACAAGGGTGATGTTGAGGGTCTGAAGGGTGAAATTATGCTCTTCTCTCAATGAAGTTAATCAGGTGGTGTTGTTCAAAGCACCACAAGGGTGATGTTGAGGGTCTGAAGGGTGAAATTATGCTCTTTTCTCAATGACGTTAATCACGTGGTGTTGTTCAAAGCACCACAAGGGTGATGTTGAGGGTCTGAAGGGTGAAATTATGCTCTTCTCTCAATGACGGTAATCAGGTTCTGTTGTTCAAAGCACCACAAGGGTGATGTTGAGGGTCTGAAGGGTGAAATTATGCTCTTTTCTCAATGACTGTAATCACGTGGTGTTGTTCAAAGCATCACAAGGGTGATGTTGAGGGTCTGAAGGGTGAAATTATGCTCTTCTCTCAATGACGGTAATCAGGTGGTGTTGTTCAAAGCACCACAAGGGTGATGTTGAGGGTCTGAAGGGTGAAATTATGCTCTTTTCTCAATGACGTTAATCACGTGGTGTTGTTCAAAGCACCACAAGGGTGATGTTGAGGGTCTGAAGGGTGAAATTATGCTCTTCTCTCAATGACGTTAATCATGTGGTGTTGTTCAAAGCACCACAAGGGTGATGTTGAGGGTCTGAAGGGTGAAATCATGCTCTTCTCTCAATGACGGTAATCACGTGGTGTTGTTCAAAGCATCACAAGGGTGATGTTGAGGGTCTGAAGGGTGAAATTATGCTCTTCTCTCAATGACGGTAATCAGGTGGTGTTGTTCAAAGCACCACAAGGGTGATGTTGAGGGTCTGAAGGGTGAAATTATGCTCTTTTCTCAATGACGTTAATCACGTGGTGTTGTTCAAAGCACCACAAGGGTGATGTTGAGGGTCTGAAGGGTGAAATTATGCTCTTCTCTCAATGAAGTTAATCACGTGGTGTTGTTCAAAGCACCACAAGGGTGATGTTGAGGGTCTGAAGGGTGAAATCATGCTCTTCTCTCAATGAAGTTAATCACATGGTGTTGTTCAAAGCATCACAAGGGTGATGTTGAGAATCTGAAGGGTGAAATTATGCTCTTTTCTCAATGAAGTTAATCACATGGTGTTGTTGAAAGCACCACAAGGGTGATGTTGAGGGTCTGAAGGGTGAAATTATGCTCTTTTCTCAATGACGGTAATCAGGTGGTGTTGTTCAGAGCACCACAAGGGTGATGTTGAGGGTCTGAAGGGTGAAATTATGCTCTTTTCTCAATGACGGTAATCAGGTTCTGTTGTTCAAAGCACCACAAGAGTGATGTTGAGGGTCTGAAGGGTGAAATTATGCTCTTCTCTCAATGAAGTTAATCAGGTGGTGTTGTTCAAAGCACCACAAGGGTGATGTTGAGGGTCTGAAGGGTGAAATTATGCTCTTTTCTCAATGACGTTAATCACGTGGTGTTGTTCAAAGCACCACAAGGGTGATGTTGAGGGTCTGAAGGGTGAAATCATGCTCTTCTCTCAATGAAGTTAATCACATGGTGTTGTTCAAAGCATCACAAGGGTGATGTTGAGGGTCTGAAGGGTGAAATTATGCTCTTTTCTCAATGAAGTTAATCACGTGGTGTTGTTGAAAGCACCACAAGGGTGATGTTGAGGGTCTGAAGGGTGAAATTATGCTCTTTTCTCAATGAAGTTAATCACGTGGTGTTGTTGAAAGCACCACAAGGGTGATGTTGAGGGTCTGAAGGGTGAAATTATGCTCTTCTCTCAATGAAGTTAATCAGGTGGTGTTGTTCAAAGCACCACAAGGGTGATGTTGAGGGTCTGAAGGGTGAAATTATGCTCTTTTCTCAATGACGTTAATCACGTGGTGTTGTTCAAAGCACCACAAGGGTGATGTTGAGGGTCTGAAGGGTGAAATCATGCTCTTCTCTCAATGAAGTTAATCACATGGTGTTGTTCAAAGCATCACAAGGGTGATGTTGAGGGTCTGAAGGGTGAAATTATGCTCTTCTCTCAATGAAGTTAATCAGGTTCTGTTGTTCAAAGCACCACAAGGGTGATGTTGAGGGTCTGAAGGGTGAAATTATGCTCTTTTCTCAATGACGTTAATCACGTGGTGTTGTTCAAAGCACCACAAGGGTGATGTTGAGGGTCTGAAGGGTGAAATTATGCTCTTCTCTCAATGACGGTAATCACGTGGTGTTGTTCAAAGCACCACAAGGGTGATGTTGAGGGTCTGAAGGGTGAAATTATGCTCTTCTCTCAATGAAGTTAATCAGGTTCTGTTGTTCAAAGCACCACAAGGGTGATGTTGAGGGTCTGAAGGGTGAAATTATGCTCTTCTCTCAATGACGGTAATCACGTGGTGTTGTTCAAAGCACCACAAGGGTGATGTTGAGGGTCTGAAGGGTGAAATTATGCTCTTCTCTCAATGAAGTTAATCAGGTGGTGTTGTTCAAAGCACCACAAGGGTGATGTTGAGGGCCTGAAGGGTGAAATCATGCTCTTCTCTCAATGACGGTAATCACGTGGTGTTGTTCAAAGCACCACAAGGGTGATGTTGAGGGTCTGAAGGGTGAAATTATGCTCTTCTCTCAATGAAGTTAATCACATGGTGTTGTTCAAAGCACCACAAGGGTGATGTTGAGGGTCTGAAGGGTGAAATCATGCTCTTCTCTCAATGACGGTAATCACGTGGTGTTGTTCAAAGCACCACAAGGGTGATGTTGAGGGTCTGAAGGGTGAAATTATGCTCTTCTCTCAATGAAGTTAATCACATGGTGTTGTTCAAAGCACCACAAGGGTGATGTTGAGGGTCTGAAGGGTGAAATCATGCTCTTTTCTCAATGACGGTAATCACGTGGTGTTGTTCAAAGCACCACAAGAGTGATGTTGAGGGTCTGAAGGGTGAAATTATGCTCTTTTCTCAATGACGGTAATCAGGTTCTGTTGTTCAAAGCACCACAAGGGTGATGTTGAGGGTCTGAAGGGTGAAATTATGCTCTTTTCTCAATGAAGTTAATCACGTGGTGTTGTTGAAAGCACCACAAGGGTGATGTTGAGGGTCTGAAGGGTGAAATTATGCTCTTTTCTCAATGACGGTAATCAGGTTCTGTTGTTCAAAGCACCACAAGGGTGATGTTGAGGGTCTGAAGGGTGAAATTATGCTCTTCTCTCAATGAAGTTAATCACGTGGTGTTGTTGAAAGCATCACAAGGGTGATGTTGAGGATCTGAAGGGTGAAATTATGCTCTTCTCTCAATGAAGTTAATCAGGTTCTGTTGTTCAAAGACCACAAGGGTGATGTTGAGGGTCTGAAGGGTGAAATTATGCTCTTCTCTCAATGAAGTTAATCAGGTTCTGTTGTTCAAAGCACCACAAGAGTGATGTTGAGGGTCTGAAGGGTGAAATTATGCTCTTCTCTCAATGAAGTTAATCAGGTTCTGTTGTTCAAAGCACCACAAGAGTGATGTTGAGGGTCTGAAGGGTGAAATTATGCTCTTCTCTCAATGACGTTAATCACGTGGTGTTGTTGAAAGCACCACAAGAGTGATGTTGAGGGTCTGAAGGGTGAAATTATGCTCTTCTCTCAATGACGTTAATCAGGTGGTGTTGTTCAAAGCACCACAAGGGTGATGTTGAGGGTCTGAAGGGTGAAATTATGCTCTTCTCTCAATGAAGTTAATCACGTGGTGTTGTTGAAAGCACCACAAGAGTGATGTTGAGGGTCTGAAGGGTGAAATTATGCTCTTTTCTCAATGACGGTAATCAGGTTCTGTTGTTCAAAGCACCACAAGGGTGATGTTGAGGGTCTGAAGGGTGAAATTATGCTCTTCTCTCAATGAAGTTAATCACGTGGTGTTGTTGAAAGCACCACAAGAGTGATGTTGAGGGTCTGAAGGGTGAAATTATGCTCTTTTCTCAATGACGGTAATCAGGTTCTGTTGTTCAAAGCACCACAAGGGTGATGTTGAGGGTCTGAAGGGTGAAATTATGCTCTTCTCTCAATGACGTTAATCAGGTGGTGTTGTTCAAAGCACCACAAGGGTGATGTTGAGGGTCTGAAGGGTGAAATTATGCTCTTCTCTCAATGAAGTTAATCACGTGGTGTTGTTGAAAGCACCACAAGAGTGATGTTGAGGGTCTGAAGGGTGAAATTATGCTCTTTTCTCAATGACGGTAATCACGTGGTGTTGTTCAAAGCACCACAAGGGTGATGTTGAGGGTCTGAAGGGTGAAATTATGCTCTTCTCTCAATGAAGTTAATCACGTGGTGTTGTTGAAAGCACCACAAGAGTGATGTTGAGGGTCTGAAGGGTGAAATTATGCTCTTTTCTCAATGACGGTAATCAGGTTCTGTTGTTCAAAGCACCACAAGGGTGATGTTGAGGGTCTGAAGGGTGAAATTATGCTCTTCTCTCAATGAAGTTAATCACGTGGTGTTGTTCAAAGCACCACAAGAGTGATGTTGAGGGTCTGAAGGGTGAAATTATGCTCTTCTCTCAATGAAGTTAATCACGTGGTGTTGTTCAAAGCACCACAAGAGTGATGTTGAGGGTCTGAAGGGTGAAATTATGCTCTTCTCTCAATGACGTTAATCAGGTGGTGTTGTTCAAAGCACCACAAGGGTGATGTTGAGGGTCTGAAGGGTGAAATTATGCTCTTCTCTCAATGAAGTTAATCACGTGGTGTTGTTCAAAGCACCACAAGAGTGATGTTGAGGGTCTGAAGGGTGAAATTATGCTCTTCTCTCAATGACGTTAATCAGGTGGTGTTGTTCAAAGCACCACAAGGGTGATGTTGAGGGTCTGAAGGGTGAAATTATGCTCTTCTCTCAATGAAGTTAATCACGTGGTGTTGTTCAAAGCACCACAAGGGTGATGTTGAGGGTCTGAAGGGTGAAATTATGCTCTTCTCTCAATGAAGTTAATCACGTGGTGTTGTTCAAAGCACCACAAGAGTGATGTTGAGGGTCTGAAGGGTGAAATTATGCTCTTCTCTCAATGACGTTAATCAGGTGGTGTTGTTCAAAGCACCACAAGGGTGATGTTGAGGGTCTGAAGGGTGAAATTATGCTCTTCTCTCAATGAAGTTAATCACGTGGTGTTGTTCAAAGCACCACAAGGGTGATGTTGAGGGTCTGAAGGGTGAAATTATGCTCTTCTCTCAATGACGTTAATCAGGTGGTGTTGTTCAAAGCACCACAAGGGTGATGTTGAGGGTCTGAAGGGTGAAATTATGCTCTTCTCTCAATGAAGTTAATCACGTGGTGTTGTTGAAAGCACCACAAGAGTGATATTGAGGGTCTGAAGGGTGAAATTATGCTCTTTTCTCAATGACGGTAATCAGGTTCTGTTGTTCAAAGCACCACAAGGGTGATGTTGAGGGTCTGAAGGGTGAAATTATGCTCTTCTCTCAATGAAGTTAATCACGTGGTGTTGTTCAAAGCACCACAAGGGTGATGTTGAGGGTCTGAAGGGTGAAATTATGCTCTTCTCTCAATGAAGTTAATCAGGTGGTGTTGTTCAAAGCACCACAAGGGTGATGTTGAGTGTCTGAAGGGTGAAATTATGCTCTTTTCTCAATGACGGTAATCAGGATCTGTTGTTCAAAGCACCACAAGAGTGATGTTGAGGGTCTGAAGGGTGAAATTATGCTCTTCTCTCAATGACGTTAATCAGGTGGTGTTGTTCAAAGCACCACAAGGGTGATGTTGAGGGTCTGAAGGGTGAAATTATGCTCTTCTCTCAATGAAGTTAATCAGGTGGTGTTGTTCAAAGCACCACAAGGGTGATGTTGAGTGTCTGAAGGGTGAAATTATGCTCTTTTCTCAATGACGGTAATCAGGTTCTGTTGTTCAGAGCACCACAAGAGTGATGTTGAGGATCTGAAGGGTGAAATTATGCTCTTCTCTCAATGAAGTTAATCAGGTTCTGTTGTTCAGAGCACCACAAGAGTGATGTTGAGGATCTGAAGGGTGAAATTATGCTCTTTTCTCAATGAAGTTAATCATGTGGTGTTGTTCAAAGCACCACAAGGGTGATGTTGAGGGTCTGAAGGGTGATATTATGCTCTTTTCTCAATGACGGTAATCAGGTTCTGTTGTTCAAAGCACCACAAGGGTGATGTTGAGGGTCTGAAGGGTGAAATCATGCTCTTCTCTCAATGAAGTTAATCACATGGTGTTGTTCAAAGCATCACAAGAGTGATGTTGAGGGTCTGAAGGGTGAAATTATGCTCTTTTCTCAATGAAGTTAATCATGTGGTGTTGTTCAAAGCACCATAAGGGTGATGTTGAGGGTCTGAAGGGTGATATTATGCTCTTCTCTCAATGAAGTTAATCAGGTGGTGTTGTTCAAAGCACCACAAGGGTGATGTTGAGGGTCTGAAGGGTGATATTATGCTCTTCTCTCAATGAAGTTAATCAGGTGGTGTTGTTCAAAGCACCACAAGGGTGATGTTGAGGGTCTGAAGGGTGAAATTATGCTCTTTTCTCAATGAAGTTAATCATGTGGTGTTGTTCAAAGCACCACAAGGGTGATGTTGAGGGTCTGAAGGGTGATATTATGCTCTTCTCTCAATGAAGTTAATCAGGTGGTGTTGTTCAAAGCACCACAAGGGTGATGTTGAGGGTCTGAAGGGTGAAATTATGCTCTTTTCTCAATGAAGTTAATCATGTGGTGTTGTTCAAAGCACCACAAGGGTGATGTTGAGGGTCTGAAGGGTGATATTATGCTCTTTTCTCAATGACGGTAATCAGGTTCTGTTGTTCAAAGCACCACAAGGGTGATGTTGAGGGTCTGAAGGGTGAAATTATGCTCTTTTCTCAATGAAGTTAATCATGTGGTGTTGTTCAAAGCACCACAAGGGTGATGTTGAGGGTCTGAAGGGTGATATTATGCTCTTTTCTCAATGACGGTAATCAGGTTCTGTTGTTCAAAGCACCACAAGGGTGATGTTGAGGGTCTGAAGGGTGAAATTATGCTCTTTTCTCAATGAAGTTAATCATGTGGTGTTGTTCAAAGCACCACAAGGGTGATGTTGAGGGTCTGAAGGGTGATATTATGCTCTTTTCTCAATGACGGTAATCAGGTTCTGTTGTTCAAAGCACCACAAGGGTGATGTTGAGGGTCTGAAGGGTGAAATTATGCTCTTCTCTCAATGAAGTTAATCAGGTGGTGTTGTTCAAAGCACCACAAGGGTGATGTTGAGGGTCTGAAGGGTGAAATTATGCTCTTCTCTCAATGACGGTAATCACGTGGTGTTGTTCAAAGCACCACAAGGGTGATGTTGAGGGTCTGAAGGGTGATATTATGCTCTTTTCTCAATGACGGTAATCAGGTTCTGTTGTTCAAAGCACCACAAGGGTGATGTTGAGGGTCTGAAGGGTGATATTATGCTCTTCTCTCAATGAAGTTAATCAGGTGGTGTTGTTCAAAGCACCACAAGGGTGATGTTGAGGGTCTGAAGGGTGAAATTATGCTCTTCTCTCAATGACGGTAATCACGTGGTGTTGTTCAAAGCACCACAAGGGTGATGTTGAGGGTCTGAAGGGGGAAATTATGCTCTTTTCTCAATGACGTTAATCACGTTCTGTTGTTCAAAGCACCACAAGGGTGATGTTGAGGGTCTGAAGGGTGAAATCATGCTCTTCTCTCAATGACGGTAATCACGTGGTGTTGTTCAAAGCACCACAAGAGTGATGTTGAGGGTCTGAAGGGTGAAATTATGCTCTTTTCTCAATGAAGTTAATCAGGTTCTGTTGTTCAAAGCACCACAAGGGTGATGTTGAGGGTCTGAAGGGTGAAATTATGCTCTTCTCTCAATGACGTTAATCACGTGGTGTTGTTCAAAGCACCACAAGGGTGATGTTGAGGGTCTGAAGGGTGAAATTATGCTCTTTTCTCAATGAAGTTAATCAGGTTCTGTTGTTCAAAGCACCACAAGGGTGATGTTGAGGGTCTGAAGGGTGAAATTATGCTCTTCTCTCAATGAAGTTAATCAGGTTCTGTTGTTCAAAGCACCACAAGAGTGATGTTGAGGGTCTGAAGGGTGAAATTATGCTCTTTTCTCAATGACGTTAATCAGGTGGTGTTGTTCAAAGCACCACAAGGGTGATGTTGAGGGTCTGAAGGGTGAAATTATGCTCTTTTCTCAATGAAGTTAATCACGTGGTGTTGTTCAGGGCACCACAAGGGTGATGTTGAGGGTCTGAAGGGTGAAATCATGCTCTTCTCTCAATGACGGTAATCACGTGGTGTTGTTCAGGGCACCACAAGGGTGATGTTGAGGGTCTGAAGGGTGAAATCATGCTCTTCTCTCAATGACGGTAATCACGTGGTGTTGTTCAGGGCACCACAAGGGTGATGTTGAGGGTCTGAAGGGTGAAATTATGCTCTTTTCTCAATGACGGTAATCACGTGGTGTTGTTCAAAGCACCACAAGGGTGATGTTGAGGGTCTGAAGGGTGAAATTATGCTCTTTTCTCAATGACGGTAATCACGTGGTGTTGTTCAAAGCACCACAAGAGTGATGTTGAGGGTCTGAAGGGTGAAATTATGCTCTTTTCTCAATGACGGTAATCACGTGGTGTTGTTCAAAGCACCACAAGAGTGATGTTGAGGGTCTGAAGGGTGAAATTATGCTCTTCTCTCAATGACGGTAATCACGTGGTGTTGTTCAAAGCACCACAAGGGTGATGTTGAGGGTCTGAAGGGTGAAATTATGCTCTTTTCTCAATGACGGTAATCACGTGGTGTTGTTCAAAGCACCACAAGAGTGATGTTGAGGGTCTGAAGGGTGAAATTATGCTCTTTTCTCAATGACGGTAATCACGTGGTGTTGTTCAAAGCACCACAAGAGTGATGTTGAGGGTCTGAAGGGTGAAATCATGCTCTTCTCTCAATGACGGTAATCACGTGGTGTTGTTCAGGGCACCACAAGGGTGATGTTGAGGGTCTGAAGGGTGAAATTATGCTCTTTTCTCAATGACGGTAATCACGTGGTGTTGTTCAAAGCACCACAAGGGTGATGTTGAGGGTCTGAAGGGTGAAATTATGCTCTTTTCTCAATGACGGTAATCAGGTTCTGTTGTTCAAAGCACCACAAGAGTGATGTTGAGGGTCTGAAGGGTGAAATTATGCTCTTTTCTCAATGACGGTAATCAGGTTCTGTTGTTCAAAGCACCACAAGGGTGATGTTGAGGGTCTGAAGGGTGAAATTATGCTCTTTTCTCAATGACGGTAATCACGTGGTGTTGTTCAAAGCACCACAAGAGTGATGTTGAGGGTCTGAAGGGTGAAATTATGCTCTTCTCTCAATGACGGTAATCACGAAATGTTGTTCAAAGCACCACAAGGGTGATGTTGAGGGTCTGAAGGGTGAAATTATGCTCTTTTCTCAATGACGGTAATCAGGTTCTGTTGTTCAAAGCACCACAAGAGTGATGTTGAGGGTCTGAAGGGTGAAATTATGCTCTTTTCTCAATGACGGTAATCACGTGGTGTTGTTCAAAGCACCACAAGGGTGATGTTGAGTGGCTGAAGGGTGAAATTATGCTCTTTTCTCAATGACGGTAATCACGTGGTGTTGTTCAAAGCACCACAAGGGTGATGTTGAGGGTCTGAAGGGTGAAATTATGCTCTTTTCTCAATGACGGTAATCACGTGGTGTTGTTCAAAGCACCACAAGGGTGATGTTGAGTGGCTGAAGGGTGAAATTATGCTCTTTTCTCAATGACGGTAATCACGTTCTGTTGTTCAGAGCATCACAAGGGTGATGTTGAGGGTCTGAAGGGTGAAATTATGCTCTTTTCTCAATGACGGTAATCACGTGGTGTTGTTCAGAGCATCACAAGGGTGATGTTGAGGGTCTGTGGGGTGAAATTATGCTCTTTTCTCAATGACGGTAATCACGTGGTGTTGTTCAAAGCACCACAAGGGTGATGTTGAGGGTCTGAAGGGTGAAATTATGCTCTTTTCTCAATGACGGTAATCACGTGGTGTTGTTCAAAGCACCACAAGGGTGATGTTGAGGGTCTGAAGGGTGAAATTATGCTCTTTTCTCAATGACGGTAATCACGTGGTGTTGTTCAAAGCACCACAAGAGTGATGTTGAGGGTCTGAAGGGTGAAATTATGCTCTTTTCTCAATGACGGTAATCACGTGGTGTTGTTCAAAGCACCACAAGAGTGATGTTGAGGGTCTGAAGGGTGAAATTATGCTCTTTTCTCAATGACGGTAATCACGTGGTGTTGTTCAAAGCACCACAAGGGTGATGTTGAGTGTCTGAAGGGTGAAATTATGCTCTTTTCTCAATGACGGTAATCAGGTGGTGTTGTTCAAAGCACCACAAGGGTGATGTTGAGAATCTGAAGGGTGAAATTATGCTCTTTTCTCAATGACGGTAATCACGTGGTGTTGTTCAAAGCACCACAAGAGTGATGTTGAGGGTCTGAAGGGTGAAATTATGCTCTTTTCTCAATGACGGTAATCAGGTGGTGTTGTTCAAAGCACCACAAGGGTGATGTTGAGAATCTGAAGGGTGAAATTATGCTCTTTTCTCAATGACGGTAATCACGTGGTGTTGTTCAAAGCACCACAAGAGTGATGTTGGGGGTCTGAAGGGTGAAATTATGCTCTTTTCTCAATGACGGTAATCACGTGGTGTTGTTCAAAGCACCACAAGGGTGATGTTGAGGGTCTGAAGGGTGAAATTATGCTCTTTTCTCAATGACGGTAATCACGTGGTGTTGTTCAAAGCACCACAAGAGTGATGTTGGGGGTCTGAAGGGTGAAATTATGCTCTTTTCTCAATGACGGTAATCACTTGGTGTTGTTCAAAGCACCACAAGAGTGATGTTGAGGGTCTGAAGGGTGAAATTATGCTCTTTTCTCAATGACGGTAATCACGTGGTGTTGTTCAAAGCATCACAAGGGTGATGTTGAGGGTCTGAAGGGTGAAATTATGCTCTTTTCTCAATGACGGTAATCACGTGGTGTTGTTCAAAGCACCACAAGAGTGATGTTGAGGGTCTGAAGGGTGAAATTATGCTCTTTTCTCAATGACGGTAATCACTTGGTGTTGTTCAAAGCACCACAAGAGTGATGTTGAGGGTCTGAAGGGTGAAATTATGCTCTTTTCTCAATGACGGTAATCACGTGGTGTTGTTCAAAGCATCACAAGGGTGATGTTGAGGGTCTGAAGGGTGAAATTATGCTCTTCTCTCAATGACGGTAATCACGTGGTGTTGTTCAAAGCACCACAAGGGTGATGTTGAGTGGCTGAAGGGTGAAATTATGCTCTTTTCTCATTGACGGTAATCACGTGGTGTTGTTCAAAGCATCACAAGGGTGATGTTGAGGGTCTGAAGGGTGAAATTATGCTCTTTTCTCAATGACGATAATCAGGTGGTGTTGTTCAAAGCACCACAAGGGTGATGTTGAGGGTCTGAAGGGTGAAATTATGCTCTTTTCTCAATGACGGTAATCAGGTGGTGTTGTTCAAAGCACCACAAGGGTGATGGTGAGAATCTGAAGGGTGAAATTATGCTCTTTTCTCAATGACGGTAATCACGTGGTGTTGTTCAAAGCACCACAAGAGTGATGTTGAGGGTCTGAAGGGTGAAATTATGCTCTTTTCTCAATGACGGTAATCAGGTGGTGTTGTTCAAAGCACCACAAGGGTGATGTTGAGAATCTGAAGGGTGAAATTATGCTCTTTTCTCAATGACGGTAATCACGTGGTGTTGTTCAAAGCACCACAAGAGTGATGTTGGGGGTCTGAAGGGTGAAATTATGCTCTTTTCTCAATGACGGTAATCACGTGGTGTTGTTCAAAGCACCACAAGGGTGATGTTGAGGGTCTGAAGGGTGAAATTATGCTCTTTTCTCAATGAAGTTAATCAGGTGGTGATGTTCAAAGCACCACAAGGGTGATGTTGAGAATCTGAAGGGTGAAATTATGCTCTTCTCTCAATGACGGTAATCACGTGGTGTTGTTCAAAGCATCACAAGGGTGATGTTGAGGGTCTGAAGGGTGAAATTATGCTCTTCTCTCAATGACGGTAATCACGTGGTGTTGTTCAAAGCACCACAAGGGTGATGTTGAGGGTCTGAAGGGTGAAATTATGCTCTTTTCTCAATGACGGTAATCACGTGGTGTTGTTCAGGGCACCACAAGAGTGATGTTGAGAGTCTGAAGGGTGAAATTATGCTCTTTTCTCAATGACGGTAATCACGTGGTGTTGTTCAAAGCATCACAAGGGTGATGTTGAGGGTCTGAAGGGTGAAATTATGCTCTTTTCTCAATGACGGTAATCACGTGGTGTTGTTCAAAGCACCACAAGGGTGATGTTGAGGGTCTGAAGGGTGAAATTATGCTCTTTTCTCAATGACGGTAATCACGTGGTGTTGTTCAAAGCACCACAAGGGTGATGTTGAGGGTCTGAAGGGTGAAATTATGCTCTTTTCTCAATGACGGTAATCACGTGGTGTTGTTCAAAGCACCACAAGGGTGATGTTGAGGGTCTGAAGGGTGAAATTATGCTCTTTTCTCAATGACGGTAATCAGGTGGTGTTGTTCAAAGCACCACAAGGGTGATGTTGAGAATCTGAAGGGTGAAATTATGCTCTTTTCTCAATGACGGTAATCACGTGGTGTTGTTCAAAGCATCACAAGGGTGATGTTATGGGTCTGGATGGTGAAATTCTGCTCTTCTCTCAATGACGGTAATCACGTGGTGTTGTTCAAAGCACCACAAGGGTGATGTTGAGGGTCTGAAGGGTGAAATTATGCTCTTTTCTCAATGACGGTAATCACGTGGTGTTGTTCAAAGCATCACAAGGGTGATGTTGAGGGTCTGAAGGGTGAAATTATGCTCTTTTCTCAATGACGGTAATCACGTGGTGTTGTTCAAAGCATCACAAGGGTGATGTTGAGGGTCTGAAGGGTGATATTATGCTCTTTTCTCAATGACGGTAATCACGTGGTGTTGTTCAAAGCACCACAAGAGTGATGTTGAGGGTCTGAAGGGTGAAATTATGCTCTTTTCTCAATGACGGTAATCACGTGGTGTTGTTCAAAGCATCACAAGGGTGATGTTGAGGGTCTGAAGGGTGATATTATGCTCTTTTCTCAATGACGGTAATCACGTGGTGTTGTTCAAAGCACCACAAGGGTGATGTTGAGGGTCTGAAGGGTGAAATTATGCTCTTTTCTCAATGACGGTAATCACGAAATGTTGTTCAAAGCACCACAAGAGTGATGTTGAGGGTCTGAAGGGTGAAATTATGCTCTTTTCTCAATGACGGTAATCAGGTTCTGTTGTTCAAAGCACCACAAGGGTGATGTTGAGGGTCTGAAGGGTGAAATTATGCTCTTTTCTCAATGACGGTAATCACGTGGTGTTGTTCAAAGCATCACAAGGGTGATGTTGAGGGTCTGAAGGGTGAAATTATGCTCTTTTCTCAATGACGGTAATCACGTGGTGTTGTTGAAAGCACCACAAGAGTGATGTTGAGGTTCTGAAGGGTGAAATTATGCTCTTTTCTCAATGACGGTAATCACGTGGTGTTGTTCAAAGCATCACAAGGGTGATGTTGAGGGTCTGAAGGGTGAAATTATGCTCTTTTCTCAATGACGGTAATCACGTGGTGTTGTTGAAAGCACCACAAGAGTGATGTTGAGGGTCTGAAGGGTGGAATTATGCTCTTTTCTCAATGACGGTAATCACGTGGTGTTGTTCAAAGCACCACAAGGGTAATGTTGAGGGTCTGAAGGGTGAAATTATGCTCTTCTCTCAATGACGGTAATCACGTGGTGTTGTTCAAAGCACCACAAGGGTGATGTTGAGGGTCTGAAGGGTGAAATTATGCTCTTCTCTCAATGACGGTAATCACGTGGTGTTGTTCAAAGCACCACAAGGGTGATGTTGAGGGTCTGAAGGGTGAAATTATGCTCTTCTCTCAATGACGGTAATCACGTGGTGTTGTTCAAAGCACCACAAGGGTGATGTTGAGGGTCTGAAGGGTGAAATTATGCTCTTTTCTCAATGACGGTAATCACGTGGTGTTGTTCAGAGCACCACAAGGGTGATGTTGAGGGTCTGAAGGGTGAAATCATGCTCTTTTCTCAATGACGGTAATCACGTGGTGTTGTTCAAAGCACCACAAGAGTGATGTTGAGGGTCTGAAGGGTGAAATTATGCTCTTTTCTCAATGACGGTAATCACGTGGTGTTGTTCAAAGCACCACAAGAGTGATGTTGAGGGTCTGAAGGGTGAAATTATGCTCTTTTCTCAATGACGGTAATCACGTGGTGTTGTTCAAAGCACCACAAGGGTGATGTTGAGGGTCTGAAGGGTGAAATTATGCTCTTTTCTCAATGACGGTAATCACGTGGTGTTGTTCAAAGCACCACAAGGGTGATGTTGAGGGTCTGAAGGGTGAAATTATGCTCTTCTCTCAATGACGGTAATCACGTGGTGTTGTTCAAAGCACCACAAGGGTGATGTTGAGGGTCTGAAGGGTGAAATCATGCTCTTTTCTTAATGACGGTAATCACGTGGTGTTGTTCAAAGCACCACAAGGGTGATGTTGAGGGTCTGAAGGGTGAAATTATGCTCTTTTCTCAATGAAGTTAATCAGGTGGTGTTGTTCAAAGCACCACAAGGGTGATGTTGAGAATCTGAAGGGTGAAATTATGCTCTTTTCTCAATGACGGTAATCACGTGGTGTTGTTCAAAGCGCCACAAGGGTGATGTTGAGAATCTGAAGGGTGAAATTATGCTCTTTTCTCAATGACGGTAATCACGTGGTGTTGTTCAAAGCGCCACAAGGGTGATGTTGAGGGTCTGAAGGGTGAAATTATGCTCTTTTCTCAATGACGGTAATCAGGTGGTGTTGTTCAAAGCATCACAAGGGTGATGTTGAGGGTCTGAAGGGTGAAATTATGCTCTTTTCTCAATGACGGTAATCACGTGGTGTTGTTCAAAGCATCACAAGGGTGATGTTGAGGGTCTGAAGGGTGAAATTATGCTCTTTTCTCAATGACGGTAATCAGGTGGTGTTGTTCAAAGCATCACAAGGGTGATGTTGAGGGTCTGAAGGGTGAAATTATGCTCTTTTCTCAATGACGGTAATCACGTGGTGTTGTTCAAAGCATCACAAGGGTGATGTTGAGGGTCTGAAGGGTGAAATTCTGCTCTTTTCTCAATGACGGTAATCACGAAATGTTGTTCAAAGCACCACAAGGGTGATGTTGAGGGTCTGAAGGGTGAAATTATGCTCTTTTCTCAATGACGGTAATCACGTGGTGTTGTTCAAAGCATCACAAGGGTGATGTTGAGGGTCTGAAGGGTGAAATTATGCTCTTTTCTCAATGACGGTAATCAGGTGGTGTTGTTCAAAGCATCACAAGGGTGATGTTGAGGGTCTGAAGGGTGGAATTATGCTCTTTTCTCAATGACGGTAATCACGTGGTGTTGTTCAAAGCATCACAAGAGTGATGTTGAGGGTCTGAAGGGTGAAATTATGCTCTTTTCTCAATGAAGTTAATCACGTGGTGTTGTTCAAAGCACCACAAGGGTGATAGTGAGGGTCTGAAGGGTGAAATTATGCTCTTTTCTCAATGACGGTAATCAGGTGGTGTTGTTCAAAGCATCACAAGGGTGATGTTGAGGGTCTGAAGGGTGAAATTATGCTCTTTTCTCAATGACGGTAATCACGTGGTGTTGTTCAAAGCATCACAAGGGTGATGTTGAGGGTCTGAAGGGTGAAATTCTGCTCTTTTCTCAATGACGGTAATCACGAAATGTTGTTCAAAGCACCACAAGGGTGATGTTGAGGGTCTGAAGGGTGGAATTATGCTCTTTTCTCAATGACGGTAATCACGTGGTGTTGTTCAAAGCATCACAAGAGTGATGTTGAGGGTCTGAAGGGTGAAATTATGCTCTTTTCTCAATGAAGTTAATCACGTGGTGTTGTTCAAAGCACCACAAGGGTGATAGTGAGGGTCTGAAGGGTGAAATTATGCTCTTTTCTCAATGACGGTAATCAGGTTCTGTTGTTGAAAGCACCACAAGGGTGATGTTGAGGGTCTGAAGGGTGAAGTTATGCTCTTCTCTCAATGACGGTAATCACGAAATGTTGTTCAAAGCACCACAAGGGTGATGTTGAGGGTCTGAAGGGTGAAATTATGCTCTTTTCTCAATGAAGTTAATCATGTGGTGTTGTTCAAAGCACCACAAGGGTGATAGTGAGGGTCTGAAGGGTGAAATTATGCTCTTTTCTCAATGACGGTAATCAGGTGGTGTTGTTCAAAGCATCACAAGGGTGATGTTGAGGGTCTGAAGGGTGAAATTATGCTCTTTTCTCAATGACGGTAATCACGTGGTGTTGTTCAAAGCACCACAAGGGTGATGTTGAGGGTCTGAAGGGTGAAATTATGCTCTTTTCTCAATGACGGTAATCACGTGGTGTTGTTCAAAGCACCACAAGGGTGATGTTGAGGGTCTGAAGGGTGAAATTATGCTCTTTTCTCAATGACGATAATCATGTGGTGTTGTTCAAAGCACCACAAGGGTGATGTTGAGGGTCTGAAGGGTGAAATTATGCTCTTTTCTCAATGACGGTAATCACGTGGTGTTGTTCAAAGCACCACAAGGGTGATGTTGAGGGTCTGAAGGGTGAAATTATGCTCTTTTCTCAATGACGATAATCATGTGGTGTTGTTCAAAGCACCACAAGGGTGATGTTGAGGGTCTGAAGGGTGAAATTATGCTCTTTTCTCAATGACGGTAATCACGTGGTGTTGTTCAAAGCATCACAAGGGTGATGTTATGGGTCTGGATGGTGAAATTCTGCTCTTTTCTCAATGACGGTAATCACGTGGTGTTGTTCAGGGCATCACAAGGGTGATGTTGAGGGTCTGAAGGGTGAAATCATGCACTTTTCTCAATGACGGTAATCACGTGGTGTTGTTCAAAGCACCACAAGGGTGATGTTGAGGGTCTGAAGGGTGAAATTATGCTCTTTTCTCAATGACGGTAATCAGGTTCTGTTGTTCAAAGCGCCACAAGGGTGATGTTGAGGGTCTGAAGGTTGAAATTATGCTCTTCTCTCAATGAAGTTAATCAGGTGGTGTTGTTCAAAGCACCACAAGGGTGATGTTGAGTGGCTGAAGGGTGAAATTATGCTCTTTTCTCAATGACGGTAATCACGTGGTGCTGTTCAAAGCACCACAAGGGTGATGTTGAGGGTCTGAAGGGTGAAATCATGCTCTTCTCTCAATGACGGTAATCACGTGGTGTTGTTCAGAGCATCACAAGGGTGATGTTGAGGGTCTGAAGGGTGAAATTATGCTCTTTTCTCAATGACGGTAATCAGGTTCTGTTGTTCAAAGCGCCACAAGGGTGATGTTGAGGGTCTGAAGGGTGAAATTATGCTCTTCTCTCAATGAAGTTAATCAGGTGGTGTTGTTCAAAGCACCACAAGGGTGATGTTGAGTGGCTGAAGGGTGAAATTATGCTCTTTTCTCAATGACGGTAATCACGTGGTGCTGTTCAAAGCACCACAAGGGTGATGTTGAGTGGCTGAAGGGTGAAATTATGCTCTTTTCTCAATGACGGTAATCACGTGGTGCTGTTCAAAGCACCACAAGGGTGATGTTGAGGGTCTGAAGGGTGAAATTATGCTCTTCTCTCAATGAAGTTAATCAGGATCTGTTGTTCAAAGCACCACGAGGGTGATGTTGAGGGTCTGAAGGGTGAAATTATGCTCTTTTCTCAATGACGGTAATCACGTGGTGTTGTTCAAAGCACCACAAGGGTGATGTTGAGGATCTGAAGGGTGAAATTATGCTCTTTTCTCAATGACGGTAATCAGGTGGTGTTGTTCAGAGCACCACAAGGGTGATGTTGAGGACCTGAAGGGTGAAATTATGCTCTTTTCTCAATGACGGTAATCAGGTGGTGTTGTTCAGAGCACCACAAGGGTGATGTTGAGGACCTGAAGGGTGAAATTATGCTCTTTTCTCAATGACGGTAATCAGGTGGTGTTGTTCAGAGCACCACAAGGGTGATGTTGAGGACCTGAAGGGTGAAATTATGCTCTTTTCTCAATGACGGTAATCACGAAATGTTGTTCAAAGCACCACAAGGGTGATGTTGAGGGTCTGAAGGGTGAAATTATGCTCTTTTCTCAATGACGGTAATCACGTGGTGTTGTTCAAAGCACCACAAGGGTGATGTTGAGGACCTGAAGGGTGAAATTATGCTCTTCTCTCAATGAAGTTAATCACGTGGTGTTGTTCAAAGCACCACAAGAGTGATGTTGAGGGTCTGAAGGGTGAAATTATGCTCTTTTCTCAATGACGGTAATCAGGTTCTGTTGTTCAAAGCATCACAAGAGTGATGTTGAGGGTCTGATGGGTGAAATTATGCTCTTTTCTCAATGACAGTAATCACGTGGTGTTGTTCAAAGCACCACAAGGGTGATGTTGAGGGTCTGAAGGGTGAAATTATGCTCTTTTCTCAATGACGGTAATCAGGTGGTGTTGTTCAGAGCACCACAAGGGTGATGTTGAGGACCTGAAGGGTGAAATTATGCTCTTTTCTCAATGACGGTAATCAGGTGGTGTTGTTCAGAGCACCACAAGGGTGATGTTGAGGACCTGAAGGGTGAAATTATGCTCTTTTCTCAATGACGGTAATCACGAAATGTTGTTCAGAGCACCACAAGGGTGATGTTGAGGACCTGAAGGGTGAAATTATGCTCTTTTCTCAATGACGGTAATCACGAAATGTTGTTCAAAGCACCACAAGGGTGATGTTGAGGACCTGAAGGGTGAAATTATGCTCTTCTCTCAATGAAGTTAATCACGTGGTGTTGTTCAAAGCACCACAAGAGTGATGTTGAGGGTCTGAAGGGTGAAATTATGCTCTTTTCTCAATGACGGTAATCAGGTTCTGTTGTTCAAAGCATCACAAGAGTGATGTTGAGGGTCTGATGGGTGAAATTATGCTCTTTTCTCAATGACAGTAATCACGTGGTGTTGTTCAAAGCACCACAAGGGTGATGTTGAGGGTCTGAAGGGTGAAATTATGCTCTTTTCTCAATGACGGTAATCAGGTGGTGTTGTTCAGAGCACCACAAGGGTGATGTTGAGGACCTGAAGGGTGAAATTATGCTCTTTTCTCAATGACGGTAATCAGGTGGTGTTGTTCAGAGCACCACAAGGGTGATGTTGAGGACCTGAAGGGTGAAATTATGCTCTTTTCTCAATGACGGTAATCACGAAATGTTGTTCAGAGCACCACAAGGGTGATGTTGAGGACCTGAAGGGTGAAATTATGCTCTTTTCTCAATGACGGTAATCACGAAATGTTGTTCAAAGCACCACAAGGGTGATGTTGAGGGTCTGAAGGGTGAAATTATGCTCTTTTCTCAATGACAGTAATCACGTGGTGTTGTTCAAAGCACCACAAGGGTGATGTTGAGGATCTGAAGGGTGAAATTATGCTCTTCTCTCAATGACGGTAATCAGGTTCTGTTGTTCAAAGCACCACAAGAGTGATGTTGAGGGTCTGAAGGGTGAAATTATGCTCTTTTCTCAATGACGGTAATCACGAAATGTTGTTCAAAGCACCACAAGGGTGATGTTGAGGGTCTGAAGGGTGAAATTATGCTCTTTTCTCAATGACAGTAATCACGTGGTGTTGTTCAAAGCACCACAAGGGTGATGTTGAGGACCTGAAGGGTGAAATTATGCTCTTTTCTCAATGACGGTAATCAGGTTCTGTTGTTCAAAGCACCACAAGAGTGATGTTGAGGGTCTGAAGGGTGAAATTATGCTCTTTTCTCAATGACAGTAATCACGTGGTGTTGTTCAAAGCACCACAAGGGTGATGTTGAGGGTCTGATGGGTGAAATTATGCTCTTTTCTCAATGACAGTAATCACGTGGTGTTGTTCAAAGCACCACAAGGGTGATGTTGAGGGTCTGAAGGGTGAAATCATGCTCTTTTCTCAATGACGGTAATCACGTGGTGTTGTTCAAAGCACCACAAGAGTGATGTTGAGGGTCTGAAGGGTGAAATTATGCTCTTTTCTCAATGACGGTAATCACGAAATGTTGTTCAAAGCATCACAAGGGTGATGTTGAGGGTCTGATGGGTGAAATTATGCTCTTTTCTCAATGACAGTAATCACGTGGTGTTGTTCAAAGCACCACAAGGGTGATGTTGAGGGTCTGAAGGGTGAAATCATGCTCTTTTCTCAATGACGGTAATCACGTGGTGTTGTTCAAAGCACCACAAGAGTGATGTTGAGGGTCTGAAGGGTGAAATTATGCTCTTTTCTCAATGACGGTAATCAGGTGGTGTTGTTCAGAGCACCACAAGAGTGATGTTGAGGATCTGAAGGGTGAAATTATGCTCTTCTCTCAATGAAGTTAATCAGGATCTGTTGTTCAGAGCACCACAAGGGTGATGTTGAGGGTCTGAAGGGTGAAATTATGCTCTTTTCTCAATGACGGTAATCAGGTGGTGTTGTTCAGAGCACCACAAGGGTGATGTTGAGGACCTGAAGGGTGAAATTATGCTCTTCTCTCAATGAAGTTAATCAGGATCTGTTGTTCAGAGCACCACAAGGGTGATGTTGAGGGTCTGAAGGGTGAAATCATGCTCTTTTCTCAATGACGGTAATCACGTGGTGTTGTTCAAAGCACCACAAGAGTGATGTTGAGGGTCTGAAGGGTGAAATTATGCTCTTTTCTCAATGACGGTAATCAGGTGGTGTTGTTCAGAGCACCACAAGAGTGATGTTGAGGATCTGAAGGGTGAAATTATGCTCTTTTCTCAATGACGGTAATCACGTGGTGTTGTTCAAAGCACCACAAGGGTGATGTTGAGGATCTGAAGGGTGAAATTATGCTCTTCTCTCAATGAAGTTAATCAGGATCTGTTGTTCAAAGCACCACAAGGGTGATGTTGAGGGTCTGAAGGGTGAAATTATGCTCTTTTCTCAATGACGGTAATCACGAAATGTTGTTCAGAGCACCACAAGGGTGATGTTGAGGGTCTGAAGGGTGAAATTATGCTCTTTTCTCAATGACGTTAATCACGTGGTGTTGTTCAAAGCACCACAAGGGTGATGTTGAGGATCTGAAGGGTGAAATTATGCTCTTCTCTCAATGAAGTTAATCAGGATCTGTTGTTCAAAGCACCACAAGGGTGATGTTGAGGGTCTGAAGGGTGAAATTATGCTCTTTTCTCAATGACGGTAATCACGAAATGTTGTTCAGGGCACCACAAGGGTGATGTTGAGGGTCTGAAGGGTGAAATTATGCTCTTTTCTCAATGACGGTAATCACGAAATGTTGTTCAAAGCACCACAAGAGTGATGTTGAGGGTCTGATGGGTGAAATTATGCTCTTCTCTCAATGAAGTTAATCAGGATCTGTTGTTCAAAGCACCACAAGGGTGATGTTGAGGGTCTGAAGGGTGAAATTATGCTCTTCTCTCAATGAAGTTAATCAGGATCTGTTGTTCAAAGCACCACAAGGGTGATGTTGAGGGTCTGAAGGGTGAAATTATGCTCTTTTCTCAATGACGGTAATCACGAAATGTTGTTCAGAGCACCACAAGGGTGATGTTGAGGGTCTGAAGGGTGAAATTATGCTCTTTTCTCAATGACGTTAATCACGTGGTGTTGTTCAAAGCACCACAAGGGTGATGTTGAGGATCTGAAGGGTGAAATTATGCTCTTCTCTCAATGAAGTTAATCAGGATCTGTTGTTCAAAGCACCACAAGGGTGATGTTGAGGGTCTGAAGGGTGAAATTATGCTCTTTTCTCAATGACGGTAATCACGAAATGTTGTTCAAAGCACCACAAGGGTGATGTTGAGGGTCTGAAGGGTGAAATTATGCTCTTTTCTCAATGACGGTAATCACGTGGTGTTGTTCAAAGCACCACAAGAGTGATGTTGAGGGGCTGAAGGGTGAAATTATGCTCTTCTCTCAATGACGGTAATCAGGTGGTGTTGTTCAAAGCACCACAAGAGTGATGTTGAGGGTCTGAAGGGTGAAATTATGCTCTTTTCTCAATGACGTTAATCACGTGGTGTTGTTCAAAGCACCACAAGGGTGATGTTGAGGGTCTGAAGGGTGAAATTATGCTCTTTTCTCAATGACGGTAATCACGTGGTGTTGTTGAAAGCACCACAAGGGTGATGTTGAGGATCTGAAGGGTGAAATTATGCTCTTCTCTCAATGACGGTAATCAGGTTCTGTTGTTCAAAGCGCCACAAGGGTGATGTTGAGGGTCTGAAGGGTGAAATTATGCTCTTTTCTCAATGACGGTAATCACGTGGTGTTGTTCAAAGCACCACAAGGGTGATGTTGAGGGTCTGAAGGGTGAAATTATGCTCTTTTCTCAATGAAGTTAATCAGGTGGTGTTGTTCAGAGCACCACAAGAGTGATGTTGAGGATCTGAAGGGTGAAATTATGCTCTTTTCTCAATGACGGTAATCACGTGGTGTTGTTCAGAGCACCACAAGAGTGATGTTGAGGATCTGAAGGGTGAAATTATGCTCTTTTCTCAATGACGGTAATCACGTGGTGTTGTTCAAAGCACCACAAGGGTGATGTTGAGGGTCTGAAGGGTGAAATTATGCTCTTTTCTCAATGACGGTAATCACGAAATGTTGTTCAAAGCACCACAAGGGTGATGTTGAGGGTCTGAAGGGTGAAATTATGCTCTTTTCTCAATGACGGTAATCACGTGGTGTTGTTCAAAGCACCACAAGGGTGATGTTGAGGATCTGAAGGGTGAAATTATGCTCTTTTCTCAATGACGGTAATCACGTGGTGTTGTTCAGAGCACCACAAGAGTGATGTTGAGGATCTGAAGGGTGAAATTATGCTCTTTTCTCAATGACGGTAATCACGTGGTGTTGTTCAAAGCACCACAAGGGTGATGTTGAGGGTCTGAAGGGTGAAATTATGCTCTTTTCTCAATGACGGTAATCACGAAATGTTGTTCAAAGCACCACAAGGGTGATGTTGAGGGTCTGAAGGGTGAAATTATGCTCTTTTCTCAATGACGGTAATCACGTGGTGTTGTTCAGAGCACCACAAGAGTGATGTTGAGGATCTGAAGGGTGAAATTATGCTCTTTTCTCAATGACGGTAATCACGTGGTGTTGTTCAGAGCACCACAAGAGTGATGTTGAGGATCTGAAGGGTGAAATTATGCTCTTTTCTCAATGACGGTAATCACGTGGTGTTGTTCAAAGCACCACAAGGGTGATGTTGAGGGTCTGAAGGGTGAAATTATGCTCTTTTCTCAATGACGGTAATCACGAAATGTTGTTCAAAGCACCACAAGGGTGATGTTGAGGGTCTGAAGGGTGAAATTATGCTCTTTTCTCAATGACGGTAATCACGTGGTGTTGTTCAAAGCACCACAAGGGTGATGTTGAGGGTCTGAAGGGTGAAATTATGCTCTTTTCTCAATGACGGTAATCACGTGGTGTTGTTCAAATCACCACAAGAGTGATGTTGAGGGTCTGAAGGGTGAAATTATGCTCTTTTCTCAATGACGGTAATCACGTGGTGTTGTTCAAAGCACCACAAGGGTGATGTTGAGGGTCTGAAGGGTGAAATTATGCTCTTTTCTCAATGACGGTAATCACGTGGTGTTGTTCAAAGCACCACAAGAGTGATGTTGAGGGTCTGAAGGGTGAAATTATGCTCTTTTCTCAATGACGGTAATCAGGTTCTGTTGTTCAAAGCACCACAAGAGTGATGTTGAGGGTCTGAAGGGTGAAATTATGCTCTTTTCTCAATGACGGTAATCAGGTTCTGTTGTTCAAAGCACCACAAGGGTGATGTTGAGGGTCTGAAGGGTGAAATCATGCTCTTTTCTCAATGACGGTAATCACGTGGTGTTGTTCAAAGCACCACAAGGGTGATGTTGAGGGTCTGAAGGGTGAAATTATGCTCTTCTCTCAATGACGGTAATCAGGTTCTGTTGTTCAAAGCAGCACAAGGGTGATGTTGAGGGTCTGAAGGGTGAAATTATGCTCTTCTCTCAATGACGGTAATCACGAAATGTTGTTCAAAGCACCACAAGAGTGATGTTGAGGGTCTGAAGGGTGAAATTATGCTCTTTTCTCAATGACGGTAATCAGGTTCTGTTGTTCAAAGCACCACAAGGGTGATGTTGAGGATCTGAAGGGTGAAATTATGCTCTTCTCTCAATGACGGTAATCAGGTTCTGTTGTTCAAAGCAGCACAAGGGTGATGTTGAGGGTCTGAAGGGTGAAATTATGCTCTTCTCTCAATGACGGTAATCACGTGGTGTTGTTCAAAGCACCACAAGAGTGATGTTGAGGGTCTGAAGGGTGAAATTATGCTCTTCTCTCAATGACGGTAATCACGTGGTGTTGTTCAAAGCACCACAAGAGTGATGTTGAGGGTCTGAAGGGTGATATTATGCTCTTCTCTCAATGACGGTAATCACGTGGTGTTGTTCAAAGCACCACAAGGGTGATGTTGAGGATCTGAAGGGTGAAATTATGCTCTTTTCTCAATGACGGTAATCACGAAATGTTGTTCAAAGCACCACAAGAGTGATGTTGAGGGTCTGAAGGGTGAAATTATGCTCTTTTCTCAATGAAGTTAATCAGGTGGTGTTGTTCAGAGCACCACAAGAGTGATGTTGAGGATCTGAAGGGTGAAATTATGCTCTTTTCTCAATGACGGTAATCACGTGGTGTTGTTCAGAGCACCACAAGAGTGATGTTGAGGATCTGAAGGGTGAAATTATGCTCTTTTCTCAATGACGGTAATCACGTGGTGTTGTTCAAAGCACCACAAGGGTGATGTTGAGGGTCTGAAGGGTGAAATTATGCTCTTTTCTCAATGACGGTAATCAGGTTCTGTTGTTCAAAGCACCACAAGGGTGATGTTGAGGGTCTGAAGGGTGAAATTATGCTCTTCTCTCAATGACGGTAATCAGGTTCTGTTGTTCAAAGCAGCACAAGGGTGATGTTGGGGATCTGAAGGGTGAAATTATGCTCTTCTCTCAATGACGGTAATCAGGTTCTGTTGTTCAAAGCACCACAAGGGTGATGTTGAGGATCTGAAGGGTGAAATTATGCTCTTTTCTCAATGACGGTAATCACGTGGTGTTGTTCAAAGCACCACAAGGGTGATGTTGAGGGTCTGAAGGGTGAAATTATGCTCTTTTCTCAATGACGGTAATCACGTGGTGTTGTTCAAAGCACCACAAGAGTGATGTTGAGGGTCTGAAGGGTGAAATTATGCTCTTTTCTCAATGACGGTAATCACGAAATGTTGTTCAAAGCACCACAAGGGTGATGTTGAGAGTCTGAAGGGTGAAATTATGCTCTTTTCTCAATGACGGTAATCACGTGGTGTTGTTCAAAGCACCACAAGGGTGATGTTGAGGGTCTGAAGGGTGAAATTATGCTCTTTTCTCAATGACGGTAATCAGGTTCTGTTGTTCAAAGCACCACAAGGGTGATGTTGAGGGTCTGAAGGGTGAAATTATGCTCTTTTCTCAATGACGGTAATCACGTGGTGTTGTTCAAAGCACCACAAGGGTGATGTTGAGGGTCTGAAGGGTGAAATTATGCTCTTTTCTCAATGACGGTAATCACGAAATGTTGTTCAAAGCACCACAAGGGTGATGTTGAGAGTCTGAAGGGTGAAATTATGCTCTTTTCTCAATGACGGTAATCACGTGGTGTTGTTCAAAGCACCACAAGGGTGATGTTGAGGGTCTGAAGGGTGAAATTATGCTCTTTTCTCAATGACGGTAATCAGGTTCTGTTGTTCAAAGCACCACAAGGGTGATGTTGAGGATCTGAAGGGTGAAATTATGCTCTTTTCTCAATGACGGTAATCACGTGGTGTTGTTCAAAGCACCACAAGGGTGATGTTGAGGGTCTGAAGGGTGAAATTATGCTCTTTTCTCAATGACGGTAATCACGAAATGTTGTTCAAAGCACCACAAGGGTGATGTTGAGGTTCTGAAGGGTGAAATTATGCTCTTTTCTCAATGACGGTAATCAGGTTCTGTTGTTCAAAGCACCACAAGGGTGATGTTGAGGATCTGAAGGGTGAAATTATGCTCTTTTCTCAATGACGGTAATCACGTGGTGTTGTTCAAAGCACCACAAGGGTGATGTTGAGGATCTGAAGGGTGAAATTATGCTCTTTTCTCAATGACGGTAATCACGTGGTGTTGTTCAAAGCACCACAAGGGTGATGTTGAGGATCTGAAGGGTGAAATTATGCTCTTTTCTCAATGACGGTAATCAGGTGGTGTTGTTCAAAGCACCACAAGAGTGATGTTGAGGATCTGAAGGGTGAAATTATGCTCTTTTCTCAATGACGGTAATCAGGTGGTGTTGTTCAGAGCACCACAAGAGTGATGTTGAGGATCTGAAGGGTGAAATTATGCTCTTTTCTCAATGACGGTAATCACGTGGTGTTGTTCAAAGCACCACAAGGGTGATGTTGAGGGTCTGAAGGGTGAAATTATGCTCTTTTCTCAATGACGGTAATCAGGTGGTGTTGTTCAAAGCACCACAAGAGTGATGTTGAGGATCTGAAGGGTGAAATTATGCTCTTTTCTCAATGACGGTAATCACGTGGTGTTGTTCAAAGCACCACAAGGGTGATGTTGAGGGTCTGAAGGGTGAAATTATGCTCTTTTCTCAATGACGGTAATCACGTGGTGTTGTTCAAAGCACCACAAGGGTGATGTTGAGGGTCTGACGGGTGAAATTATGCTCTTTTCTCAATGACGGTAATCACGTGGTGTTGTTCAAAGCACCACAAGGGTGATGTTGAGGACCTGAAGGGTGAAATTATGCTCTTTTCTCAATGACGGTAATCACGTGGTGTTGTTCAAAGCACCACAAGGGTGATGTTGAGGGTCTGAAGGGTGAAATTATGCTCTTTTCTCAATGACGGTAATCACGTGGTGTTGTTCAAAGCACCACAAGGGTGATGTTGAGGACCTGAAGGGTGAAATTATGCTCTTTTCTCAATGACGGTAATCACGTGGTGTTGTTCAAAGCACCACAAGGGTGATGTTGAGGACCTGAAGGGTGAAATTATGCTCTTTTCTCAATGACGGTAATCACGTGGTGTTGTTCAAAGCACCACAAGGGTGATGTTGAGGGTCTGAAGGGTGAAATTATGCTCTTTTCTCAATGACGGTAATCACGTGGTGTTGTTCAAAGCACCACAAGGGTGATGTTGAGGACCTGAAGGGTGAAATTATGCTCTTTTCTCAATGACGGTAATCACGTGGTGTTGTTCAAAGCACCACAAGGGTGATGTTGAGGACCTGAAGGGTGAAATTATGCTCTTTTCTCAATGACGGTAATCACGAAATGTTGTTCAAAGCACCACAAGGGTGATGTTGAGGATCTGAAGGGTGAAATTATGCTCTTTTCTCAATGACGGTAATCACGTGGTGTTGTTCAAAGCACCACAAGGGTGATGTTGAGGGTCTGAAGGGTGAAATTATGCTCTTTTCTCAATGACGGTAATCACGTGGTGTTGTTCAAAGCACCACAAGAGTGATGTTGAGGTTCTGAAGGGTGAAATTATGCTCTTTTCTCAATGACGGTAATCACGTGGTGTTGTTCAAAGCACCACAAGGGTGATGTTGAGGGTCTGAAGGGTGAAATTATGCTCTTTTCTCAATGACGGTAATCACGTGGTGTTGTTCAAAGCACCACAAGAGTGATGTTGAGGGTCTGAAGGGTGAAATTATGCTCTTCTCTCAATGAAGTTAATCAGGTTCTGTTGTTCAAAGCACCACAAGAGTGATGTTGGGGGTCTGAAGGGTGAAATTATGCTCTTTTCTCAATGACGGTAATCACGAAATGTTGTTCAAAGCACCACAAGGGTGATGTTGAGGACCTGAAGGGTGAAATTATGCTCTTTTCTCAATGACGGTAATCACGTGGTGTTGTTCAAAGCATCACAAGGGTGATGTTGAGAGTCTGAAGGGTGAAATTATGCTCTTCTCTCAATGACGGTAATCACGTGGTGTTGTTCAAAGCACCACAAGGGTGATGTTGAGGGTCTGAAGGGTGAAATTATGCTTTTTTCTCAATGACGGTAATCACGTGGTGTTGTTCAGAGCACCACAAGAGTGATGTTGAGGGTCTGAAGGGTGAAATTATGCTCTTCTCTCAATGAAGTTAATCAGGTTCTGTTGTTCAAAGCACCACAAGAGTGATGTTGTGGGTCTGAAGGGTGAAATTATGCTTTTTTCTCAATGACGGTAATCAGGTTCTGTTGTTCAGGGCACCACAAGAGTGATGTTGGGGGTCTGAAGGGTGAAATTATGCTCTTTTCTCAATGACGGTAATCACGTGGTGTTGTTCAGAGCACCACAAGGGTGATGTTGAGGGTCTGAAGGGTGAAATTATGCTCTTTTCTCAATGACGGTAATCAGGTTCTGTTGTTCAGAGCACCACAAGGGTGATGTTGAGGGTCTGAAGGGTGAAATTATGCTCTTTACTCAATGACGGTAATCACGTGGTGTTGTTCCATGCACCACAAGGGTGATGTTGAGGGTCTGATGGGTGAAATTATGCTCTTTTCTCAATGACGGTAATCAGGTTCTGTTGTTCAAAGCACCACAAGAGTGATGTTGAGGGTCTGAAGGGTGAAATTATGCTCTTTTCTCAATGACGGTAATCAGGTTCTGTTGTTGAAAGCACCACAAGGGTGATGTTGAGGGTCTGAAGGGTGAAATTATGCTCTTTTCTCAATGACGGTAATCAGGTTCTGTTGTTGAATGCACCACAAGGGTGATGTTGAGGGTCTGAAGGGTGAAATTATGCTCTTTTCTCAATGACGGTAATCAGGTACTGTTGTTCAGACCACCACAAGAGTGATGTTGAGGGTCTGAAGGGTGAAATTATGCTCTTTTCTCAATGACGGTAATCACGTGGTGTTGTTCAAAGCACCACAAGGGTGATGTTGAGGGTCTGATGTGTGAAATTATGCTCTTTTCTCAATGACGGTAATCAGGTTCTGTTGTTCAAAGCACCACAAGAGTGATGTTGAGGGTCTGAAGGGTGAAATTATGCTCTTTTCTCAATGACGGTAATCAGGTTATGTTGTTCAAAGCACCACAAGGGTGATGTTGAGGGTCTGATGGGTGAAATTATGCTCTTTTCTCAATGACGGTAATCAGGTACTGTTGTTCAGACCACCACAAGAGTGATGTTGAGGGTCTGAAGGGTGAAATTATGCTCTTTTCTCAATGACGGTAATCAGGTTCTGTATTTGAAAGCACCACGAGGGTGATGTTGAGGGTCTGAAGGGTGAAATTATGCTCTTTTCTCAATGACGGTAATCAGGTTCTGTTGTTCAGGGCACCACAAGAGTGATGTTGGGGGTCTGAAGGGTGAAATTATGCTCTTTTCTCAATGACGATAATCACATGATGTTGTTCAAAGCACCACAAGGGTGATGTTGAGGGTCTGAAGGGTGAAATTATGCTCTTTTCTCAATAACGGTAATCAGGTTCTGTTGTTCAGAGTACCACAAGAGTGATGTTGAGGGTCTGAAGGGTGAAATTATGCTCTTTTCTCAATGACGGTAATCAATTGGTGTTGTTCAGAGCACCACAAGGGTGATGTTGAGGGTCTGAAGGGTGAAATTATGCTCTTTTCTCAATGACGGTAATCAGGTTCTGTTGTTCAGAGCACCACAAGGGCGATGTTGAGGGTCTGAAGGGTGAAATTATGCTCTTTTCTCAATGACCGTAATCACGTGGTGTTGTTCCAAGCACCACAAGGGTGATGTTGAGGGTCTGATGGGTGAAATTAGGCTCTTTTCTCAATGACGGTAATCAGGTTCTGTTGTTCAAAGCACCACAAGAGTGATGTTGAGGGTCTGAAGGGTGAAATTATGCTCTTTTCTCAATGACGGTAATCAGGTTCTGTTGTTGAAAGCACCACAAGGGTGATGTTGAGGGTCTGAAGGGTGAAATTATGCTCTTTTCTCAATGACGGTAATCAGGTACTGTTGTTCAGACCACCACAAGAGTGATGTTGAAGGTCTGAAGGGTGAAATTATGCTCTTTTCTCAATGATGGTAATCACGTGGTGTTGTTCAAAGCACCACAAGGGTGATGTTGAGGGTCTTATGGGTGAAATTATGCTCTTTTCCCAATGACGGTAATCAGGTTCTGTTGTTCAAAGCACCACAAGAGTGATGTTGAGGGTCTGAAGGGTGAAATTATGCTCTTTTCTCAATGACGGTAATCAGGTTCTGTTGTTCAAAGCACCACAAGGGTGATGTTGAGGGTCTGATGGGTGAAATTATGCTCTTTTCTCAATGACGGTAATCAGGTACTGTTGTTCAGACCACCACAAGATTGATGTTGAGGGTCTGAAGGGTGAAATTATGCTTTTTTCTCAATGACGGTAATCAGGTTCTGTTGTTGAAAGCACCACAAGGGTGATGTTGAGGGTCTGAAGGGTGAAATTATGCTCTTTTCTCGATGACGGTAATCAGGTTCTGTTGTTCAGGGCACCACGAGAGTGATGTTGGGGGTCTGAAGGGTGAAATTATGCTCTATTCTCAATGACGATAATCACATGATGTTGTTCAAAGCACCACAAGGGTGATGTTGAGGGTCTGAAGGGTGAAATTATGCTCTTTTCTCAATGACGGTAATCAGGTTCTGTTGTTCAGAGCACCACAAGAGTGATGTTGAGGGTCTGAAGGGTGAAATTATGCTCTTTTCTCAATGACGGTAATCAGGTTCTGTTGTTCAAAGCACCACAAGGGTGATGTTGAGGGTCTGAAGGGTGAAATTAGGCTCTTTTCTCAATGACGGTAATCAGGTTCTGTTGTTCAGAGCACCACAAGGGTGATGTTGAGGGTCTGAAGGGTGAAATTATGCTCTTTTCTCAATGACGGTAATCACGTGGTGTTGTTCAGGGCACCACAAGGGTGATGTTGAGGGTCTGAAGGGTGAAATTATGCTCTTTTCTCAATGACGGTAATCAGGTTCTGTTATTAAGAGCACCACAAGAGTGATGTTGAGGGTCTGAAGGGTGAAATTAAGCTCTTTTCTCAATGACGGTAATCAGGTTCTGTTGTTCAAAGCACCACAAGAGGGATTTTGAGGGTCTTAAGGGTGAAATTATGCTCTTTTCTCAATGACGGTAATCAGTCTCTGTTGTTCAAAGCACCACAAGGGTGATGTTGAGGGTCTGAAGGGTGAAATTATGCTCTTCTCTCAATGACTGTAATCACGTGGTGTTGCTCAAAGCACCACAAGGGTGATGTTGAGGGTCTGAAGGGTGAAATTATGCTTTTTTCTTAATGACGGTAATCAGGTTCTGTTGTTCAAAGCACCACAAGAGTGCTGTTGAGGGTCTGAAGGGTGAAACTATGCTCTTTTCTCAATGACGGTAATCAGGTCTGTTGTTCAGAGCACCACAAGAGTGATGTTGAGGGTCTGAAGGGTGAAATTATGCTCTTTTCTCAATGACGGTAATCACGTGAAGTTGTTCAGAGCACCACAAGGGTGATGTTGAGGGTCTGAAGGGTGAAATTATGCTCTTTTCTCAATGACGGTAATCAGGTTCTGTTGTTCAAAGCACCACAAGAGTGATGTTGAGGATCTGAAGGGTGAAATTATGCTCTTTTCTCAATGACGGTAATCACGTGGTGTTGTTCAAAGCACCACAAGAGTGATGTTGAGGGTCTGATGGGTGAAATTATGCTCTTTTCTCAATGACAGTAATCAGGTTCTGTTGTTCAAAGCACCACAAGAGTGATGTTGAGGGTCTGAAGGGTGAAATTATGCTCTTTTCTCAATGACAGTAATCAGGTTCTGTTGTTGAAAGCACCACAAGAGTGATGTTGAGGATCCGAAGGGTGAAATTATGCTCTTTTCTCAATGACGGTAGTCAAGTTCTGTTGATCAAAGCACCACAAGAGTGATGTTGAGGGTCTGAAGGGTGAAATTATGCTCTTTTATCAATGATGGTAGTCACATGATGTTGTTGAAAGCACCACAAGGGTGATGTTGAGGGTCTGAAGAGTGAATTTATGCTCTTTTCTCAATGACGGTAATCACGTGGTGTTGTTCAGACCACCACAAGAGTGATGTTGAGGGTCTGAAGGGTGAAATTATGCTCTTTTCTCAATGACCGTAATCACGTGGTGTTGTTCAAAGCACCACAAGAGTGATGTTGAGGGTCTGAAGGGTGAAATTATGCTCTTTTCTCAATGACGGTAATCACATGGTGTTGTTCAAAGCACCACAAGAGTGATGTTGAGGGTCTGAAGGGTGAAATTATGCTCTTTTCTCAATGATGGTAATCAGGTTCTGTTGTTCAAAGCACCACAAGAGTGATGTTGGGGGTCTGAAGGGTGAAATTATGCTCTTTTCTCAATGACGGTAATCACGTGGTGTTGTTCAAAGCACCACAAGGGTGATGTTGAGGGTCTGAAGGGTGAAATTATGCTCTTTTCTCAATGACAGTAATCAGGTACTGTTGTTCAGACCACCACAAGAGTGATGTTGAGGGTCTGAAGGGTGAAATTATGCTCTTTTCTCAATGACGGTAATCAGGTTCTGTTGTTGAAAGCACCACAAGGGTGATGTTGAGGGTCTGAAGGGTGAAATTATGCTCTTTTCTCAATGACGGTAATCAGGTTCTGTTGTTTAGGGCACCACAAGAGTGATGTTGGGGGTCTGAAGGGTGAAATTATGCTCTTTTCTCAATGACGATAATCACATGATGTTGTTCAAAGCACCACAAGGGTGATGTTGAGGGTCTGAAGGGTGAAATTATGCTCTTTTCTCAATGACGGTAATCAGGTTCTGTTGTTCAGAGCACCACAAGAGTGATGTTGAGGGTCTGAAGGGTGAAATTATGCTCTTTTCTCAATGACGGTAATCACGTGGTGTTGTTCAGAGCACCACAAGGGTGATGTTGAGGGTCTGAAGGGTGAAATTATGCTCTTTTCTCAATGACGGTTATCAGGTTCTGTTGTTCAGAGCACCACAAGGGTGATGTTGAGGGTCTGAAGGGTGAAATTATGCTCTTTTCTCAATGACGGTAATCACGTGGTGTTGTTCAAAGCACCACAAGGGTGATGTTGAGGGTCTGAAGGGTGGAATTATGCTCTTTTCTCAATGACGGTAATCAGGTTCTGTTGTTCAAAGCACCACAAGGGTGATGTTGAGGGTCTGATGGGTGAAATTATGCTCTTTTCTCAATGACGGTAATCAGGTACTGTTGTTCAGACCACCACAAGAGTGATGTTGAGGGTCTGAAGGGTGAAATTATGCTGTTTTCTCAATGACGGTAATCAGGTTCTGTATTTGAAAGCACCACAAGGGTGATGTTGAGGGTCTGAAGGGTGAAATTATGCTCTTTTCTCAATTACGGTAATCAGGTTCTGTTGTTCAGGGCACCACAAGAGTGATGTTGGGGGTCTGAAGGGTGAAATTATGCTCTTTTCTCAATGACGATAATCACATGATGTTGTTCAAAGCACCACAAGGGTGATGTTGAGGGTCTGAAGGGTGATATTATGCTCTTTTCTCAATGACGGTAATCAGGTTCTGTTGTTCAGAGCACCACAAGAGTGATGTTGAGGGTCTGAAGGGTGAAATTATGCTCTTTTCTCAATGACGGTAATCAGGTTCTGTTGTTCAAAGCACCACAAGGGTGATGTTGAGGGTCTGAAGGGTGAAATTATGCTTTTTTCTCAATGACGGTAATCAGGTTCTGTCGTTCAGAGCACCACAAGGGTGATGTTGAGGGTCTGAAGGGTGAAATTATGCTCTTTTCTCAATGACGGTAATCACGTGGTGTTGCTCAGGGCACCACAAGGGTGATGTTGAGGGCCTGAAGGGTGAAATTATGCTCTTTTCTCAATGACGGTAATCAGGTTCTGTTATTAAGAGCACCACAAGAGTGATGTTGAGGGTCTGAAGGGTGAAATTAAGCTCTTTTCTCAATGACGGTAATCAGGTTCTGTTGTTCAAAGCACCACAAGAGGGATGTTGAGGGTCTGAAGGGTGAAATTATGCTCTTTTCTCAATGACGGTAATCAGGTTCTGTTGTTCAAAGCACCACAAGGGTGATGTTGAGGGTCTGAAGGGTGAAATTATGCTCTTCTCTCAATGACTGTAATCACGTGGTGTTGCTCAAAGCACCACAAGGGTGATGTTGAGGGTCTGAAGGGTGAAATTATGCTTTTTTCTTAATGACGGTAATCAGGTTCTGTTGTTCAAAGCACCACAAGAGTGATGTTGAGGGTCTGAAGGGTGAAATTATGCTCTTTTCTCAATGACGGTAATCACGTGGTGTTGTTCAAAGCACCACAAGGGTGATGTTGAGGGCCTGAAGGGTGAAATTATGCTCTTTTCTCAATGACGGTAATCAGGTTCTGTTGTTCAAAGCACCACAAGGGTGATGTTGAGGGTCTGAAGGGTGGAATTATGCTCTTCTCTCAATGACTGTAATCACGTGGTGTTGCTCAAAGCACCACAAGGGTGATGTTGAGGGCCTGAAGGGTGAAATTATGCTCTTTTCTCAATGACGGTAATCAGGTTCTGTTGTTCAAAGCACCACAAGAGTGATGTTGAGGGTCTGAAGGGTGAAATTATGCTCTTTTCTCAATGACGGTAATCACGTGGTGTTGTTCAAAGCACCACAAGGGTGATGTTGAGGGCCTGAAGGGTGAAATTATGCTCTTTTCTCAATGACGGTAATCAGGTTCTGTTGTTCAAAGCACCACAAGAGTGATGTTGAGGGTCTGAAGGGTGAAATTATGCTCTTCTCTCAATGACTGTAATCACGTGGTGTTGCTCAAAGCACCACAAGGGTGATGTTGAGGGTCTGAAGGGTGAAATTATGCTTTTTTCTTAATGACGGTAATCAGGTTCTGTTGTTCAAAGCACCACAAGAGTGATGTTGAGGGTCTGAAGGGTGAAATTATGCTCTTTTCTCAATGACGGTAATCACGTGGTGTTGCTCAAAGCACCACAAGGGTGATGTTGAGGGTCTGAAGGGTGAAATTATGCTTTTTTCTCAATGACGGTAATCAGGTTCTGTTGTTCAAAGCACCACAAGGGTGATGTTGAGGGTCTGAAGGGTGGAATTATGCTCTTCTCTCAATGACTGTAATCACGTGGTGTTGCTCAAAGCACCACAAGGGTGATGTTGAGGGTCTGAAGGGTGAAATTATGCTTTTTTCTTAATGACGGTAATCAGGTTCTGTTGTTCAAAGCACCACAAGGGTGATGTTGAGGGTCTGAAGGGTGAAATTATGCTCTTTTCTCAATGACGGTAATCACGTGGTGTTGTTCAAAGCACCACAAGGGTGATGTTGAGGGCCTGAAGGGTGAAATTATGCTCTTTTCTCAATGACGGTAATCACGAAATGTTGTTCAAAGCATCACAAGGGTGATGTTGAGGGTCTGAAGGGTGAAATTATGCTCTTTTCTCAATGACGGTAATCACGTGGTGTTGTTCAAAGCACCACAAGGGTGATGTTGAGGGTCTGAAGGGTGAAATTATGCTCTTTTCTCAATGACGGTAATCAGGTTCTATTGTTCAGGGTACCACAAGGGTGATGTTGAGGGTCTGAAGGGTGAAATTATGCTCTTTTCTCAATGACGGTAATCACGTGGTGTTGTTCAAAGCACCACAAGAGTGATGTTGAGGGTCTGAAGGGTGAAATTATGCTCTTTTCTCAATGACGGTAATCACGTGGTGTTGTTCAAAGCACCACAAGGGTGATGTTGAGGGTCTGAAGGGTGAAATTATGCTCTTTTCTCAATGACGGAAATCACGGAATGTTGATTAGGGCACCACAAGGGTGATGTTGAGGGTCTGAAGGGTGAAATTATGCTCTTCTCTCAATGACGGTAATCACGTGGTGTTGTTCAAAGCATCACAAGAGTGATGTTGAGGGTCTGAAGGGTGGAATTATGCTCTTTTCTCAATGACGGTAATCACGTGGTGTTGTTCAAAGCACCACAAGGGTGATGTTGAGGGTCTGAAGGGTGGAATTATGCTCTTCTCTCAATGACGGTAATCACGTGTTGTTGTTCAAAGCACCACAAGAGTGATGTTGAGAGTCTGAAGGGTGAAATTATGCTCTTTTCTCAATGACGGTGATCAGGTTCTGTTGTTCAAAGCACCACAAGGGTGATGTTGAGGATCTGAAGGGTGGAATTATGCTCTTTTCTCAATGACGGTAATCACGTGGTGTTGTTCAAAGCACCACAAGAGTGATGTTGAGAGTCTGAAGGGTGAAATTATGCTCTTTTCTCAATGACGGTAATCACGTGGTGTTGTTCAAAGCACCACAAGAGTGATGTTGAGGGGCTGAAGGGTGGAATTATGCTCTTCTCTCAATGACGGTAATCACGTGGTGTTGTTCAAAGCACCACAAGGGTGATGTTGAGAGTCTGAAGGGTGAAATTATGCTCTTTTCTCAATGACGGTAATCACGTGGTGTTGTTCAAAGCACCACAAGAGTGATGTTGAGGGTCTGAAGGGTGAAATTATGCTCTTTTCTCAATGACAGTAATCACGTGGTGTTGTTCAAAGCACCACAAGGGTGATGTTGAGAGTCTGAAGGGTGAAATTATGCTCTTTTCTCAATGACGGTAATCACGTGGTGTTGTTCAAAGCACCACAAGGGTGATGTTGAGAGTCTGAAGGGTGAAATTATGCTCTTTTCTCAATGACGGTAATCACGTGGTGTTGTTCAAAGCACCACAAGGGTGATGTTGAGGGTCTGAAGGGTGAAATTATGCTCTTTTCTCAATGACGGTAATCACGTGGTGTTGTTCAAAGCACCACAAGAGTGATGTTGAGGGTCTGAAGGGTGAAATTATGCTCTTTTCTCAATGACGGTAATCACGTGGTGTTGTTCAAAGCACCACAAGGGTGATGTTGAGGGTCTGAAGGGTGAAATTATGCTCTTTTCTCAATGACGGTAATCACGTGGTGTTGTTCAAAGCACCACAAGGGTGATGTTGAGGGTCTGAAGGGTGAGATTATGCTCTTTTCTCAATGACGGTAATCACGTGGTGTTGTTCAAAGCATCACAAGGGTGATGTTGAGGGTCTGAAGGGTGAAATTATGCTCTTTTCTCAATGACGGTAATCACGTGGTGTTGTTCAAAGCACCACAAGGGTGATGTTGAGGGTCTGAAGGGTGAAATTATGCTCTTTTCTCAATGACGGTAATCACGTGGTGTTGTTCAAAGCATCACAAGGGTGATGTTGAGGGTCTGAAGGGTGAAATTATGCTCTTTTCTCAATGACGGTAATCACGTGGTGTTGTTCAAAGCACCACAAGGGTGATGTTGAGAGTCTGAAGGGTGAAATTATGCTCTTTTCTCAATGACGGTAATCAGGTTCTGTTGTTCAAAGCACCACAAGAGTGATGTTGAGAGTCTGAAGGGTGAAATTATGCTCTTTTCTCAATGACGGTAATCACGTGGTGTTGTTCAAAGCACCACAAGAGTGATGTTGAGGGTCTGAAGGGTGAAATTATGCTCTTTTCTCAATGACGGTAATCACGTGGTGTTGTTCAAAGCACCACAAGAGTGATGTTGAGAGTCTGAAGGGTGAAATTATGCTCTTCTCTCAATGACGGTAATCAGGTTCTGTTGTTCAAAGCACCACAAGGGTGATGTTGAGGGTCTGAAGGGTGAAATTATGCTCTTCTCTCAATGACGGTAATCAGGTTCTGTTGTTCAAAGCACCACAAGGGTGATGTTGAGGGTCTGAAGGGTGAAATTATGCTCTTCTCTCAATGACGGTAATCAGGTTCTGTTGTTCAAAGCACCACAAGGGTGATGTTGAGGGTCTGAAGGGTGAAATTATGCTCTTCTCTCAATGACGGTAATCAGGTTCTGTTGTTCAAAGCACCACAAGGGTGATGTTGAGGGTCTGAAGGGTGAAATTATGCTCTTTTCTCAATGACGGTAATCACGAAATGTTGTTCAAAGCACCACAAGGGGGATGTTGGGGGTCTGAAGGGTGAAATTATGCTCTTTTCTCAATGACGGTAATCAGGTTCTGTTGTTCAAAGCACCACAAGGGTGATGTTGAGGGTCTGAAGGGTGAAATTATGCTCTTTTCTCAATGACGGTAATCACGTGGTGTTGTTCAAAGCACCACAAGGGTGATGTTGGGGGTCTGAAGGGTGAAATTATGCTCTTTTCTCAATGACGGTAATCACGTGGTGTTGTTCAAAGCACCACAAGAGTGATGTTGAGAGTCTGAAGGGTGAAATTATGCTCTTCTCTCAATGACGGTAATCAGGTTCTGTTGTTCAAAGCACCACAAGAGTGATGTTGAGGGTCTGAAGGGTGAAATTATGCTCTTTTCTCAATGACGGTAATCACGTGGTGTTGTTCAAAGCACCACAAGGGTGATGTTGAGGGTCTGAAGGGTGGAATTATGCTCTTCTCTCAATGACGGTAATCACGTGGTGTTGTTCAAAGCACCACAAGGGTGATGTTGAGGGTCTGAAGGGTGAAATTATGCTCTTTTCTCAATGACGGTAATCACGTGGTGTTGTTCAACGCACCACAAGGGTGATGTTGAGGGTCTGAAGGGTGAAATTATGCTCTTTTCTTAATGACGGTAATCACGTGGTGTTGTTCAAAGCACCACAAGGGTGATGTTGAGGGTCTGAAGGGTGGAATTATGCTCTTCTCTCAATGACGGTAATCACGTGGTGTTGTTCAGAGCACCACAAGGGTGATGTTGAGGGTCTGAAGGGTGGAATTATGCTCTTCTCTCAATGACGGTAATCACGTGGTGTTGTTCAGAGCACCACAAGGGTGATGTTGAGGGTCTGAAGGGTGAAATTATGCTCTTTTCTTAATGACGGTAATCACGTGGTGTTGTTCAAAGCATCACAAGAGTGATGTTGAGGGTCTGAAGGGTGAAATTATGCTCTTTTCTCAATGACGGTAATCACGTGGTGTTGTTCAAAGCACCACAAGAGTGATGTTGAGGGTCTGAAGGGTGAAATTATGCTCTTTTCTCAATGACGGTAATCACGTGGTGTTGTTCAAAGCACCACAAGGGTGATGTTGAGGATCTGAAGGGTGGAATTATGCTCTTCTCTCAATGACGGTAATCACGTGGTGTTGTTCAAAGCACCACAAGGGTGATGTTGAGGGTCTGAAGGGTGAAATTATGCTCTTTTCTCAATGACGGTAATCACGTGGTGTTGTTCAAAGCACCACAAGAGTGATGTTGAGGGTCTGAAGGGTGAAATTATGCTCTTTTCTCAATGACGGTAATCACGTGGTGTTGTTCAAAGCACCACAAGAGTGATGTTGGGGGTCTGAAGGGTGAAATTATGCTCTTTTCTCAATGACGGTAATCACGTGGTGTTGTTCAAAGCACCACAAGGGTGATGTTGAGGTTCTGAAGGGTGAAATTATGCTCTTTTCTCAATGACGGTAATCACGTGGTGTTGTTCAAAGCGCCACAAGGGTGATGTTGAGGGTCTGAAGGGTGGAATTATGCTCTTCTCTCAATGACGGTAATCACGTGGTGTTGTTCAGAGCACCACAAGGGTGATGTTGAGGGTCTGAAGGGTGAAATTATGCTCTTTTCTCAATGACGGTAATCACGTGGTGTTGTTCAAAGCGCCACAAGGGTGATGTTGAGGGTCTGAAGGGTGGAATTATGCTCTTCTCTCAATGACGGTAATCACGTGGTGTTGTTCAAAGCACCACAAGGGTGATGTTGAGGGTCTGAAGGGTGGAATTATGCTCTTTTCTCAATGACGGTAATCACGTGGTGTTGTTCAAAGCACCACAAGGGTGATGTTGAGGGTCTGAAGGGTGAAATTATGCTCTTTTCTCAATGACGGTAATCACGTGGTGTTGTTCAAAGCACCACAAGGGTGATGTTGAGGGTCTGAAGGGTGGAATTATGCTCTTCTCTCAATGACGGTAATCACGTGGTGTTGTTCAGAGCACCACAAGGGTGATGTTGAGGGTCTGAAGGGTGAAATTATGCTCTTTTCTCAATGACGGTAATCACGTGGTGTTGTTCAAAGCGCCACAAGGGTGATGTTGAGGGTCTGAAGGGTGAAATTATGCTCTTCTCTCAATGACGGTAATCACGTGGTGTTGTTCAGAGCACCACAAGAGTGATGTTGAGGGTCTGAAGGGTGAAATTATGCTCTTTTCTCAATGACGGTAATCAGGTTCTGTTGTTCAAAGCACCACAAGAGTGATGTTGAGGGTCTGAAGGGTGAAATTATGCTCTTTTCTCAATGACGGTAATCACGAAATGTTGTTCAAAGCGCCACAAGGGTGATGTTGAGGGTCTGAAGGGTGAAATCATGCTCTTTTCTCAATGACAGTAATCACGTGGTGTTGTTCAAAGCAGCACAAGAGTGATGTTGAGTGGCTGAAGGGTGAAATTATGCTCTTCTCTCAATGACGGTAATCAGGTGGTGTTGTTCAAAGCACCACAAGGGTGATGTTGGGGGTCTGAAGGGTGAAATTATGCTCTTTTCTCAATGACGGTAATCACGTGGTGTTGTTCAGAGCACCACAAGGGTGATGTTGAGGGTCTGAAGGGTGAAATTATGCTCTTTTCTCAATGACAGTAATCACGTGGTGTTGTTCAAAGCAGCACAAGAGTGATGTTGAGTGGCTGAAGGGTGAAATTATGCTCTTCTCTCAATGACGGTAATCAGGTGGTGTTGTTCAAAGCACCACAAGGGTGATGTTGGGGGTCTGAAGGGTGAAATTATGCTCTTTTCTCAATGACGGTAATCACGTGGTGTTGTTCAGAGCACCACAAGGGTGATGTTGAGGGTCTGAAGGGTGAAATTATGCTCTTTTCTCAATGACGGTAATCACGAAATGTTGTTCAAAGCGCCACAAGGGTGATGTTGAGGGTCTGAAGGGTGAAATCATGCTCTTTTCTCAATGACAGTAATCACGTGGTGTTGTTCAAAGCAGCACAAGAGTGATGTTGAGTGGCTGAAGGGTGAAATTATGCTCTTCTCTCAATGACGGTAATCAGGTGGTGTTGTTCAAAGCACCACAAGGGTGATGTTGGGGGTCTGAAGGGTGAAATTATGCTCTTTTCTCAATGACGGTAATCAGGTTCTGTTGTTCAAAGCACCACAAGGGTGATGTTGGGGGTCTGAAGGGTGAAATTATGCTCTTTTCTCAATGACGGTAATCACGTGGTGTTGTTCAGAGCACCACAAGGGTGATGTTGAGGGTCTGAAGGGTGAAATTATGCTCTTTTCTCAATGACGGTAATCACGAAATGTTGTTCAAAGCACCACAAGAGTGATGTTGAGGGGCTGAAGGGTGAAATTATGCTCTTTTCTCAATGACGGTAATCAGGTGGTGTTGTTCAAAGCACCACAAGGGTGATGTTGGGGGTCTGAAGGGTGAAATTATGCTCTTTTCTCAATGACGGTAATCAGGTTCTGTTGTTCAAAGCACCACAAGGGTGATGTTGGGGGTCTGAAGGGTGAAATTATGCTCTTTTCTCAATGACGGTAATCAGGTTCTGTTGTTCAAAGCACCACAAGGGTGATGTTGGGGGTCTGAAGGGTGAAATTATGCTCTTTTCTCAATGACGGTAATCACGTGGTGTTGTTCAGAGCACCACAAGGGTGATGTTGAGGGTCTGAAGGGTGAAATTATGCTCTTTTCTCAATGACGGTAATCACGAAATGTTGTTCAAAGCACCACAAGAGTGATGTTGAGGGGCTGAAGGGTGAAATTATGCTCTTTTCTCAATGACGGTAATCAGGTGGTGTTGTTCAAAGCACCACAAGAGTGATGTTGAGGGTCTGAAGGGTGAAATTATGCTCTTTTCTCAATGACGGTAATCAGGTTCTGTTGTTCAAAGCACCACAAGGGTGATGTTGAGGGTCTGAAGGGTGAAATCATGCTCTTTTCTCAATGACGGTAATCACGTGGTGTTGTTCAAAGCACCACAAGAGTGATGTTGAGGGGCTGAAGGGTGAAATTATGCTCTTTTCTCAATGACGGTAATCAGGTGGTGTTGTTCAAAGCACCACAAGAGTGATGTTGAGGGTCTGAAGGGTGAAATTATGCTCTTTTCTCAATGACGGTAATCACGTGGTGTTGTTCAAAGCACCACAAGGGTGATGTTGAGGGTCTGAAGGGTGAAATTATGCTCTTTTCTCAATGACGGTAATCACGTGGTGTTGTTCAAAGCACCACAAGGGTGATGTTGAGGGTCTGAAGGGTGGAATTATGCTCTTCTCTCAATGACGGTAATCACGTGGTGTTGTTCAAAGCACCACAAGGGTGATGTTGAGGGTCTGAAGGGTGAAATTATGCTCTTTTCTCAATGACGGTAATCAGGTTCTGTTGTTCAAAGCACCACAAGGGTGATGTTGAGAGTCTGAAGGGTGGAATTATGCTCTTCTCTCAATGACGGTAATCACGTGGTGTTGTTCAAAGCACCACAAGGGTGATGTTGAGGGTCTGAAGGGTGAAATTATGCTCTTTTCTCAATGACGGTAATCACGTGGTGTTGTTCAAAGCACCACAAGGGTGATGTTGAGGGTCTGAAGGGTGAAATTATGCTCTTTTCTCAATGACGGTAATCACGTGGTGTTGTTCAAAGCACCACAAGAGTGATGTTGAGGGGCTGAAGGGTGGAATTATGCTCTTCTCTCAATGACGGTAATCACGTGGTGTTGTTCAAAGCACCACAAGGGTGATGTTGAGGGTCTGAAGGGTGAAATTATGCTCTTCTCTCAATGACGGTAATCACGAAATGTTGTTCAAAGCACCACAAGGGTGATGTTGAGAGTCTGAAGGGTGAAATTATGCTCTTTTCTCAATGACGGTAATCACGTGGTGTTGTTCAAAGCACCACAAGAGTGATGTTGAGGGGCTGAAGGGTGGAATTATGCTCTTCTCTCAATGACGGTAATCACGTGGTGTTGTTCAAAGCACCACAAGGGTGATGTTGAGGGTCTGAAGGGTGAAATTATGCTCTTCTCTCAATGACGGTAATCACGTGGTGTTGTTCAAAGCACCACAAGAGTGATGTTGAGGTTCTGAAGGGTGAAATTATGCTCTTCTCTCAATGACGGTAATCACGTGGTGTTGTTCAAAGCACCACAAGAGTGATGTTGAGGTTCTGAAGGGTGAAATTATGCTCTTCTCTCAATGACGGTAATCACGTGGTGTTGTTCAAAGCACCACAAGGGTGATGTTGAGGGTCTGAAGGGTGAAATTATGCTCTTCTCTCAATGACGGTAATCACGTGGTGTTGTTCAAAGCACCACAAGAGTGATGTTGAGGTTCTGAAGGGTGAAATTATGCTCTTTTCTCAATGACAGTAATCACGTGGTGTTGTTCAAAGCACCACAAGAGTGATGTTGAGGGTCTGAAGGGTGAAATTATGCTCTTTTCTCAATGACGGTAATCACGTGGTGTTGTTCAAAGCAGCACAAGAGTGATGTTGAGGTTCTGAAGGGTGAAATTATGCTCTTTTCTCAATGACGGTAATCACGTGGTGTTGTTCAAAGCACCACAAGAGTGATGTTGAGGGTCTGAAGGGTGAAATTATGCTCTTTTCTCAATGACGGTAATCACGTGGTGTTGTTCAAAGCAGCACAAGGGTGATGTTGAGGGTCTGAAGGGTGAAATTATGCTCTTTTCTCAATGACAGTAATCACGTGGTGTTGTTCAAAGCACCACAAGAGTGATGTTGAGGGTCTGAAGGGTGAAATTATGCTCTTTTCTCAATGACAGTAATCACGTGGTGTTGTTCAAAGCACCACAAGAGTGATGTTGAGGATCTGAAGGGTGAAATTATGCTCTTTTCTCAATGACGGTAATCAGGTTCTGTTGTTCAAAGCACCACAAGGGTGATGTTGAGGGTCTGAAGGGTGAAATTATGCTTTTCTCAATGACAGTAATCACGAAATGTTGTTCAAAGCACCACAAGGGTGATGTTGAGGGTCTGAAGGGTGAAATTATGCTCTTTTCTCAATGACAGTAATCACGTGGTGTTGTTCAAAGCACCACAAGGGTGATGTTGAGGGTCTGAAGGGTGAAATTATGCTCTTTTCTCAATGACAGTAATCACGTGGTGTTGTTCAAAGCACCACAAGAGTGATGTTGAGGTTCTGAAGGGTGAAATTATGCTCTTTTCTCAATGACGGTAATCAGGTGGTGTTGTTCAAAGCACCACAAGGGTGATGTTGAGGGTCTGAAGGGTGAAATTATGCTCTTTTCTCAATGACAGTAATCACGTGGTGTTGTTCAAAGCACCACAAGAGTGATGTTGAGGTTCTGAAGGGTGAAATTATGCTCTTTTCTCAATGACGGTAATCAGGTTCTATTGTTCAGGGTACCACAAGGGTGATGTTGAGGGTCTGAAGGGTGAGATTATGCTCTTTTCTCAATGACGGTAATCACGAAATGTTGTTCAGAGCACCACAAGGGTGATGTTGAGGGTCTGAAGGGTGAAATTATGCTCTTTTCTCAATGACGGTAATCACGTGGTGTTGTTCAGAGCACCACAAGGGTGATGTTGAGGGTCTGAAGGGTGAAATTATGCTCTTTTCTCAATGACGGTAATCAGGTGGTGTTGTTCAAAGCACCACAAGGGTGATGTTGAGGGTCTGAAGGGTGAAATTATGCTCTTTTCTCAATGACGGTAATCACGTGGTGTTGTTCAAAGCACCACAAGGGTGATGTTGAGGGTCTGAAGGGTGAAATTATGCTCTTTTCTCAATGACGGTAATCACGTGGTGTTGTTCAAAGCATCACAAGGGTGATGTTGAGGGTCTGAAGGGTGAAATTATGCTCTTTTCTCAATGACGGTAATCAGGTGGTGTTGTTCAAAGCACCACAAGAGTGATGTTGAGGGTCTGAAGGGTGAAATTATGCTCTTTTCTCAATGACGGTAATCACGTGGTGTTGTTCAAAGCACCACAAGAGTGATGTTGAGGGTCTGAAGGGTGAAATTATGCTCTTTTCTCAATGACGGTAATCACGTGGTGTTGTTCAAAGCACCACAAGGGTGATGTTGAGGGTCTGAAGGGTGAAATTATGCTCTTTTCTCAATGACGGTAATCACGTGGTGTTGTTCAAAGCACCACAAGGGTGATGTTGAGGGTCTGAAGGGTGAAATTATGCTCTTTTCTCAATGACGGTAATCACGTGGTGTTGTTCAAAGTACCACAAGGGTGATGTTGAGGGTCTGAAGGGTGAAATTATGCTCTTTTCTCAATGACGGTAATCACGTGGTGTTGTTCAAAGCACCACAAGGGTGATGTTGAGGGTCTGAAGGGTGAAATTATGCTCTTTTCTCAATGACGGTAATCACGTGGTGTTGTTCAAAGCACCACAAGGGTGATGTTGAGGGTCTGAAGGGTGAAATTATGCTCTTTTCTCAATGACGGTAATCACGTGGTGTTGTTCAGAGCACCACAAGGGTGATGTTGAGTGGCTGAAGGGTGAAATTATGCTCTTTTCTCAATGACAGTAATCACGTGGTGTTGTTCAAAGCACCACAAGGGTGATGTTGAGGTTCTGAAGGGTGAAATTATGCTCTTTTCTCAATGACGGTAATCACGTGGTGTTGTTCAAAGCACCACAAGGGTGATGTTGAGGGTCTGAAGGGTGAAATTATGCTCTTTTCTCAATGACGGTAATCACGTGGTGTTGTTCAGAGCACCACAAGGGTGATGTTGAGTGGCTGAAGGGTGAAATTATGCTCTTTTCTCAATGACAGTAATCACGTGGTGTTGTTCAAAGCACCACAAGGGTGATGTTGAGGTTCTGAAGGGTGAAATTATGCTCTTTTCTCAATGACAGTAATCACGTGGTGTTGTTCAAAGCACCACAAGGGTGATGTTGAGGGTCTGAAGGGTGAAATTATGCTCTTTTCTCAATGAAGTTAATCACGTGGTGTTGTTCAAAGCACCACAAGGGTGATGTTGAGGGTCTGAAGGGTGAAATTATGCTCTTCTCTCAATGACGGTAATCACGTGGTGTTGTTCAAAGCACCACAAGGGTGATATTGAGGGTCTGAAGGGTGAAATTATGCTCTTTTCTCAATGACGGTAATCACGAAATGTTGTTCAAAGCACCACAAGGGTGATGTTGAGGGTCTGAAGGGTGAAATTATGCTCTTTTCTCAATGACGGTAATCAGGTTCTGTTGTTCAAAGCACCACAAGGGTGATGTTGAGGGTCTGAAGGGTGAAATTATGCTCTTTTCTCAATGACGGTAATCAGGTTCTGTTGTTCAAAGCACCACAAGGGTGATGTTGAGGGTCTGAAGGGTGAAATTATGCTCTTTTCTCAATGACGGTAATCACGTGGTGTTGTTCAAAGCACCACAAGGGTGATGTTGAGGGTCTGAAGGGTGAAATTATGCTCTTTTCTCAATGACGGTAATCACGTGGTGTTGTTCAAAGCACCACAAGGGTGATGTTGAGGGTCTGAAGGGTGACATTATGCTCTTTTCTCAATGAAGTTAATCACGTGGTGTTGTTCAAAGCACCACAAGGGTGATGTTGAGGGTCTGAAGGGTGAAATTATGCTCTTTTCTCAATGAAGTTAATCACGTGGTGTTGTTCAAAGCACCACAAGGGTGATGTTGAGGGTCTGAAGGGTGAAATTATGCTCTTTTCTCAATGAAGTTAATCACGTGGTGTTGTTCAAAGCACCACAAGGGTGATGTTGAGGGTCTCAAGGGTGAAATTATGCTCTTTTCTCAATGAAGTTAATCACGTGGTGTTGTTCAAAGCACCACAAGGGTGATGTTGAGGGTCTGAAGGGTGAAATTATGCTCTTTTCTCAATGAAGTTAATCACGTGGTGTTGTTGAAAGCACCACAAGGGTGATGTTGAGGGTCTGAAGGGTGACATTATGCTCTTTTCTCAATGAAGTTAATCACGTGGTGTTGTTCAAAGCACCACAAGGGTGATGTTGAGGGTCTGAAGGGTGAAATTATGCTCTTTTCTCAATGAAGTTAATCACGTGGTGTTGTTCAAAGCACCACAAGGGTGATGTTGAGGGTCTGAAGGGTGAAATTATGCTCTTTTCTCAATGAAGTTAATCACGTGGTGTTGTTCAAAGCACCACAAGGGTGATGTTGAGGGTCTGAAGGGTGAAATTATGCTCTTTTCTCAATGAAGTTAATCACGTGGTGTTGTTCAAAGCACCACAAGGGGGATGTTGAGGGTCTGAAGGGTGAAATTATGCTCTTTTCTCAATGACGGTAATCACGTGGTGTTGTTCAAAGCACCACAAGGGTGATGTTGAGGGTCTGAAGGGTGAAATTATGCTCTTTTCTCAATGACGGTAATCACGTGGTGTTGTTCAAAGCACCACAAGGGTGATGTTGAGGGCCTGAAGGGTGAAATTATGCTCTTCTCTCAATGACGGTAATCACGTGGTGTTGTTCAGAGCACCACAAGGGCGATGTTGAGGGTCTGAAGGGTGAAATCATGCTCTTCTCTCAATGACGGTAATCAGGTTCTGTTGTTCAAAGCACCACAAGGGTGATGTTGAGGATCTGAAGGGTGAAATTATGCTCTTCTCTCAATGACGGTAATCACGAAATGTTGTTCAAAGCACCACAAGGGTGATGTTGAGGGTCTGAAGGGTGAAATTATGCTCTTTTCTCAATGACGGTAATCACGTGGTGTTGTTCAAAGCACCACAAGAGTGATGTTGAGGGTCTGAAGGGTGAAATTATGCTCTTTTCTCAATGACGGTAATCACGTGGTGTTGTTCAAAGCACCACAAGGGTGATGTTGAGGATCTGAAGGGTGATATTATGCTCTTTTCTCAATGACGGTAATCACGTGGTGTTGTTCAAAGCACCACAAGGGTGATTTTGAGGGTCTGAAGGGTGAAATTATGCTCTTCTCTCAATGACGGTAATCACGTGGTGTTGTTCAAAGCACCACAAGAGTGATGTTGAGGGTCTGAAGGGTGAAATTATGCTCTTCTCTCAATGAAGTTAATCAGGTTCTGTTGTTCAAAGCACCACAAGGGTGATGTTGAGGGTCTGAAGGGTGAAATTATGCTCTTTTCTCAATGACGGTAATCACGTGGTGTTGTTCAAAGCACCACAAGGGTGATGTTGAGGGTCTGAAGGGTGAAATTATGCTCTTTTCTCAATGACGGTAATCAGGTTCTGTTGTTCAGGGCACCACAAGGGTGATGTTGAGGGTCTGAAGGGTGAAATTATGCTCTTTTCTCAATGACGGTAATCACGTGGTGTTGTTCAAAGCACCACAAGAGTGATGTTGAGGGTCTGAAGGGTGAAATTATGCTCTTTTCTCAATGACGGTAATCACGTGGTGTTGTTCAGGGCACCACAAGGGTGATGTTGAGGGTCTGAAGGGTGAAATTATGCTCTTTTCTCAATGACGGTAATCACGTGGTGTTGTTCAAAGCACCACAAGGGTGATGTTGAGGGTCTGAAGGGTGAAATTATGCTCTTTTCTCAATGACGGTAATCACGTGGTGTTGTTCAAAGCACCACAAGGGTGATGTTGAGGGTCTGAAGGGTGAAATTAGGCTCTTTTCTCAATGAAGTTAATCAGGTTCTGTTGTTGAAAGCACCACAAGGGTGATGTTGAGGGTCTGAAGGGTGAAATTATGCTCTTTTCTCAATGACGGTAATCACGTGGTGTTGTTCAAAGCACCACAAGAGTGATGTTGAGGGTCTGAAGGGTGAAATTATGCTCTTCTCTCAATGAAGTTAATCATGTGGTGTTGTTCAAAGCACCATAAGGGTGATGTTGAGGATCTGAAGGGTGAAATTATGCTCTTCTCTCAATGACGGTAATCAGGTTCTGTTGTTCAAAGCACCACAAGGGTGATGTTGAGGGTCTGAAGGGTGAAATTATGCTCTTCTCTCAATGACGGTAATCAGGTTCTGTTGTTCAAAGCACCACAAGGGTGATGTTGAGGGTCTGAAGGGTGAAATTATGCTCTTCTCTCAATGACGGTAATCAGGTTCTGTTGTTCAAAGCACCATAAGGGTGATGTTGAGGGTCTGAAGGGTGAAATTATGCTCTTCTCTCAATGACGGTAATCAGGTTCTGTTGTTCAAAGCACCACAAGGGTGATGTTGAGGGTCTGAAGGGTGAAATTATGCTCTTCTCTCAATGAAGTTAATCAGGTTCTGTTGTTGAAAGCACCACAAGAGTGATGTTGAGGGTCTGAAGGGTGAAATTATGCTCTTTTCTCAATGAAGTTAATCAGGTTCTGTTGTTCAAAGCACCACAAGGGTGATGTTGAGGGTCTGAAGGGTGAAATTATGCTCTTCTCTCAATGAAGTTAATCAGGTGGTGTTGTTCAAAGCACTACAAGAGTGATGTTGAGGGTCTGAAGGGTGAAATTATGCTCTTCTCTCAATGAAGTTAATCAGGTGGTGTTGTTCAAAGCACTACAAGAGTGATGTTGAGGGTCTCAAGGGTGAAATTATGCTCTTCTCTCAATGAAGTTAATCACGTGGTGTTGTTCAAAGCACCACAAGGGTGATGTTGAGGGTCTGAAGGGTGAAATTATGCTCTTTTATCAATGACGGTAATCACGTGGTGTTGTTCAAAGCATCACAAGGGTGATGTTGAGGGTCTGAAGGGTGAAATTATGCTCTTTTCTCAATGACGGTAATCACGTGGTGTTGTTCAAAGCATCACAAGGGTGATGTTGAGGGTCTGGAGGGTGAAATTATGCTCTTTTCTCAATGAAGTTAATCAGGTTCTGTTGTTGAAAGCACCACAAGAGTGATGTTGAGGGTCTGAAGGGTGAAATTATGCTCTTTTCTCAATGAAGTTAATCAGGTTCTGTTGTTCAAAGCTCCACAAGGGTGATGTTGAGGGTCTGAAGGGTGAAATTATGCTTTTCTCTCAATGAAGTTAATCAGGTTCTGTTGTTCAAAGCATCACAAGGGTGATGTTGAGGGTCTGAAGGGTGAAATTATGCTCTTCTCTCAATGAAGTTAATCAGGTGGTGTTGTTCAAAGCACCACAAGAGTGATGTTGAGGGTCTGAAGGGTGAAATTATGCTCTTCTCTCAATGAAGTTAATCAGGTGGTGTTGTTCAAAGCACCACAAGGGTGATGTTGAGGGTCTGAAGGGTGAAATTATGCTCTTTTCTCAATGAAGTTAATCACGTGGTGTTGTTCAAAGCACCACAAGGGTGATGTTGAGGGTCTGAAGGGTGAAATTATGCTCTTCTCTCAATGAAGTTAATCAGGTTCTGTTGTTCAAAGCACCACAAGGGTGATGTTGAGGGTCTGAAGGGTGAAATTATGCTCTTCTCTCAATGAAGTTAATCACGTGGTGTTGTTCAAAGCACCACAAGAGTGATGTTGAGGGTCTGAAGGGTGAAATTATGCTCTTCTCTCAATGAAGTTAATCACGTGGTGTTGTTCAAAGCACCACAAGGGTGATGTTGAGGGTCTGAAGGGTGAAATTATGCTCTTCTCTCAATGAAGTTAATCACGTGGTGTTGTTCAAAGCACCACAAGAGTGATGTTGAGGGTCTGAAGGGTGAAATTATGCTCTTCTCTCAATGAAGTTAATCACGTGGTGTTGTTCAAAGCACCACAAGGGTGATGTTGAGGGTCTGAAGGGTGAAATTATGCTCTTCTCTCAATGAAGTTAATCAGGTTCTGTTGTTCAAAGCACCACAAGGGTGATGTTGGGGGTCTGAAGGGTGAAATTATGCTCTTCTCTCAATGAAGTTAATCAGGTTCTGTTGTTCAAAGCACCACAAGGGTGATGTTGAGGGTCTGAAGGGTGATATTATGCTCTTTTCTCAATGAAGTTAATCAGGTGGTGTTGTTCAAAGCACCACAAGAGTGATGTTGAGGGTCTGAAGGGTGAAATTATGCTCTTCTCTCAATGAAGTTAATCAGGTTCTGTTGTTCAAAGCACCACAAGGGTGATGTTGGGGGTCTGAAGGGTGAAATTATGCTCTTCTCTCAATGACGGTAATCAGGTTCTGTTGTTCAAAGCACCACAAGGGTGATGTTGAGGGTCTGAAGGGTGAAATTATGCTCTTTTCTCAATGACGGTAATCACGTGGTGTTGTTCAAAGCACCACAAGGGTGATGTTGGGGGTCTGAAGGGTGAAATTATGCTCTTTTCTCAATGACGGTAATCACGTGGTGTTGTTCAAAGCACCACAAGGGTGATGTTGAGGGTCTGAAGGGTGAAATTATGCTCTTCTCTCAATGAAGTTAATCAGGTTCTGTTGTTCAAAGCACCACAAGGGTGATGTTGGGGGTCTGAAGGGTGAAATTATGCTCTTCTCTCAATGACGGTAATCAGGTTCTGTTGTTCAAAGCACCACAAGGGTGATGTTGAGGGTCTGAAGGGTGAAATTATGCTCTTTTCTCAATGACGGTAATCACGTGGTGTTGTTCAAAGCACCACAAGGGTGATGTTGGGGGTCTGAAGGGTGAAATTATGCTCTTCTCTCAATGACGGTAATCAGGTTCTGTTGTTCAAAGCACCACAAGGGTGATGTTGAGGGTCTGAAGGGTGAAATTATGCTCTTTTCTCAATGACGGTAATCACGTGGTGTTGTTCAAAGCACCACAAGGGTGATGTTGGGGGTCTGAAGGGTGAAATTATGCTCTTCTCTCAATGAAGTTAATCAGGTTCTGTTGTTGAAAGCACCACAAGGGTGATGTTGAGGGTCTGAAGGGTGAAATTATGCTCTTTTCTCAATGAAGTTAATCACGTGGTGTTGTTCAAAGCACCACAAGGGTGATGTTGAGGGTCTGAAGGGTGAAATTATGCTCTTCTCTCAATGACGGTAATCAGGTTCTGTTGTTCAAAGCACCACAAGGGTGATGTTGAGGGTCTGAAGGGTGAAATTATGCTCTTTTCTCAATGAAGTTAATCACGTGGTGTTGTTCAAAGCACCACAAGGGTGATGTTGAGGGTCTGAAGGGTGAAATTATGCTCTTCTCTCAATGAAGTTAATCAGGTTCTGTTGTTGAAAGCACCACAAGAGTGATGTTGAGGGTCTGAAGGGTGAAATTATGCTCTTTTCTCAATGAAGTTAATCAGGTTCTGTTGTTCAAAGCACCACAAGGGTGATGTTGAGGGTCTGAAGGGTGAAATTATGCTCTTCTCTCAATGAAGTTAATCAGGTTCTGTTGTTGAAAGCACCACAAGAGTGATGTTGAGGGTCTGAAGGGTGAAATTATGCTCTTTTCTCAATGAAGTTAATCAGGTTCTGTTGTTCAAAGCACCACAAGGGTGATGTTGAGGGTCTGAAGGGTGAAATTATGCTCTTCTCTCAATGAAGTTAATCAGGTTCTGTTGTTCAAAGCACCACAAGAGTGATGTTGAGGGTCTGGAGGGTGAAATTATGCTCTTCTCTCAATGAAGTTAATCAGGTTCTGTTGTTGAAAGCACCACAAGGGTGATGTTGAGGGTTGAAGGGTGAAATTATGCTCTTCTCTCAATGAAGTTAATCAGGTTCTGTTGTTCAAAGCATCACAAGGGTGATGTTGTGGGTTGAAGGGTGAAATTATGCTCTTCTCTCAATGAAGTTAATCAGGTGGTGTTGTTCAGAGCACCACAAGGGTGATGTTGAGGGTCTGAAGGGTGAAATTATGCTCTTTTCTCAATGAAGTTAATCAGGTTCTGTTGTTGAAAGCACCACAAGAGTGATGTTGAGGGTCTGAAGGGTGAAATTATGCTCTTTTCTCAATGAAGTTAATCAGGTTCTGTTGTTCAAAGCACCACAAGGGTGATGTTGAGGGTTGAAGGGTGAAATTATGCTCTTCTCTCAATGAAGTTAATCAGGTTCTGTTGTTCAAAGCACCACAAGGGTGATGTTGAGGGTCTGAAGGGTGAAATTATGCTCTTCTCTCAATGAAGTTAATCAGGTGGTGTTGTTCAAAGCACCACAAGAGTGATGTTGAGGGTCTGAAGGGTGAAATTATGCTCTTCTCTCAATGAAGTTAATCAGGTGGTGTTGTTCAAAGCACCACAAGGGTGATGTTGAGAGTCTGAAGGGTGAAATTATGCTCTTCTCTCAATGAAGTTAATCAGGTTCTGTTGTTCAAAGCACCACAAGGGTGATGTTGAGGGTCTGAAGGGTGAAATTATGCTCTTTTCTCAATGAAGTTAATCAGGTTCTGTTGTTGAAAGCACCACAAGGGTGATGTTGAGGGTCTGAAGGGTGAAATTATGCTCTTCTCTCAATGAAGTTAATCAGGTTCTGTTGTTCAAAGCATCACAAGGGTGATGTTGAGGGTCTGAAGGGTGAAATTATGCTCTTCTCTCAATGAAGTTAATCAGGTTCTGTTGTTCAAAGCACCACAAGAGTGATGTTGAGGGTCTGAAGGGTGAAATTATGCTCTTTTCTCAATGAAGTTAATCAGGTTCTGTTGTTCAAAGCACCACAAGGGTGATGTTGAGGGTCTGAAGGGTGAAATTATGCTCTTTTCTCAATGAAGTTAATCAGGTTCTGTTGTTCAAAGCACCATAAGGGTGATGTTGAGGGTCTGAAGGGTGAAATCATGCTCTTTTCTCAATGAATTTAATCAGGTTCTGTTGTTCAAAGCACCACAAGGGTGATGTTGAGGGTCTGAAGGGTGAAATTATGCTCTTTTCTCAATGACTGTAATCACGTGGTGTTGTTCAAAGCACCACAAGGGTGATGTTGAGGGTCTGAAGGGTGAAATTATGCTCTTCTCTCAATGAAGTTAATCAGGTTCTGTTGTTCAAAGCACCACAAGAGTGATGTTGAGGGTCTGAAGGGTGAAATTATGCTCTTCTCTCAATGACGGTAATCTGGTGGTGTTGTTCAAAGCACCACAAGGGTGATGTTGAGGGTCTGAAGGGTGAAATTATGCTCTTTTCTCAATGACTGTAATCACGTGGTGTTGTTCAAAGCACCACAAGGGTGATGTTGAGGGTCTGAAGGGTGAAATTATGTTCTTCTCTCAATGAAGTTAATCACGTGGTGTTGTTCAGAGCACCACAAGAGTGATGTTGAGGGTCTGAAGGGTGAAATTATGCTCTTTTCTCAATGACTGTAATCACGTGGTGTTGTTCAAAGCACCACAAGGGTGATGTTGAGGGTCTGAAGGGTGAAATTATGCTCTTCTCTCAATGAAGTTAATCAGGTTCTGTTGTTCAAAGCACCACAAGAGTGATGTTGAGGGTCTGAAGGGTGAAATTATGCTCTTCTCTCAATGACGGTAATCTGGTGGTGTTGTTCAAAGCACCACAAGGGTGATGTTGAGGGTCTGAAGGGTGAAATTATGCTCTTTTCTCAATGAAGTTAATCAGGTTCTGTTGTTCAAAGCATCACAAGGGTGATGTTGAGGGTCTGAAGGGTGAAATTATGCTCTTCTCTCAATGAAGTTAATCAGGTTCTGTTGTTCAAAGCACCACAAGGGTGATGTTGAGGGTCTGAAGGGTGAAATTATGCTCTTCTCTCAATGAAGTTAATCACGTGGTGTTGTTCAGAGCACCACAAGGGTGATGTTGAGGGTCTGAAGGGTGAAATTATGCTCTTTTCTCAATGACGGTTATCACGTGGTGTTGTTCAAAGCACCACAAGAGTGATGTTGAGGGTCTGAAGGGTGAAATTATGCTCTTCTCTCAATGAAGTTAATCAGGTTCTGTTGTTCAGAGCACCACAAGGGTGATGTTGAGGGTCTGAAGGGTGAAATTATGCTCTTTTGTCAATGACGGTAATCACGTGGTGTTGTTCAAAGCACCACAAGGGTGATGTTGAGGGTCTGAAGGGTGAAATTATGCTCTTTTCTCAATGAAGTTAATCACGTGGTGTTGTTCAAAGCACCACAAGGGTGATGTTGAGGGTCTGAAGGGTGAAATTATGCTCTTCTCTCAATGAAGTTAATCAGGTTCTGTTGTTGAAAGCACCACAAGAGTGATGTTGAGGGTCTGAAGGGTGAAATTATGCTCTTCTCTCAATGAAGTTAATCAGGTCCTGTTGTTGAAAGCACCACAAGAGTGATGTTGAGGGTCTGAAGGGTGAAATTATGCTCTTTTCTCAATGAAGTTAATCAGGTTCTGTTGTTCAAAGCACCACAAGGGTGATGTTGAGGGTCTGAAGGGTGAAATTATGCTCTTCTCTCAATGAAGTTAATCAGGTTCTGTTGTTCAAAGCATCACAAGGGTGATGTTGAGGGTCTGAAGGGTGAAATTATGCTCTTTTCTCAATGAAGTTAATCAGGTTCTGTTGTTGAAAGCACCACAAGAGTGATGTTGAGGGTCTGAAGGGTGAAATTATGCTCTTTTCTCAATGAAGTTAATCAGGTTCTGTTGTTCAAAGCACCACAAGGGTGATGTTGAGGGTCTGAAGGGTGAAATTATGCTCTTCTCTCAATGAAGTTAATCAGGTTCTGTTGTTCAAAGCATCACAAGGGTGATGTTGAGGGTCTGAAGGGTGAAATTATGCTCTTCTCTCAATGAAGTTAATCAGGTGGTGTTGTTCAAAGCACCACAAGAGTGATGTTGAGAGTCTGAAGGGTGAAATTATGCTCTTCTCTCAATGAAGTTAATCAGGTTCTGTTGTTCAAAGCACCACAAGGGTGATGTTGAGGGTCTGAAGGGTGAAATTATGCTCTTCTCTCAATGAAGTTAATCAGGTGGTGTTGTTCAAAGCACCACAAGGGTGATGTTGAGAGTCTGAAGGGTGAAATTATGCTCTTCTCTCAATGAAGTTAATCAGGTTCTGTTGTTGAAAGCACCACAAGGGTGATGTTGAGGGTCTGAAGGGTGAAATTATGCTCTTCTCTCAGTGAAGTTAATCAGGTTCTGTTGTTCAAAGCATCACAAGGGTGATGTTGAGGGTCTGAAGGGTGAAATTATGCTCTTCTCTCAATGAAGTTAATCAGGTTCTGTTGTTCAAAGCACCACAAGAGTGATGTTGAGGGTCTGAAGGGTGAAATTATGCTCTTTTCTCAATGAAGTTAATCAGGTTCTGTTGTTCAAAGCACCACAAGGGTGATGTTGAGGGTCTGAAGGGTGAAATTATGCTCTTTTCTCAATGAAGTTAATCAGGTGGTGTTGTTCAAAGCACCACAAGGGTGATGTTGAGGGTCTGAAGGGTGAAATTATGCTCTTCTCTCAATGAAGTTAATCAGGTTCTGTTGTTCAAAGCACCACAAGGGTGATGTTGAGGGTCTGAAGGGTGAAATTATGCTCTTTTCTCAATGACTGTAATCACGTGGTGTTGTTCAAAGCACCACAAGGGTGATGTTGAGGGTCTGAAGGGTGAAATTATGCTCTTCTCTCAATGAAGTTAATCAGGTTCTGTTGTTCAAAGCACCACAAGAGTGATGTTGAGGGTCTGAAGGGTGAAATTATGCTCTTCTCTCAATGAAGTTAATCACGTGGTGTTGTTCAAAGCACCACAAGAGTGATGTTGAGGGTCTGAAGGGTGAAATTATGCTCTTCTCTCAATGACGGTAATCTGGTGGTGTTGTTCAAAGCACCACAAGGGTGATGTTGAGGGTCTGAAGGGTGAAATTATGCTCTTTTCTCAATGACTGTAATCACGTGGTGTTGTTCAAAGCACCACAAGGGTGATGTTGAGGGTCTGAAGGGTGAAATTATGCTCTTCTCTCAATGACGGTAATCTGGTGGTGTTGTTCAAAGCACCACAAGGGTGATGTTGAGGGTCTGAAGGGTGAAATTATGCTCTTTTCTCAATGACTGTAATCACGTGGTGTTGTTCAAAGCACCACAAGGGTGATGTTGAGGGTCTGAAGGGTGAAATTATGCTCTTCTCTCAATGAAGTTAATCACGTGGTGTTGTTCAAAGCACCACAAGGGTGATGTTGAGGGTCTGAAGGGTGAAATTATGCTCTTCTCTCAATGACGGTAATCAGGTTCTGTTGTTCAAAGCACCACAAGAGTGATGTTGAGGGTCTGAAGGGTGAAATTATGCTCTTCTCTCAATGAAGTTAATCAGGTTCTGTTGTTCAAAGCACCACAAGAGTGATGTTGAGGGTCTGAAGGGTGAAATTATGCTCTTCTCTCAATGACGGTAATCTGGTGGTGTTGTTCAAAGCACCACAAGGGTGATGTTGAGGGTCTGAAGGGTGAAATTATGCTCTTCTCTCAATGACGGTAATCAGGTTCTGTTGTTCAAAGCACCACAAGGGTGATGTTGAGGGTCTGAAGGGTGAAATTATGCTCTTCTCTCAATGAAGTTAATCAGGTTCTGTTGTTCAAAGCACCACAAGAGTGATGTTGAGGGTCTGAAGGGTGAAATTATGCTCTTCTCTCAATGACGGTAATCTGGTGGTGTTGTTCAAAGCACCACAAGGGTGATGTTGAGGGTCTGAAGGGTGAAATTATGCTCTTTTCTCAATGACTGTAATCACGTGGTGTTGTTCAAAGCACCACAAGGGTGATGTTGAGGGTCTGAAGGGTGAAATTATGCTCTTCTCTCAATGAAGTTAATCACGTGGTGTTGTTCAAAGCACCACAAGGGTGATGTTGAGGGTCTGAAGGGTGAAATTATGCTCTTCTCTCAATGAAGTTAATCACGTGGTGTTGTTCAGAGCACCACAAGAGTGATGTTGAGGGTCTGAAGGGTGAAATTATGCTCTTCTCTCAATGAAGTTAATCAGGTTCTGTTGTTCAAAGCACCACAAGAGTGATGTTGAGGATCTGAAGGGTGAAATTATGCTCTTTTCTCAATGAAGTTAATCACGTGGTGTTGTTCAAAGCACCACAAGAGTGATGTTGAGGGTCTGAAGGGTGAAATTATGCTCTTCTCTCAATGAAGTTAATCAGGTGGTGTTGTTCAAAGCACCACAAGGGTGATGTTGAGGGTCTGAAGGGTGAAATTATGCTCTTTTCTCAATGACTGTAATCACGTGGTGTTGTTCAAAGCACCACAAGAGTGATGTTGAGGATCTGAAGGGTGAAATTATGCTCTTTTCTCAATGACGGTAATCACGTGGTGTTGTTCAAAGCACCACAAGAGTGATGTTGAGGGTCTGAAGGGTGAAATTATGCTCTTCTCTCAATGAAGTTAATCAGGTGGTGTTGTTCAAAGCACCACAAGGGTGATGTTGAGGATCTGAAGGGTGAGATTATGCTCTTTTCTCAATGACTGTAATCACGTGGTGTTGTTCAAAGCACCACAAGGGTGATGTTGAGGGTCTGAAGGGTGAAATTATGCTCTTCTCTCAATGAAGTTAATCACGTGGTGTTGTTCAGAGCACCACAAGAGTGATGTTGAGGGTCTGAAGGGTGAAATTATGCTCTTTTATCAATGAAGTTAATCACGTGGTGTTGTTCAAAGCACCACAAGGGTGATGTTGAGGGTCTGAAGGGTGAAATTATGCTCTTCTCTCAATGAAGTTAATCACGTGGTGTTGTTCAGAGCACCACAAGAGTGATGTTGAGGGTCTGAAGGGTGAAATTATGCTCTTCTCTCAATGAAGTTAATCAGGTTCTGTTGTTCAAAGCACCACAAGGGTGATGTTGAGGGTCTGAAGGGTGAAATTATGCTCTTTTCTCAATGACTGTAATCACGTGGTGTTGTTCAAAGCACCACAAGGGTGATGTTGAGGGTCTGAAGGGTGAAATTATGCTCTTCTCTCAATGAAGTTAATCACGTGGTGTTGTTCAGAGCACCACAAGAGTGATGTTGAGGGTCTGAAGGGTGAAATTATGCTCTTTTATCAATGAAGTTAATCACGTGGTGTTGTTCAAAGCACCACAAGGGTGATGTTGAGGGTCTGAAGGGTGAAATTATGCTCTTTTCTCAATGAAGTTAATCAGGTTCTGTTGTTCAAAGCACCACAAGGGTGATGTTGAGGGTCTGAAGGGTGAAATTATGCTCTTCTCTCAATGAAGTTAATCAGGTTCTGTTGTTCAAAGCACCACAAGAGTGATGTTGAGGGTCTGAAGGGTGAAATTATGCTCTTCTCTCAATGAAGTTAATCAGGTGGTGTTGTTCAAAGCACCACAAGGGTGATGTTGAGGGTCTGAAGGGTGAAATCATGCTCTTCTCTCAATGAAGGTTATCAGGTTCTGTTGTTCAGAGCACCACAAGGGTGATGTTGAGGGTCTGAAGGGTGAAATCATGCTCTTTTCTCAATGAAGTTAATCAGGTTCTGTTGTTCAAAGCACCACAAGGGTGATGTTGAGGGTCTGAAGGGTGAAATTATGCTCTTCTCTCAATGAAGGTAATCACGTGGTGTTGTTCAAAGCACCACAAGGGTGATGTTGAGGGTCTGAAGGGTGGAATTATGCTCTTTTCTCAATGACTGTAATCACGTGGTGTTGTTCAAAGCACCACAAGAGTGATGTTGAGGGTCTGAAGGGTGAAATTATGCTCTTCTCTCAATGAAGTTAATCAGGTTCTGTTGTTGAAAGCACCACAAGAGTGATGTTGAGGGTCTGAAGGGTGAAATTATGCTCTTTTCTCAATGAAGTTAATCAGGTTCTGTTGTTCAAAGCACCACAAGGGTGATGTTGAGGGTCTGAAGGGTGAAATTATGCTCTTTTCTCAATGACGGTAATCACGTGGTGTTGTTCAAAGCACCACAAGGGTGATGTTGAGGGTCTGAAGGGTGAAATTATGCTCTTCTCTCAATGACGGTAATCAGGTTCTGTTGTTCAAAGCACCACAAGGGTGATGTTGAGGGTCTGAAGGGTGAAATTATGCTCTTCTCTCAATGAAGTTAATCAGGTTCTGTTGTTGAAAGCACCACAAGAGTGATGTTGAGGGTCTGAAGGGTGAAATTATGCTCTTTTCTCAATGAAGTTAATCAGGTTCTGTTGTTCAAAGCACCACAAGGGTGATGTTGAGGGTCTGAAGGGTGAAATTATGCTCTTCTCTCAATGAAGTTAATCAGGTTCTGTTGTTGAAAGCACCACAAGAGTGATGTTGAGGGTCTGAAGGGTGAAATTATGCTCTTTTCTCAATGAAGTTAATCAGGTTCTGTTGTTCAAAGCACCACAAGGGTGATGTTGAGGGTCTGAAGGGTGAAATTATGCTCTTCTCTCAATGAAGTTAATCAGGTTCTGTTGTTCAAAGCACCACAAGGGTGATGTTGAGGGTCTGAAGGGTGAAATTATGCTCTTTTCTCAATGACTGTAATCACGTGGTGTTGTTCAGAGCACCACAAGGGTGATGTTGAGGGTCTGAAGGGTGAAATTATGCTCTTCTCTCAATGAAGTTAATCAGGTTCTGTTGTTCAAAGCACCACAAGAGTGATGTTGAGGGTCTGAAGGGTGAAATTATGCTCTTCTCTCAATGACGGTAATCTGGTGGTGTTGTTCAAAGCACCACAAGGGTGATGTTGAGGGTCTGAAGGGTGAAATTATGCTCTTTTCTCAATGACTGTAATCACGTGGTGTTGTTCAAAGCACCACAAGGGTGATGTTGAGGGTCTGAAGGGTGAAATTATGCTCTTCTCTCAATGAAGTTAATCACGTGGTGTTGTTCAGAGCACCACAAGAGTGATGTTGAGGGTCTGAAGGGTGAAATTATGCTCTTCTCTCAATGAAGTTAATCAGGTTCTGTTGTTCAAAGCACCACAAGAGTGATGTTGAGGGTCTGAAGGGTGAAATTATGCTCTTCTCTCAATGAAGTTAATCAGGTGGTGTTGTTCAAAGCACCACAAGGGTGATGTTGAGAGTCTGAAGGGTGAAATTATGCTCTTCTCTCAATGAAGTTAATCAGGTTCTGTTGTTCAAAGCACCACAAGGGTGATGTTGAGGGTCTGAAGGGTGAAATTATGCTCTTTTCTCAATGAAGTTAATCAGGTTCTGTTGTTGAAAGCACCACAAGGGTGATGTTGAGGGTCTGAAGGGTGAAATTATGCTCTTCTCTCAATGAAGTTAATCAGGTTCTGTTGTTCAAAGCATCACAAGGGTGATGTTGAGGGTCTGAAGGGTGAAATTATGCTCTTCTCTCAATGAAGTTAATCAGGTTCTGTTGTTCAAAGCACCACAAGAGTGATGTTGAGGGTCTGAAGGGTGAAATTATGCTCTTTTCTCAATGAAGTTAATCAGGTTCTGTTGTTCAAAGCACCACAAGGGTGATGTTGAGGGTCTGAAGGGTGAAATTATGCTCTTTTCTCAATGAAGTTAATCAGGTTCTGTTGTTCAAAGCACCACAAGGGTGATGTTGAGGGTCTGAAGGGTGAAATTATGCTCTTTTCTCAATGACTGTAATCACGTGGTGTTGTTCAGAGCACCACAAGGGTGATGTTGAGGGTCTGAAGGGTGAAATTATGCTCTTCTCTCAATGAAGTTAATCAGGTTCTGTTGTTCAAAGCACCACAAGAGTGATGTTGAGGGTCTGAAGGGTGAAATTATGCTCTTCTCTCAATGACGGTAATCTGGTGGTGTTGTTCAAAGCACCACAAGGGTGATGTTGAGGGTCTGAAGGGTGAAATTATGCTCTTTTCTCAATGACTGTAATCACGTGGTGTTGTTCAAAGCACCACAAGGGTGATGTTGAGGGTCTGAAGGGTGAAATTATGCTCTTCTCTCAATGAAGTTAATCACGTGGTGTTGTTCAGAGCACCACAAGAGTGATGTTGAGGGTCTGAAGGGTGAAATTATGCTCTTCTCTCAATGAAGTTAATCAGGTTCTGTTGTTCAAAGCACCACAAGAGTGATGTTGAGGGTCTGAAGGGTGAAATTATGCTCTTCTCTCAATGAAGTTAATCAGGTGGTGTTGTTCAAAGCACCACAAGGGTGATGTTGAGGGTCTGAAGGGTGAAATTATGCTCTTTTCTCAATGACTGTAATCACGTGGTGTTGTTCAAAGCACCACAAGGGTGATGTTGAGGGTCTGAAGGGTGAAATTATGCTCTTCTCTCAATGAAGTTAATCACGTGGTGTTGTTCAGAGCACCACAAGAGTGATGTTGAGGGTCTGAAGGGTGAAATTATGCTCTTCTCTCAATGAAGTTAATCACGTGGTGTTGTTCAAAGCACCACAAGAGTGATGTTGAGGGTCTGAAGGGTGAAATTATGCTCTTCTCTCAATGAAGTTAATCAGGTTCTGTTGTTCAAAGCACCACAAGAGTGATGTTGAGGGTCTGAAGGGTGAAATTATGCTCTTCTCTCAATGAAGTTAATCAGGTGGTGTTGTTCAAAGCACCACAAGGGTGATGTTGAGGGTCTGAAGGGTGAAATCATGCTCTTCTCTCAATGAAGTTAATCAGGTTCTGTTGTTCAAAGCACCACAAGGGTGATGTTGAGGGTCTGAAGGGTGAAATTATGCTCTTTTCTCAATGACTGTAATCACGTGGTGTTGTTCAAAGCACCACAAGGGTGATGTTGAGGGTCTGAAGGGTGAAATTATGCTCTTCTCTCAATGAAGTTAATCAGGTTCTGTTGTTCAAAGCACCATAAGGGTGATGTTGAGGGTCTGAAGGGTGAAATCATGCTCTTTTCTCAATGAAGTTAATCAGGTTCTGTTGTTCAAAGCACCACAAGGGTGATGTTGAGGGTCTGAAGGGTGAAATTATGCTCTTTTCTCAATGACTGTAATCACGTGGTGTTGTTCAAAGCACCACAAGGGTGATGTTGAGGGTCTGAAGGGTGAAATTATGCTCTTCTCTCAATGAAGTTAATCAGGTTCTGTTGTTCAAAGCACCACAAGAGTGATGTTGAGGGTCTGAAGGGTGAAATTATGCTCTTCTCTCAATGACGGTAATCTGGTGGTGTTGTTCAAAGCACCACAAGGGTGATGTTGAGGGTCTGAAGGGTGAAATTATGCTCTTTTCTCAATGACTGTAATCACGTGGTGTTGTTCAAAGCACCACAAGGGTGATGTTGAGGGTCTGAAGGGTGAAATTATGCTCTTCTCTCAATGAAGTTAATCACGTGGTGTTGTTCAGAGCACCACAAGAGTGATGTTGAGGGTCTGAAGGGTGAAATTATGCTCTTTTCTCAATGACTGTAATCACGTGGTGTTGTTCAAAGCACCACAAGGGTGATGTTGAGGGTCTGAAGGGTGAAATTATGCTCTTCTCTCAATGAAGTTAGTCAGGTTCTGTTGTTCAAAGCACCACAAGAGTGATGTTGAGGGTCTGAAGGGTGAAATTATGCTCTTCTCTCAATGACGGTAATCTGGTGGTGTTGTTCAAAGCACCACAAGGGTGATGTTGAGGGTCTGAAGGGTGAAATTATGCTCTTTTCTCAATGAAGTTAATCAGGTTCTGTTGTTCAAAGCATCACAAGGGTGATGTTGAGGGTCTGAAGGGTGAAATTATGCTCTTCTCTCAATGAAGTTAATCAGGTTCTGTTGTTCAAAGCACCACAAGGGTGATGTTGAGGGTCTGAAGGGTGAAATTATGCTCTTTTCTCAATGACGGTAATCACGTGGTGTTGTTCAAAGCACCACAAGGGTGATGTTGAGGGTCTGAAGGGTGAAATTATGCTCTTTTCTCAATGAAGTTAATCACGTGGTGTTGTTCAAAGCACCACAAGGGTGATGTTGAGGGTCTGAAGGGTGAAATTATGCTCTTCTCTCAATGAAGTTAATCAGGTTCTGTTGTTGAAAGCACCACAAGAGTGATGTTGAGGGTCTGAAGGGTGAAATTATGCTCTTCTCTCAATGAAGTTAATCAGGTCCTGTTGTTGAAAGCACCACAAGAGTGATGTTGAGGGTCTGAAGGGTGAAATTATGCTCTTTTCTCAATGAAGTTAATCAGGTTCTGTTGTTCAAAGCACCACAAGGGTGATGTTGAGGGTCTGAAGGGTGAAATTATGCTCTTCTCTCAATGAAGTTAATCAGGTTCTGTTGTTCAAAGCATCACAAGGGTGATGTTGAGGGTCTGAAGGGTGAAATTATGCTCTTTTCTCAATGAAGTTAATCAGGTTCTGTTGTTGAAAGCACCACAAGAGTGATGTTGAGGGTCTGAAGGGTGAAATTATGCTCTTTTCTCAATGAAGTTAATCAGGTTCTGTTGTTCAAAGCACCACAAGAGTGATGTTGAGGGTCTGAAGGGTGAAATTATGCTCTTCTCTCAATGAAGTTAATCAGGTTCTGTTGTTCAAAGCACCACAAGAGTGATGTTGAGGGTCTGAAGGGTGAAATTATGCTCTTCTCTCAATGAAGTTAATCAGGTTCTGTTGTTCAAAGCACCACAAGAGTGATGTTGAGGGTCTGAAGGGTGAAATTATGCTCTTCTCTCAATGAAGTTAATCAGGTGGTGTTGTTCAAAGCACCACAAGGGTGATGTTGAGGGTCTGAAGGGTGAAATTATGCTCTTTTCTCAATGAAGTTAATCAGGTTCTGTTGTTCAAAGCACCACAAGGGTGATGTTGAGGGTCTGAAGGGTGAAATTATGCTCTTCTCTCAATGAAGTTAATCAGGTTCTGTTGTTCAAAGCATCACAAGGGTGATGTTGAGGGTCTGAAGGGTGAAATTATGCTCTTCTCTCAATGAAGTTAATCAGGTTCTGTTGTTCAAAGCACCACAAGGGTGATGTTGAGAGTCTGAAGGGTGAAATTATGCTCTTCTCTCAATGAAGTTAATCAGGTTCTGTTGTTCAGAGCACCACAAGGGTGATGTTGAGGGTCTGAAGGGTGAAATTATGCTCTTTTCTCAATGAAGTTAATCAGGTTCTGTTGTTGAAAGCACCACAAGGGTGATGTTGAGGGTCTGAAGGGTGAAATTATGCTCTTCTCTCAATGAAGTTAATCAGGTTCTGTTGTTCAAAGCATCACAAGGGTGATGTTGAGGGTCTGAAGGGTGAAATTATGCTCTTCTCTCAATGAAGTTAATCAGGTTCTGTTGTTCAAAGCACCACAAGGGTGATGTTGAGAGTCTGAAGGGTGAAATTATGCTCTTCTCTCAATGAAGTTAATCAGGTTCTGTTGTTCAGAGCACCACAAGGGTGATGTTGAGGGTCTGAAGGGTGAAATTATGCTCTTTTCTCAATGAAGTTAATCAGGTTCTGTTGTTGAAAGCACCACAAGGGTGATGTTGAGGGTCTGAAGGGTGAAATTATGCTCTTCTCTCAATGAAGTTAATCAGGTTCTGTTGTTCAAAGCATCACAAGGGTGATGTTGAGGGTCTGAAGGGTGAAATTATGCTCTTCTCTCAATGACGGTAATCACGTGGTGTTGTTCAAAGCACCACAAGGGTGATGTTGGGGGTCTGAAGGGTGAAATTATGCTCTTTTCTCAATGAAGTTAATCAGGTTCTGTTGTTCAAAGCACCACAAGGGTGATGTTGAGGGTCTGAAGGGTGAAATTATGCTCTTCTCTCAATGAAGTTAATCAGGTTCTGTTGTTCAAAGCACCACAAGAGTGATGTTGAGGGTCTGAAGGGTGAAATTATGCTCTTTTCTCAATGAAGTTAATCAGGTTCTGTTGTTCAAAGCACCACAAGGGTGATGTTGAGGGTCTGAAGGGTGAAATTATGCTCTTTTCTCAATGAAGTTAATCAGGTTCTGTTGTTCAAAGCACCACAAGGGTGATGTTGAGGGTCTGAAGGGTGAAATTATGCTCTTTTCTCAATGACTGTAATCACGTGGTGTTGTTCAAAGCACCACAAGGGTGATGTTGAGGGTCTGAAGGGTGAAATTATGCTCTTCTCTCAATGAAGTTAATCAGGTTCTGTTGTTCAAAGCACCACAAGAGTGATGTTGAGGGTCTGAAGGGTGAAATTATGCTCTTCTCTCAATGACGGTAATCTGGTGGTGTTGTTCAAAGCACCACAAGGGTGATGTTGAGGGTCTGAAGGGTGAAATTATGCTCTTTTCTCAATGACTGTAATCACGTGGTGTTGTTCAAAGCACCACAAGGGTGATGTTGAGGGTCTGAAGGGTGAAATTATGCTCTTCTCTCAATGACGGTAATCTGGTGGTGTTGTTCAAAGCACCACAAGGGTGATGTTGAGGGTCTGAAGGGTGAAATTATGCTCTTTTCTCAATGACTGTAATCACGTGGTGTTGTTCAAAGCACCACAAGGGTGATGTTGAGGGTCTGAAGGGTGAAATTATGCTCTTCTCTCAATGAAGTTAATCACGTGGTGTTGTTCAAAGCACCACAAGAGTGATGTTGAGGGTCTGAAGGGTGAAATTATGCTCTTCTCTCAATGACGGTAATCTGGTGGTGTTGTTCAAAGCACCACAAGGGTGATGTTGAGGGTCTGAAGGGTGAAATTATGCTCTTTTCTCAATGACTGTAATCACGTGGTGTTGTTCAAAGCACCACAAGGGTGATGTTGAGGGTCTGAAGGGTGAAATTATGCTCTTCTCTCAATGAAGTTAATCACGTGGTGTTGTTCAAAGCACCACAAGGGTGATGTTGAGGGTCTGAAGGGTGAAATTATGCTCTTCTCTCAATGAAGTTAATCACGTGGTGTTGTTCAGAGCACCACAAGAGTGATGTTGAGGGTCTGAAGGGTGAAATTATGCTCTTCTCTCAATGACGTTAATCAGGTTCTGTTGTTCAAAGCACCACAAGAGTGATGTTGAGGGTCTGAAGGGTGAAATTATGCTCTTCTCTCAATGACGGTAATCTGGTGGTGTTGTTCAAAGCACCACAAGGGTGATGTTGAGGGTCTGAAGGGTGAAATTATGCTCTTTTCTCAATGACTGTAATCACGTGGTGTTGTTCAAAGCACCACAAGGGTGATGTTGAGGGTCTGAAGGGTGAAATTATGCTCTTCTCTCAATGAAGTTAATCACGTGGTGTTGTTCAAAGCACCACAAGAGTGATGTTGAGGGTCTGAAGGGTGAAATTATGCTCTTCTCTCAATGACGGTAATCTGGTGGTGTTGTTCAAAGCACCACAAGGGTGATGTTGAGGGTCTGAAGGGTGAAATTATGCTCTTTTCTCAATGACTGTAATCACGTGGTGTTGTTCAAAGCACCACAAGGGTGATGTTGAGGGTCTGAAGGGTGAAATTATGCTCTTCTCTCAATGAAGTTAATCACGTGGTGTTGTTCAAAGCACCACAAGGGTGATGTTGAGGGTCTGAAGGGTGAAATTATGCTCTTCTCTCAATGAAGTTAATCACGTGGTGTTGTTCAAAGCACCACAAGGGTGATGTTGAGGGTCTGAAGGGTGAAATTATGCTCTTCTCTCAATGACGTTAATCAGGTTCTGTTGTTCAAAGCACCACAAGAGTGATGTTGAGGGTCTGAAGGGTGAAATTATGCTCTTCTCTCAATGAAGTTAATCAGGTTCTGTTGTTCAAAGCACCACAAGAGTGATGTTGAGGGTCTGAAGGGTGAAATTATGCTCTTCTCTCAATGAAGTTAATCAGGTGGTGTTATTCAAAGCACCACAAGGGTGATGTTGAGGGTCTGAAGGGTGAAATTATGCTCTTTTCTCAATGACTGTAATCACGTGGTGTTGTTCAAAGCACCACAAGGGTGATGTTGAGGGTCTGAAGGGTGAAATTATGCTCTTCTCTCAATGAAGTTAATCACGTGGTGTTGTTCAGAGCACCACAAGAGTGATGTTGAGGGTCTGAAGGGTGAAATTATGCTCTTTTCTCAATGACGGTAATCACTTGGTGTTGTTCAAAGCACCACAAGGGTGATGTTGAGGGTCTGAAGGGTGAAATTATGCTCTTCTCTCAATGAAGTTAATCACGTGGTGTTGTTCAGAGCACCACAAGAGTGATGTTGAGGGTCTGAAGGGTGAAATTATGCTCTTTTCTCAATGACTGTAATCACGTGGTGTTGTTCAAAGCACCACAAGGGTGATGTTGAGGGTCTGAAGGGTGAAATTATGCTCTTCTCTCAATGAAGTTAATCACGTGGTGTTGTTCAGAGCACCACAAGAGTGATGTTGAGGGTCTGAAGGGTGAAACTATGCTCTTCTCTCAATGACGGTAATCTGGATCTGTTGTTCTAAGCACCACAAGGGTGATGTTGAGGGTCTGAAGGGTGAAATTATGCTCTTCTCTCAATGAAGTTAATCAGGTTCTGTTGTTCAAAGCACCACAAGAGTGATGTTGAGGGTCTGAAGGGTGAAATTATGCTCTTTTCTCAATGACGGTAATCACGTGGTGTTGTTCAAAGCACCACAAGGGTGATGTTGAGGGTCTGAAGGGTGAAATTATGCTCTTCTCTCAATGAAGTTAATCAGGTGGTGTTGTTCAAAGCACCACAAGGGTGATGTTGAGGGTCTGAAGGGTGAAATTATGCTCTTTTCTCAATGACTGTAATCACGTGGTGTTGTTCAAAGCACCACAAGGGTGATGTTGAGGGTCTGAAGGGTGAAATTATGCTCTTCTCTCAATGAAGTTAATCACGTGGTGTTGTTCAGAGCACCACAAGAGTGATGTTGAGGGTCTGAAGGGTGAAACTATGCTCTTCTCTCAATGAAGTTAATCAGGTTCTGTTGTTCAAAGCACCACAAGGGTGATGTTGAGGGTCTGAAGGGTGAAATTATGCTCTTCTCTCAATGAAGTTAATCAGGTTCTGTTGTTCAAAGCACCACAAGGGTGATGTTGAGGCTCTGAAGGGTGAAATTATGCTCTTCTCTCAATGAAGTTAATCACGTGGTGTTGTTCAGAGCACCACAAGAGTGATGTTGAGAGTCTGAAGGGTGAAATTATGCTCTTCTCTCAATGAAGTTAATCACGTGGTGTTGTTCAGAGCACCACAAGGGTGATGTTGAGGGTCTGAAGGGTGAAATTATGCTCTTCTCTCAATGAAGTTAATCAGGTTCTGTTGTTCAAAGCACCACAAGGGTGATGTTGAGGGTCTGAAGGGTGAAATTATGCTCTTCTCTCAATGAAGTTAATCACGTGGTGTTGTTCAGAGCACCACAAGAGTGATGTTGAGAGTCTGAAGGGTGAAATTATGCTCTTCTCTCAATGAAGTTAATCACGTGGTGTTGTTCAGAGCACCACAAGAGTGATGTTGAGGGTCTGAAGGGTGAAACTATGCTCTTCTCTCAATGAAGTTAATCAGGTTCTGTTGTTCAAAGCACCACAAGGGTGATGTTGAGGGTCTGAAGGGTGAAATTATGCTCTTCTCTCAATGAAGTTAATCAGGTTCTGTTGTTCAAAGCACCACAAGAGTGATGTTGAGGGTCTGAAGGGTGAAATTATGCTCTTCTCTCAATGAAGTTAATCAGGTGGTGTTGTTCAAAGCACCACAAGGGTGATGTTGAGGGTCTGAAGGGTGAAATTATGCTCTTTTCTCAATGACTGTAATCACGTGGTGTTGTTCAAAGCACCACAAGGGTGATGTTGAGGGTCTGAAGGGTGAAATTATGCTCTTCTCTCAATGAAGTTAATCACGTGGTGTTGTTCAAAGCACCACAAGGGTGATGTTGAGGGTCTGAAGGGTGAAATTATGCTCTTCTCTCAATGAAGTTAATCAGGTGGTGTTGTTCAAAGCACCACAAGGGTGATGTTGAGGGTCTGAAGGGTGAAATTATGCTCTTTTCTCAATGACTGTAATCACGTGGTGTTGTTCAAAGCACCACAAGGGTGATGTTGAGGGTCTGAAGGGTGAAATTATGCTCTTCTCTCAATGAAGTTAATCAGGTGGTGTTGTTCAAAGCACCACAAGGGTGATGTTGAGGGTCTGAAGGGTGAAATCATGCTCTTCTCTCAATGAAGTTAATCAGGTTCTGTTGTTCAGAGCACCACAAGGGTGATGTTGAGGGTCTGAAGGGTGAAATCATGCTCTTTTCTCAATGAAGTTAATCAGGTTCTGTTGTTCAAAGCACCACAAGGGTGATGTTGAGGGTCTGAAGGGTGAAATTATGCTCTTCTCTCAATGAAGGTAATCACGTGGTGTTGTTCAAAGCACCACAAGGGTGATGTTGAGGGTCTGAAGGGTGAAATTATGCTCTTTTCTCAATGACTGTAATCACGTGGTGTTGTTCAAAGCACCACAAGGGTGATGTTGAGGGTCTGAAGGGTGAAATTATGCTCTTCTCTCAATGAAGTTAATCAGGTTCTGTTGTTCAAAGCACCATAAGGGTGATGTTGAGGGTCTGAAGGGTGAAATCATGCTCTTTTCTCAATGAAGTTAATCAGGTTCTGTTGTTCAAAGCACCACAAGAGTGATGTTGAGGGTCTGAAGGGTGAAATTATGCTCTTCTCTCAATGAAGGTAATCACGTGGTGTTGTTCAAAGCACCACAAGGGTGATGTTGAGGGTCTGAAGGGTGAAATTATGCTCTTTTCTCAATGACTGTAATCACGTGGTGTTGTTCAAAGCACCACAAGGGTGATGTTGAGGGTCTGAAGGGTGAAATTATGCTCTTCTCTCAATGAAGTTAATCAGGTTCTGTTGTTCAAAGCACCATAAGGGTGATGTTGAGGGTCTGAAGGGTGAAATCATGCTCTTTTCTCAATGAAGTTAATCAGGTTCTGTTGTTCAAAGCACCACAAGGGTGATGTTGAGGGTCTGAAGGGTGAAATTATGCTCTTTTCTCAATGACTGTAATCACGTGGTGTTGTTCAAAGCACCACAAGGGTGATGTTGAGGGTCTGAAGGGTGAAATTATGCTCTTCTCTCAATGAAGTTAATCACGTGGTGTTGTTCAAAGCACCACAAGGGTGATGTTGAGGGTCTGAAGGGTGAAATTATGCTCTTCTCTCAATGAAGTTAATCAGGTTCTGTTGTTCAAAGCACCACAAGGGTGATGTTGAGGGTCTGAAGGGTGAAATTATGCTCTTCTCTCAATGAAGTTAATCAGGTTCTGTTGTTCAAAGCACCACAAGAGTGATGTTGAGGGTCTGAAGGGTGAAATTATGCTCTTCTCTCAATGACGGTAATCTGGTGGTGTTGTTCAAAGCACCACAAGGGTGATGTTGAGGGTCTGAAGGGTGAAATTATGCTCTTTTCTCAATGACTGTAATCACGTGGTGTTGTTCAAAGCACCACAAGGGTGATGTTGAGGGTCTGAAGGGTGAAATTATGCTCTTCTCTCAATGAAGTTAATCACGTGGTGTTGTTCAGAGCACCACAAGAGTGATGTTGAGGGTCTGAAGGGTGAAATTATGCTCTTTTCTCAATGACTGTAATCACGTGGTGTTGTTCAAAGCACCACAAGGGTGATGTTGAGGGTCTGAAGGGTGAAATTATGCTCTTCTCTCAATGAAGTTAATCAGGTTCTGTTGTTCAAAGCACCACAAGAGTGATGTTGAGGGTCTGAAGGGTGAAATTATGCTCTTCTCTCAATGACGGTAATCTGGTGGTGTTGTTCAAAGCACCACAAGGGTGATGTTGAGGGTCTGAAGGGTGAAATTATGCTCTTTTCTCAATGAAGTTAATCAGGTTCTGTTGTTCAAAGCATCACAAGGGTGATGTTGAGGGTCTGAAGGGTGAAATTATGCTCTTCTCTCAATGAAGTTAATCAGGTTCTGTTGTTCAAAGCACCACAAGGGTGATGTTGAGGGTCTGAAGGGTGAAATTATGCTCTTTTCTCAATGAAGTTAATCAGGTGGTGTTGTTCAAAGCACTACAAGAGTGATGTTGAGGGTCTGAAGGGTGAAATTATGCTCTTCTCTCAATGAAGTTAATCAGGTTCTGTTGTTGAAAGCACCACAAGGGTGATGTTGAGGGTCTGAAGGGTGAAACTATGCTCTTCTCTCAATGAAGTTAATCAGGTGGTGTTGTTCAAAGCACCACAAGAGTGATGTTGAGGGTCTGAAGGGTGAAATTATGCTCTTTTCTCAATGACGTTAATCAGGTGGTGTTGTTCAAAGCACCACAAGAGTGATGTTGAGGGTCTGAAGGGTGAAATTATGCTCTTTTCTCAATGACGTTAATCAGGTGGTGTTGTTCAAAGCACCACAAGAGTGATGTTGAGGGTCTGAAGGGTGAAATTATGCTCTCTTCTCAATGAAGTTAATCACGTGGTGTTGTTCAAAGCACCACAAGAGTGATGTTGAGGGTCTGAAGGGTGAAATTATGCTCTTTTCTCAATGACGGTAATCACGTGGTGTTGTTCAAAGCACCACAAGGGTGATGTTGAGGGTCTGAAGGGTGAAATTATGCTCTTCTCTCAATGACGGTAATCTGGTGGTGTTGTTCAAAGCACCACAAGGGTGATGTTGAGGGTCTGAAGGGTGAAATTATGCTCTTTTCTCAATGAAGTTAATCAGGTTCTGTTGTTCAAAGCATCACAAGGGTGATGTTGAGGGTCTGAAGGGTGAAATTATGCTCTTCTCTCAATGAAGTTAATCAGGTTCTGTTGTTCAAAGCACCACAAGGGTGATGTTGAGGGTCTGAAGGGTGAAATTATGCTCTTTTCTCAATGAATGTAATCAGGTTCTGTTGTTCAAAGCACCACAAGAGTGATGTTGAGGGTCTGAAGGGTGAAATTATGCTCTTCTCTCAATGAAGTTAATCAGGTTCTGTTGTTGAAAGCACCACAAGGGTGATGTTGAGGGTCTGAAGGGTGAAATTATGCTCTTTTCTCAATGACTGTAATCACGTGGTGTTGTTCAAAGCACCACAAGGGTGATGTTGAGGGTCTGAAGGGTGAAATTATGCTCTTCTCTCAATGAAGTTAATCAGGTTCTGTTGTTCAAAGCATCACAAGGGTGATGTTGAGAGTCTGAAGGGTGAAATTATGCTCTTCTCTCAATGAAGTTAATCAGGTGGTGTTGTTCAAAGCACCACAAGGGTGATGTTGAGGGTCTGAAGGGTGAAATTATGCTCTTCTCTCAATGAAGTTAATCACGTGGTGTTGTTCAGAGCACCACAAGGGTGATGTTGAGGGTCTGAAGGGTGAAATTATGCTCTTCTCTCAATGAAGTTAATCACGTGGTGTTGTTCAAAGCACCACAAGAGTGATGTTGAGGGTCTGAAGGGTGAAATTATGCTCTTTTCTCAATGAAGTTAATCAGGTTCTGTTGTTCAAAGCACCACAAGAGTGATGTTGAGGGTCTGAAGGGTGAAATTATGCTCTTTTCTCAATGAAGTTAATCAGGTTCTGTTGTTCAAAGCACCACAAGAGTGATGTTGAGGGTCTGAAGGGTGAAATTATGCTCTTCTCTCAATGAAGTTAATCAGGTTCTGTTGTTCAAAGCACCACAAGGGTGATGTTGAGGGTCTGGAGGGTGAAATTATGCTCTTCTCTCAATGACGGTAATCACGTGGTGTTGTTCAAAGCACCACAAGGGTGATGTTGAGGGTCTGAAGGGTGAAATTATGCTCTTCTCTCAATGAAGGTAATCAGGTTCTGTTGTTCAAAGCACCACAAGGGTGATGTTGAGAGTCTGAAGGGTGAAATTATGCTCTTCTCTCAATGAAGTTAATCAGGTTCTGTTGTTCAAAGCACCACAAGGGTGATGTTGAGGGTCTGAAGGGTGAAATTATGCTCTTCTCTCAATGAAGTTAATCAGGTTCTGTTGTTCAAAGCACCACAAGAGTGATGTTGAGGGTCTGAAGGGTGAAATTATGCTCTTCTCTCAATGAAGTTAATCACGTGGTGTTGTTCAAAGCACCACAAGAGTGATGTTGAGGGTCTGAAGGGTGAAATTATGCTCTTCTCTCAATGAAGTTAATCACGTGGTGTTGTTCAAAGCACCACAAGAGTGATGTTGAGGGTCTGAAGGGTGAAATTATGCTCTTCTCTCAATGAAGTTAATCACGTGGTGTTGTTCAAAGCACCACAAGAGTGATGTTGAGGGTCTGAAGGGTGAAATTATGCTCTTCTCTCAATGAAGTTAATCAGGTTCTGTTGTTCAAAGCACCACAAGGGTGATGTTGAGGGTCTGAAGGGTGAAATTATGCTCTTCTCTCAATGAAGTTAATCAGGTTCTGTTGTTCAAAGCACCACAAGAGTGATGTTGAGGGTCTGAAGGGTGAAATTATGCTCTTCTCTCAATGAAGTTAATCAGGTTCTGTTGTTCAAAGCACCACAAGGGTGATTTTGAGGGTCTGAAGGGTGAAATTATGCTCTTCTCTCAATGAAGTTAATCACGTGGTGTTGTTCAAAGCACCACAAGAGTGATGTTGAGGGTCTGAAGGGTGAAATTATGCTCTTCTCTCAATGAAGTTAATCACGTGGTGTTGTTCAAAGCACCACAAGGGTGATGTTGAGGGTCTGAAGGGTGAAATTATGCTCTTTTCTCAATGACGGTAATCAGGTTCTGTTGTTCAAAGCACCACAAGGGTGATGTTGAGGGTCTGAAGGGTGAAATTATGCTCTTTTCTCAATGAAGTTAATCAGGTTCTGTTGTTCAAAGCACCACAAGGGTGATGTTGAGGGTCTGGAGGGTGAAATTATGCTCTTCTCTCAATGAAGTTAATCACGTGGTGTTGTTCAAAGCACCACAAGGGTGATGTTGAGGGTCTGAAGGGTGAAATCATGCTCTTCTCTCAATGAAGTTAATCAGGTTCTGTTGTTGAAAGCACCACAAGGGTGATGTTGAGGGTCTGAAGGGTGAAATTATGCTCTTTTCTCAATGAAGTTAATCAGGTCCTGTTGTTGAAAGCACCACAAGGGTGATGTTGAGGGTCTGGAGAGTGAAATTATGCTCTTTTCTCAATGACGGTAATCAGGTTCTGTTGTTGAAAGCACCACAAGGGTGATGTTGAGGGTCTGAAGGGTGAAATCATGCTCTTCTCTCAATGAAGTAAATCAGGTTCTGTTGTTGAAAGCACCACAAGGGTGATGTTGAGGATCTGAAGGGTGAAATTATGCTCTTCTCTCAATGAAGTTAATCAGGTTCTGTTGTTGAAAGCACCACAAGGGTGATGTTGAGGGTCTGAAGGGTGAAATTATGCTCTTCTCTCAATGAAGTTAATCACGTGGTGTTGTTCAAAGCACCACAAGGGTGATGTTGAGGGTCTGAAGGGTGAAATTATGCTCTTTTCTCAATGAAGTTAATCAGGTTCTGTTGTTCAAAGCACCACAAGGGTGATGTTGAGGGTCTGAAGGGTGATATTATGCTCTTCTCTCAATGAAGTTAATCAGGTTCTGTTGTTCAAAGCACCACAAGGGTGATGTTGAGGGTCTGAAGGGTGAAATTATGCTCTTCTCTCAATGAAGTTAATCACGTGGTGTTGTTCCAAGCCACACAAGGGTGATGTTGAGGGTCTGAAGGGTGAAATTATGCTCTTCTCTCAATGAAGTTAATCAGGTTCTGTTGTTCAAAGCACCACAAGAGTGATGTTGAGGGTCTGAAGGGTGAAATTATGCTCTTTTCTCAATGAAGTTAATCACGTGGTGTTGTTCAAAGCACCACAAGGGTGATGTTGAGGGTCTGAAGGGTGAAATTATGCTCTTCTCTCAATGACGGTAATCAGGTTCTGTTGTTCAAAGCACCACAAGGGTGATGTTGAGGGTCTGAAGGGTGAAATTATGCTCTTTTCTCAATGAAGTTAATCACGTGGTGTTGTTCAAAGCACCACAAGGGTGATGTTGAGGGTCTGAAGGGTGAAATTATGCTCTTCTCTCAATGAAGTTAATCACGTGGTGTTGTTCAAAGCACCACAAGGGTGATGTTGAGGGTCTGAAGGGTGAAATTATGCTCTTCTCTCAATGAAGTTAATCAGGTTCTGTTGTTCAAAGCACCACAAGAGTGATGTTGAGGGTCTGAAGGGTGAAATTATGCTCTTCTCTCAATGAAGTTAATCAGGTTCTGTTGTTCAAAGCACCACAAGGGTGATGTTGAGGGTCTGAAGGGTGAAATTATGCTCTTTTCTCAATGACGGTAATCAGGTTCTGTTGTTCAAAGCACCACAAGGGTGATGTTGAGGGTCTGAAGGGTGAAATTATGCTCTTTTCTCAATGACGGTAATCAGGTTCTGTTGTTCAAAGCACCACAAGAGTGATGTTGAGGGTCTGAAGGGTGAAATTATGCTCTTCTCTCAATGAAGTTAATCAGGTTCTGTTGTTCAAAGCACCACAAGGGTGATGTTGAGGGTCTGGAGGGTGAAATTATGCTCTTTTCTCAATGAAGTTAATCACGTGGTGTTGTTCAAAGCACCACAAGAGTGATGTTGAGGGTCTGAAGGGTGATATTATGCTCTTCTCTCAATGAAGTTAATCAGGTCCTGTTGTTCAGAGCACCACAAGAGTGATGTTGAGGGTCTGAAGGGTGAAATTATGCTCTTTTCTCAATGACGGTAATCACGTGGTGTTGTTCAAAGCACCACAAGGGTGATGTTGAGGGTCTGAAGGGTGAAATTATGCTCTTCTCTCAATGAAGTTAATCAGGTTCTGTTGTTGAAAGCACCACAAGGGTGATGTTGAGGGTCTGAAGGGTGAAATTATGCTCTTCTCTCAATGAAGTTAATCAGGTTCTGTTGTTGAAAGCACCACAAGAGTGATGTTGAGGGTCTGAAGGGTGATATTATGCTCTTCTCTCAATGAAGTTAATCAGGTCCTGTTGTTGAAAGCACCACAAGGGTGATGTTGAGGGTCTGAAGGGTGAAATTATGCTCTTCTCTCAATGACGGTAATCACGTGGTGTTGTTCAAAGCACCACAAGAGTGATGTTGAGGGTCTGAAGGGTGAAATTATGCTCTTCTCTCAATGAAGTGAATCAGGTTCTGTTGTTGAAAGCACCACAAGGGTGATGTTGAGTGGCTGAAGGGTGAAATTATGCTCTTCTCTCAATGACGGTAATCACGTGGTGTTGTTCAAAGCACCACAAGAGTGATGTTGAGGGTCTGAAGGGTGAAATTATGCTCTTTTCTCAATGAAGTTAATCAGGTTCTGTTGTTCAAAGCACCACAAGGGTGATGTTGAGGGTCTGAAGGGTGAAATTATGCTCTTCTCTCAATGAAGTTAATCAGGTTCTGTTGTTGAAAGCACCACAAGAGTGATGTTGAGGGTCTGAAGGGTGAAATTATGCTCTTTTCTCAATGAAGTTAATCAGGTTCTGTTGTTCAAAGCACCACAAGGGTGATGTTGAGGGTCTGAAGGGTGAAATTATGCTCTTCTCTCAATGAAGTTAATCAGGTTCTGTTGTTGAAAGCACCACAAGAGTGATGTTGAGGGTCTGAAGGGTGAAATTATGCTCTTTTCTCAATGAAGTTAATCAGGTTCTGTTGTTCAAAGCACCACAAGGGTGATGTTGAGGGTCTGAAGGGTGAAATTATGCTCTTCTCTCAATGAAGTTAATCAGGTTCTGTTGTTGAAAGCACCACAAGGGTGATGTTGAGGGTCTGAAGGGTGAAATTATGCTCTTTTCTCAATGAAGTTAATCAGGTTCTGTTGTTCAAAGCACCACAAGGGTGATGTTGAGGGTCTGAAGGGTGAAATTATGCTCTTTTCTCAATGAAGTTAATCAGGTTCTGTTGTTCAAAGCACCACAAGGGTGATGTTGAGGGTCTGAAGGGTGAAATTATGCTCTTTTCTCAATGACTGTAATCACGTGGTGTTGTTCAGAGCACCACAAGGGTGATGTTGAGGGTCTGAAGGGTGAAATTATGCTCTTTTCTCAATGACGGTAATCAGGTTCTGTTGTTCAGAGCACCACAAGGGTGATGTTGAGGGTCTGAAGGTTGAAATTATGCTCTTTTCTCAATGAAGTTAATCAGGTTCTGTTGTTCAAAGCACCACAAGGGTGATGTTGAGGGTCTGAAGGGTGAAATTATGCTCTTCTCCCAATGAAGTTAATCAGGTGGTGTTGTCCAAAGCACCACAAGGGTGATGTTGAGGGTCTGAAGGGTGAAATTATGCTCTTCTCTCAATGAAGTTAATCAGGTTCTGTTGTTCAAAGCACCACAAGGGTGATGTTGAGGGTCTGAAGGGTGAAATTATGCTCTTCTCTCAATGAAGTTAATCAGGTTCTGTTGTTCAGAGCACCACAAGGGTGATGTTGAGGGTCTGAAGGGTGAAATTATGCTCTTTTCTCAATGACGGTAATCAGGTTCTGTTGTTGAAAGCACCACAAGGGTGATGTTGAGGGTCTGAAGGGTGAAATTATGCTCTTCTCTCAATGAAGTTAATCAGGTTCTGTTGTTGAAAGCACCACAAGGGTGATGTTGAGGGTCTGAAGGGTGAAATTATGCTCTTTTCTCAATGAAGTTAATCAGGTGGTGTTGTTCAAAGCACCACAAGGGTGATGTTGAGGGTCTGGAGGGTGAAATTATGCTCTTCTCTCAATGAAGTTAATCAGGTTCTGTTGTTCAAAGCACCACAAGGGTGATGTTGAGGGTCTGAAGGGTGAAATTATGCTCTTCTCTCAATGAAGTTAATCAGGTTCTGTTGTTCAAAGCACCACAAGAGTGATGTTGAGGGTCTGAAGGGTGAAATTATGCTCTTCTCTCAATGAAGTTAATCAGGTTCTGTTGTTCAAAGCACCACAAGAGTGATGTTGAGGCTCTGAAGGGTGAAATCATGCTCTTCTCTCAATGAAGTTAATCAGGTTCTGTTGTTCAAAGCACCACAAGAGTGATGTTGAGGGTCTGAAGGGTGAAATTATGCTCTTTTCTCAATGAAGTTAATCAGGTTCTGTTGTTCAAAGCACCACAAGGGTGATGTTGAGGGTCTGAAGGGTGAAATTATGCTCTTCTCTCAATGAAGTTAATCACGTGGTGTTGTTCAAAGCACCACAAGGGTGATGCTGAGGGTCTGAAGGGTGAAATTATGCTCTTTTCTCAATGAAGTTAATCAGGTTCTGTTGTTCAAAGCACCACACGAGTGATGTTGAGGGTCTGAAGGGTGAAATTATGCTCTTTTCTCAATGAAGTTAATCAGGTTCTGTTGTTCAAAGCACCACAAGAGTGATGTTGAGGGTCTGGAGGGTGAAATTATGCTCTTCTCTCAATGAAGTTAGTCAGGTCCTGTTGTTGAAAGCACCACAAGGGTGATGTTGAGGGTCTGGAGGGTGAAATTATGCTCTTCTCTCAATGAAGTTAATCAGGTTCTGTTGTTGAAAGCACCACAAGGGTGATGTTGAGGGTCTGAAGGGTGAAATCATGCTCTTCTCTCAATGAAGTTAATCAGGTTCTGTTGTTCAAAGCACCACAAGAGTGATGTTGAGGGTCTGAAGGGTGAAATTATGCTCTTTTCTCAATGAAGTTAATCAGGTTCTGTTGTTCAAAGCACCACAAGGGTGATGTTGAGGGTCTGAAGGGTGAAATTATGCTCTTCTCTCAATGAAGTTAATCACGTGGTGTTGTTCAAAGCACCACAAGGGTGATGCTGAGGGTCTGAAGGGTGAAATTATGCTCTTTTCTCAATGAAGTTAATCAGGTTCTGTTGTTCAAAGCACCACAAGGGTGATGTTGAGGGTCTGAAGGGTGAAATTATGCTCTTCTCTCAATGAAGTTAATCACGTGGTGTTGTTCAAAGCACCACAAGGGTGATGCTGAGGGTCTGAAGGGTGAAATTATGCTCTTTTCTCAATGAAGTTAATCAGGTTCTGTTGTTCAAAGCACCACACGAGTGATGTTGAGGGTCTGAAGGGTGAAATTATGCTCTTTTCTCAATGAAGTTAATCAGGTTCTGTTGTTCAAAGCACCACAAGAGTGATGTTGAGGGTCTGGAGGGTGAAATTATGCTCTTCTCTCAATGAAGTTAGTCAGGTCCTGTTGTTGAAAGCACCACAAGGGTGATGTTGAGGGTCTGGAGGGTGAAATTATGCTCTTCTCTCAATGAAGTTAATCAGGTTCTGTTGTTCAAAGCACCACAAGGGTGATGTTGAGGGTCTGAAGGGTGAAATTATGCTCTTCTCTCAATGAAGTTAATCAGGTTCTGTTGTTCAAAGCACCACAAGGGTGATGTTGAGGGTCTGAAGGGTGAAATTATGCTCTTCTCTCAATGAAGTTAATCACGTGGTGTTGTTCAAAGCACCACAAGGGTGATGTTGAGGGTCTGAAGGGTGAAATTATGCTCTTTTCTCAATGAAGTTAATCAGGTTCTGTTGTTCAAAGCACCACAAGGGTGATGTTGAGGGTCTGAAGGGTGAAATTATGCTCTTCTCTCAATGAAGTTAATCAGGTTCTGTTGTTGAAAGCACCACAAGGGTGATGTTGAGGGTCTGAAGGGTGAAATTATGCTCTTTTCTCAATGACGGTAATCACGTGGTGTTGTTCAAAGCACCACAAGGGTGATGTTGAGGGTCTGAAGGGTGAAATTATGCTCTTCTCTCAATGAAGTTAATCAGGTCCTGTTGTTCAAAGCACCACAAGGGTGATGTTGAGGGTCTGGAGGGTGAAATTATGCTCTTCTCTCAATGAAGTTAATCAGGTTCTGTTGTTCAAAGCACCACAAGGGTGATGTTGAGGGTCTGAAGGGTGAAATTATGCTCTTCTCTCAATGAAGGTAATCAGGTTCTGTTGTTCAAAGCACCACAAGAGTGATGTTGAGGGTCTGAAGGGTGAAATTATGCTCTTTTCTCAATGAAGTTAATCAGGTTCTGTTGTTCAAAGCACCACAAGGGTGATGTTGAGGGTCTGAAGGGTGAAATTATGCTCTTCTCTCAATGAAGTTAATCAGGTTCTGTTGTTGAAAGCACCACAAGGGTGATGTTGAGGGTCTGAAGGGTGAAATTATGCTCTTTTCTCAATGACGGTAATCACGTGGTGTTGTTCAAAGCACCACAAGGGTGATGTTGAGGGTCTGAAGGGTGAAATTATGCTCTTCTCTCAATGAAGTTAATCAGGTCCTGTTGTTCAAAGCACCACAAGGGTGATGTTGAGGGTCTGGAGGGTGAAATTATGCTCTTCTCTCAATGAAGTTAATCAGGTTCTGTTGTTCAAAGCACCACAAGGGTGATGTTGAGGGTCTGAAGGGTGAAATTATGCTCTTCTCTCAATGAAGGTAATCAGGTTCTGTTGTTCAAAGCACCACAAGAGTGATGTTGAGGGTCTGAAGGGTGAAATTATGCTCTTTTCTCAATGACGGTAATCAGGTTCTGTTGTTCAAAGCACCACAAGGGTGATGTTGAGGGTCTGAAGGGTGAAATTATGCTCTTCTCTCAATGAAGTTAATCAGGTTCTGTTGTTCAAAGCACCACAAGGGTGATGTTGAGGGTCTGAAGGGTGAAATTATGCTCTTCTCTCAATGAAGTTAATCAGGTACTGTTGTTCAAAGCACCACAAGGGTGATGTTGAGGGTCTGAAGGGTGAAATTATGCTCTTCTCTCAATGAAGTTAATCAGGTTCTGTTGTTCAAAGCACCACAAGAGTGATGTTGAGGGTCTGAAGGGTGAAATTATGCTCTTTTCTCAATGACGGTAATCACGTGGTGTTGTTCAAAGCACCACAAGGGTGATGTTGAGAGTCTGAAGGGTGAAATTATGCTCTTCTCTCAATGAAGTTAATCAGGTTCTGTTGTTCAAAGCACCACAAGAGTGATGTTGAGGGTCTGAAGGGTGAAATTATGCTCTTTTCTCAATGACGGTAATCACGTGGTGTTGTTCAAAGCACCACAAGGGTGATGTTGAGGGTCTGAAGGGTGAAATTATGCTCTTCTCTCAATGACGGTAATCACGTGGTGTTGTTCAAAGCACCACAAGGGTGATGTTTAGGGTCTGAAGGGTGAAATTATGCTCTTTTCTCAATGACGGTAATCAGGTTCTGTTGTTCAAAGTACCACAAGAGTGATGTTGAGGGTCTGAAGGGTGAAATTATGCTCTTTTCTCAATGACGGTAATCACGTGGTGTTGTTCAAAGCACCACAAGGGTGATGTTGAGGGTCTGAAGGGTGAAATTATGCTCTTTTCTCAATGAAGTTAATCAGGTTCTGTTGTTCAAAGCACCACAAGAGTGATGTTGAGGGTCTGAAGGGTGAAATTATGCTCTTTTCTCAATGATGGTAATCAGGTTCTGTTGTTCAAAGCACCACAAGAGTGATGTTGAGGGTCTGAAGGGTGAAATTATGCTCTTTTCTCAATGACGGTAATCACGTGGTGTTGTTCAAAGCACCACAAGAGTGATGTTGAGGGTCTGAAGGGTGAAATTATGCTCTTTTCTCAATGAAGTTAATCAGGTGGTGTTGTTCAAAGCACCACAAGGGTGATGTTGAGGTTCTGAAGGGTGAAATCATGCTCTTTTCTCAATGAAGTTAATCAGGTTCTGTTGTTCATAGCACCACAAGAGTGATGTTGAGGATCTGAAGGGTGAAATTATGCTCTTCTCTCAATGACGGTAATCAGGTGGTGTTGTTCAAAGCACCACAAGAGTGATGTTGAGGGTCTGAAGGGTGAAATTATGCTCTTTTCTCAATGACGGTAATCACGTGGTGTTGTTCAAAGCACCACAAGGGTGATGTTGAGGGTCTGAAGGGTGAAATTATGCTTTTTTCTCAATGACGGTAATCAGGTTCTGTTGTTCAAAGCACCACAAGGGTGATGTTGAGGGTCTGAAGGGTGAAATTATGCTCTTTTCTCAATGAAGTTAATCAGGTGGTGTTGTTCAAAGCATCACAAGGGTGATGTTGAGGGTCTGACGGGTGAAATTATGCTCTTATCTCAATGAAGTTAATCAGGTTCTGTTGTTCAAAGCACCACAAGGGTGATGTTGAGGGTCTGAAGGGTGAAATTATGCTCTTTTCTCAATGACGGTAATCACGTGGTGTTGTTCAAAGCACCACAAGGGTGATGTTGAGGGTCTGAAGGGTGAAACTATGCTCTCTTCTCAATGAAGTTAATCAGGTTCTGTTGTTCAAAGCACCACAAGAGTGATGTTGAGTGTCTGAAGGGTGAAATTATGTCTTTTCTCAATGATGGTAATCAGGTTCTGTTGTTCAAAGCATCACAAGAGTGATGTTAACGGTCTGAAGGGTGAAATTATGCTCTTTTCTCAATGACGGTAATCAGGTGGTGTTGTTCAAAGCACCACAAGAGTGATGTTGAGGGTCTGAAGGGTGAAATTATGCTCTTTTCTCAATGACGGTAATCACGTGGTGTTGTTCAAAGCACCACAAGGGTGATGTTGAGGGTCTGAAGGGTGGAATTATGCTCTTTTCTCAATGAAGTTAATCAGGTTCTGTTGTTCAAAGCACCACAAGAGTGATGTTGAGGGTCTGAAGGGTGCAATTGTGCTCTTTTCTCAAAGACGGTAATCACGTGGTGTTGTTCAAAGCACCACAAGGGTGATGTTGAGGGTCTGAATGGTGAAATTATGCTCTTTTCTCAATGAAGTTAATCAGGTTCTGTTGTTCAAAGCACCACAAGAGTGATGTTGAGGGTCTGAAGGGTGAAATTATGTCTTTTCTCAATGATGGTAATCAGGTTCTGATGTTCAAAGCACCACAAGAGTGATGTTGAGGGTCTGAAGGGTGAAATTATGCTCTTTTCTCAATGACGGTAATCACGTGGTGTTGTTCAAAGCACCACAAGAGTGATGTTGAGGGTCTGAAGGGTGAAATTATGCTCTTTTCTCAATGAAGTTAATCAGGTGGTGTTGTTCAAAGCACCACAAGGGTGATGTTGAGGGTCTGAAGGGTGAAATCATGCTCTTTTCTCAATGAAGTTAATCAGGTTCTGTTGTTCAAAGCACCACAAGAGTGATGTTGAGGATCTGAAGGGTGAAATTATGCTCTTCTCTCAATGACGGTAATCAGGTGGTGTTGTTCAAAGCACCACAAGAGTGATGTTGAGGGTCTGAAGGGTGAAATTATGCTCTTTTCTCAATGACGGTAATCACGTGGTGTTGTTCAAAGCACCACAAGGGTGATGTTGAGGGTCTGAAGGGTGAAACTATGCTCTTTTCTCAATGACGGTAATCACGTGGTGTTGTTCAAAGCACCACAAGGCCGATGTTGAGGGTCTGAAGGGTGAAATTATGCTCTTTTCTCAATGACGGTAATCACGTGGTGTTGTTCAAAGCACCACAAGAGTGATGTTGAGGGTCTGAAGGGTGAAATCATGCTCTTTTCTCAATGACGGTAATGAGGTTCTGTTGTTCAAAGCACCACAAGAGTGATGTTGAGGGTCTGAAGGGTGAAATCATGCTCTTTTCTCAATGACGGTAATCACGTGGTGTTGTTCAAAGCACCACAAGAGTGATGTTGAGGGTCTGAAGGGTGAAATCATGCTCTTTTCTCAATGACGGTAATCAGGTTCTGTTGTTCAAAGCACCACAAGAGTGATGTTGAGGGTCTGAAGGGTGAAATCATGCTATTTTCTCAATGACGGTAATCAGGTTCTGTTGTTCAAAGCTCCACAAGGGTGATGTTGAGGGTCTGAAGGGTGAAATTATGCTCTTTTCTCAATGACTGTAATCAGGTTCTGTTGTTCAAAGCACCACAAGAGTGATGTTGAGGGTCTGAAGGGTGAAATTATGCTCTTTTCTCAATGACGGTAATCAGGTTCTGTTGTTCAAAGCACCACAAGAGTGATGTTGAGGGTCTGAAGGGTGAAATCATGCTCTTTTCTCAATGACGGTAATCAGGTTCTGTTGTTCAAAGCTCCACAAGAGTGATGTTGAGGGTCTGAAGGGTGAAATTATGCTCTTTTCTCAATGACGGTAATCAGGTTCTGTTGTTCAAAGCACCACAAGAGTGATGTTGAGGGTCTGAAGGGTGAAATTATGCTCTTCTCTCAATGACGGTAATCAGGATCTGTTGTTCAAAGCACCACAAGGGTGATGTTGAGGGTCTGAAGGGTGAAATTATGCTCTTTTCTCAATGACGGTAATCAGGTTCTGTTGTTCAGGGCACCACAAGGGTGATGTTGAGGGTCTGAAGGGTGAAATTATGCTCTTTTCTCAATGACGGTAATCAGGTTCTGTTGTTCAGGGCACCACAAGAGTGATGTTGAGGGTCTGAAGGGTGAAATCATGCTCTTTTCTCAATGACGGTAATCAGGTTCTGTTGTTCAAAGCTCCACAAGAGTGATGTTGAGGGTCTGAAGGGTGAAATTATGCTCTTTTCTCAATGACGGTAATCAGGTTCTGTTGTTCAGGGCACCACAAGAGTGATGTTGAGGGTCTGAAGGGTGAAATTATGCTCTTCTCTCAATGACGGTAATCAGGATCTGTTGTTCAAAGCACCACAAGGGTGATGTTGAGGGTCTGAAGGGTGAAATTATGCTCTTTTCTCAATGACGGTAATCAGGTTCTGTTGTTCAGGGCACCACAAGGGTGATGTTGAGGGTCTGAAGGGTGAAATTATGCTCTTTTCTCAATGACGGTAATCAGGTTCTGTTGTTCAGGGCACCACAAGAGTGATGTTGAGGGTCTGAAGGGTGAAATCATGCTCTTTTCTCAATGACGGTAATCAGGTTCTGTTGTTCAAAGCTCCACAAGAGTGATGTTGAGGGTCTGAAGGGTGAAATTATGCTCTTTTCTCAATGACGGTAATCAGGTTCTGTTGTTCAAAGCACCACAAGAGTGATGTTGAGGGTCTGAAGGGTGAAATTATGCTCTTCTCTCAATGACGGTAATCAGGATCTGTTGTTCAAAGCACCACAAGGGTGATGTTGAGGGTCTGAAGGGTGAAATTATGCTCTTTTCTCAATGACGGTAATCAGGTTCTGTTGTTCAGGGCACCACAAGGGTGATGTTGAGGGTCTGAAGGGTGAAATTATGCTCTTTTCTCAATGACGGTAATCAGGTTCTGTTGTTCAGGGCACCACAAGAGTGATGTTGAGGGTCTGAAGGGTGAAATCATGCTCTTTTCTCAATGACGGTAATCAGGATCTGTTGTTCAAAGCACCACAAGGGTGATGTTGAGGGTCTGAAGGGTGAAATTATGCTCTTTTCTCAATGACGGTAATCAGGTTCTGTTGTTCAGGGCACCACAAGAGTGATGTTGAGGGTCTGAAGGGTGAAATCATGCTCTTTTCTCAATGACGGTAATCATTTTCTGTTGTTCAAAGCTCCACAAGAGTGATGTTGAGGGTCTGAAGGGTGAAATTATGCTCTTTTCTCAATGACGGTAATCAGGTTCTGTTGTTCAAAGCACCACAAGAGTGATGTTGAGGGTCTGAAGGGTGAAATTATGCTCTTCTCTCAATGACGGTAATCAGGATCTGTTGTTCAAAGCACCACAAGGGTGATGTTGAGGGTCTGAAGGGTGAAATCATGCTCTTTTCTCAATGACGGTAATCAGGATCTGTTGTTCAAAGCACCACAAGGGTGATGTTGAGGGTCTGAAGGGTGAAATTATGCTCTTTTCTCAATGACGGTAATCAGGTTCTGTTGTTCAGGGCACCACAAGGGTGATGTTGAGGGTCTGAAGGGTGAAATTATGCTCTTTTCTCAATGACGGTAATCAGGTTCTGTTGTTCAAAGCTCCACAAGAGTGATGTTGAGGGTCTGAAGGGTGAAATTATGCTCTTTTCTCAATGACGGTAATCAGGTTCTGTTGTTCAAAGCACCACAAGAGTGATGTTGAGGGTCTGAAGGGTGAAATTATGCTCTTTTCTCAATGACGGTAATCAGGTTCTGTTGTTCAAAGCACCACAAGAGTGATGTTGAGGGTCTGAAGGGTGAAATCATGCTCTTTTCTCAATGACGGTAATCAGGATCTGTTGTTCAAAGCACCACAAGGGTGATGTTGAGGGTCTGAAGGGTGAAATCATGCTCTTTTCTCAATGACGGTAATCAGGATCTGTTGTTCAAAGCACCACAAGAGTGTTGTTGAGGGTCTGAAGGGTGAAATCATGCTCTTTTCTCAATGACGGTAATCAGGTTCTGTTGTTCAAAGCACCACAAGAGTGATGTTGAGGGTCTGAAGGGTGAAATTATGCTCTTTTCTCAATGACGGTAATCAGGTTCTGTTGTTCATAGCACCACAAGGGTGATGTTGAGGGTCTGAAGGGTGAAATCATGCTCTTTTCTCAATGACGGTAATCAGGTTCTGTTGTTCAAAGCACCACAAGAGTGATGTTGAGGGTCTGAAGGGTGAAATCATGCTCTTTTCTCAATGACGGTAATCAGGTTCTGTTGTTCAAAGCACCACAAGAGTGATGTTGAGGGTCTGAAGGGTGAAATTATGCTCTTTTCTCAATGACGGTAATCACGTGGTGTTGTTCAGAGCACCACAAGGGTGATGTTGGGGGTCTGAAGGGTGAAATTATGCTCTTTTCTCAATGACGGTAATCACGTGGGGTTGTTCAAAGCACCACAAGAGTGATGTTGAGGGTCTGAAGGGTGAAATCATGCTCTTTTCTCAATGAAGTTAATCAGGTTCTGTTGTTCAAAGCACCACAAGAATGATGTTGAGGGTCTGAAGGGTGAAATCATGCTCTTTTCTCAATGACGGTAATCAGGATCTGTTGTTCAAAGCACCACAAGAGTGATGTTGAGGGTCTGAAGGGTGAAATCATGCTCTTTTCTCAATGACGGTAATCAGGTTCTGTTGTTCAAAGCACCACAAGAGTAATGTTGAGGGTCTGAAGGGTGAAATCATGCTCTTTTCTCAATGAAGTCAATCCGGTTCTGTTGTTCAAAGCACCACAAGAGTGATGTTGAGGATCTGAAGGGTGAAATTATGCTCTTCTCTCAATGACGGTAATCAGGTGGTGTTGTTCAAAGCACCACAAGAGTGATGTTGAGGGTCTGAAGGTTGAAATTATGCTCTTTTCTCAATGACGGTAATCACGTGGTGTTGTTCAAAGCACCACAAGGGTGATGTTGAGGGTCTGAAGGGTGAAACTATGCTCTTTTCTCAATGACGGTAATCACGTGGTGTTGTTCAAAGCACCACAAGGGTGATGTTGAGGGTCTGAAAGGTGAAATTATGCTCTTTTCTCAATGACGGTAATCACGTGGTGTTGTTCAAAGCACCACAAGGGTGATGTTGAGGGTCTGAAGGGTGAAATTATGCTCTTTTCTCAATGACGGTAATCAGGTTCTGTTGTTCAAAGCACCACAAGGGTGATGTTGAGGGTCTGAAGGGTGAAATTATGCTCTTTTCTCAATGACGGTAATCAGGTTCTGTTGTTCAAAGCACCACAAGGGTGATGTTGAGGATCTGAAGGGTGAAATTATGCTCTTCTCTCAATGACGGTAATCACGTGGTGTTGTTCAAAGCACCACAAGGGTGATGTTGAGGGTCTGAAAGGTGAAATTATGCTCTTTTCTCAATGACGGTAATCAGGTTCTGTTGTTCAAAGCACCACAAGAGTGATGTTGAGGGTCTGAAGGGTGAAATTATGCTCTTTTCTCAATGACGGTAATCACGTGGTGTTGTTCAAAGCACCACAAGGGTGATGTTGAGGGTCTGAAGGGTGAAATTATGCTCTTTTCTCAATGACGGTAATCACGTGGTGTTGTTCAAAGCACCACAAGGGTGATGTTGAGGGTCCGAAGGGTGAAATCATGCTCTTTTCTCAATGACGGTAATCAGGTTCTGTTGTTCAAAGCACCACAAGAGTGATGTTGAGGATCTGAAGGGTGAAATTATGCTCTTTTCTCAATGAAGTTAATCAGGTTCTGTTGTTCAAAGCACCACAAGGGTGATGTTGAGGATCTGAAGGGTGAAATTATGCTCTTCTCTCAATGAAGTTAATCAGGTTCTGTTGTTCAAAGCACCACAAGAGTGATGTTGAGGGTCTGAAGGGTGAAATTATGCTCTTTTCTCAATGACGGTGATCAGGTGGTGTTGTTCAAAGCACCACAAGAGTGATGTTGAGGGTCTGAAGGGTGAAATTATGCTCTTTTCTCAATGACGGTAATCAGGTTCTGTTGTTCAAAGCACCACAAGAGTGATGTTGAGGGTCTGAAGGGTGGAATTATGCTCTTTTCTCAATGACGGTAATCAGGTGGTGTTGTTCAAAGCACCACAAGGGTGATGTTGAGGGTCTGGAGGGTGAAATTATGCTCTTTTCTCAATGACGGTAATCACGTGGTGTTGTTCAAAGCACCACAAGAGTGATGTTGAGGATCTGGAGGGTGAAATTATGCTCTTTTCTCAATGACGGTAATCAGGTTCTGTTGTTCAAAGCACCACAAGGGTGATGTTGAGGGTCTGAAGGGTGAAATTATGCTCTTCTCTCAATGAAGTTAATCAGGTTCTGTTGTTCAAAGCACCACAAGGTTGATGTTGAGGGTCTGAAGGGTGAAATTATGCTCTTTTCTCAATGACGGTAATCACGTGGTGTTGTTCAAAGCACCACAAGGGTGATGTTGAGGGTCTGGAGGGTGAAATTATGCTCTTTTCTCAATGACGGTAATCACGTGGTGTTGTTCAAAGCACCACAAGAGTGATGTTGAGGATCTGGAGGGTGAAATTATGCTCTTTTCTCAATGACGGTAATCAGGTTCTGTTGTTCAGGGCACCACAAGGGTGATGTTGAGGGTCTGAAGGGTGAAATTATGCTCTTTTCTCAATGACGGTAATCAGGTTCTGTTGTTCAAAGCACCACAAGAGTGATGTTGAGGGTCTGAAGGGTGAAACTATGCTCTTTTCTCAATGACGGTAATCACGTGGTGTTGTTCAAAGCACCACAAGGGTGATGTTGAGGGTCTGAAGGGTGAAATTATGCTCTTTTCTCAATGACGGTAATCACGTGGTGTTGTTCAAAGCACCACAAGAGTGATGTTGAGGATCTGGAGGGTGAAATTATGCTCTTTTCTCAATGACGGTAATCAGGTTCTGTTGTTCAAAGCACCACAAGGTTGATGTTGAGGGTCTGAAGGGTGGAATTATGCTCTTTTCTCAATGACGGTAATCACGTGGTGTTGTTCAAAGCACCACAAGGGTGATGTTGAGGGTCTGGAGGGTGAAATTATGCTCTTTTCTCAATGACGGTAATCACGTGGTGTTGTTCAAAGCACCACAAGAGTGATGTTGAGGGTCTGGAGGGTGAAATTATGCTCTTTTCTCAATGACGGTAATCACGTGGTGTTGTTCAAAGCACCACAAGGGTGATGTTGAGGGTCTGAAGGGTGGAATTATGCTCTTTTCTCAATGACGGTAATCACGTGGTGTTGTTCAAAGCACCACAAGGGTGATGTTGAGGATCTGGAGGGTGAAATTATGCTCTTTTCTCAATGACGGTAATCAGGTTCTGTTGTTCAAAGCACCACAAGGTTGATGTTGAGGGTCTGAAGGGTGGAATTATGCTCTTTTCTCAATGACGGTAATCACGTGGTGTTGTTCAAAGCACCACAAGGGTGATGTTGAGGGTCTGGAGGGTGAAATTATGCTCTTTTCTCAATGACGGTAATCACGTGGTGTTGTTCAAAGCACCACAAGGGTGATGTTGAGGGTCTGGAGGGTGAAATTATGCTCTTTTCTCAATGACGGTAATCACGTGGTGTTGTTCAAAGCACCACAAGAGTGATGTTGAGGGTCTGGAGGGTGAAATTATGCTCTTTTCTCAATGACGGTAATCAGGTTCTGTTGTTCAAAGCACCACAAGGTTGATGTTGAGGGTCTGAAGGGTGAAATTATGCTCTTTTCTCAATGACGGTAATCACGTGGTGTTGTTCAAAGCACCACAAGAGTGATGTTGAGGGTCTGAAGGGTGAAATTATGCTCTTCTCTCAATGAAGTTAATCAGGTTCTGTTGTTCAAAGCACCACAAGAGTGATGTTGAGGGTCTGAAGGGTGAAATTATGCTCTTTTCTCAATGACGGTAATCACGTGGTGTTGTTCAAAGCACCACAAGGGTGATGTTGAGGGTCTGAAGGGTGGAATTATGCTCTTTTCTCAATGACGGTAATCACGTGGTGTTGTTCAAAGCACCACAAGGTTGATGTTGAGGGTCTGAAGGGTGAAATTATGCTCTTTTCTCAATGACGGTAATCAGGTTCTGTTGTTCAAAGCACCACAAGAGTGATGTTGAGGGTCTGAAGGGTGGAATTATGCTCTTTTCTCAATGACGGTAATCACGTGGTGTTGTTCAAAGCACCACAAGGGTGATGTTGAGGGTCTGGAGGGTGAAATTATGCTCTTTTCTCAATGACGGTAATCACGTGGTGTTGTTCAAAGCACCACAAGAGTGATGTTGAGGATCTGGAGGGTGAAATTATGCTCTTTTCTCAATGACGGTAATCAGGTTCTGTTGTTCAGGGCACCACAAGGGTGATGTTGAGGGTCTGAAGGGTGAAATTATGCTCTTTTCTCAATGACGGTAATCAGGTTCTGTTGTTCAAAGCACCACAAGAGTGATGTTGAGGGTCTGAAGGGTGAAACTATGCTCTTTTCTCAATGACGGTAATCACGTGGTGTTGTTCAAAGCACCACAAGGGTGATGTTGAGGGTCTGAAGGGTGAAATTATGCTCTTTTCTCAATGACGGTAATCAGGTTCTGTTGTTCATAGCACCACAAGGGTGATGTTGAGGGTCTGAAGGGTGAAATTATGCTCTTTTCTCAATGACGGTAATCAGGTTCTGTTGTTCAAAGCACCCCAAGAGTGATGTTGAGGGTCTGAAGGGTGAAATTATGCTCTTTTCTCAATTTAGTTAATCAGGTTCTGTTGTTCAAAGCACCACAAGAGTGATGTTGAGGGTCTGAAGGGTGAAATTATGCTCTTTTCTCAATGATGGTAATCAGGTTCTGTTGTTCAAAGCACCCCAAGAGTGATGTTGAGGGTCTGAAGGGTGAAATTATGCTCTTCTCTCAATGAAGTTAATCAGGTTCTGTTGTTCAAAGCACCACAAGGGTGATGTTGAGGGTCTGAAGGGTGAAATTATGCTCTTTTCTCAATGACGGTAATCAGGTTCTGTTGTTCAAAGCACCACAAGAGTGATGTTGAGGGTCTGAAGGGTGAAATTATGCTCTTTTCTCAATGACGGTAATCAGGTTCTGTTGTTCAAAGCACCCCAAGAGTGATGTTGAGGGTCTGAAGAGTGAAATTATGCTCTTCTCTCAATGAAGTTAATCACGTGGTGTTGTTCAAAGCACCACAAGAGTGATGTTGAGGGTCTGAAGGGTGAAATTATGCTCTTTTCTCAATGAAGTTAATCAGGTTCTGTTGTTCAAAGCACCACAAGGGTGATGTTGAGGGTCTGAAGGGTGAAATTATGCTCTTTTCTCAATGACGGTAATCAGGTTCTTTTGTTCAAAGCACCACAAGAGTGATGTTGAGGGTCTGAAGGGTGAAATTATGCTCTTTTCTCAATGACGGTAATCACGTGGTGTTGTTCAAAGCACCACAAGGGTGATGTTGAGGATCTGGAGGGTGAAATTATGCTCTTTTCTCAATGACGGTAATCACGTGGTGTTGTTCAAAGCACCACAAGAGTGATGTTGAGGGTCTGAAGGGTGAAATTATGCTCTTTTCTCAATGACGGTAATCACGTGGTGTTGTTGAAAGCACCACAAGGGTGATGTTGAGGGTCTGAAGGGTGAAATTATGCTCTTTTCTCAATGACTGTAATCACGTGGTGTTGTTCAAAGCACCACAAGGGTGATGTTGAGGATCTGGAGGGTGAAATTATGCTCTTTTCTCAATGACGGTAATCACGTGGTGTTGTTCAAAGCACCACAAGAGTGATGTTGAGGGTCTGAAGGGTGAAATTATGCTCTTTTCTCAATGACGGTAATCACGTGGTGTTGTTCAAAGCACCACAAGAGTGATGTTGAGGGTCTGAAGGGTGAAATTATGCTCTTTTCTCAATGACGGTAATCACGTGGTGTTGTTGAAAGCACCACAAGGGTTGAGGGTCTGAAGGGTGAAATTATGCTCTTTTCTCAATGACTGTAATCACGTGGTGTTGTTCAAAGCACCACAAGGGTGATGTTGAGGGTCTGAAGGGTGAAATTATGCTCTTTTCTCAATGACGGTAATCACGTGGTGTTGTTGAAAGCACCACAAGGGTGATGTTGAGGGTCTGAAGGGTGAAATTATGCTCTTTTCTCAATGACGGTAATCACGTGGTGTTGTTCAAAGCACCACAAGGGTGATGTTGAGGGTCTGAAGGGTGAAATTATGCTCTTTTCTCAATGACCGTAATCACGTGGTGTTGTTCAAAGCACCACAAGGGTGATGATGAGGGTCCGAAGGGTGAAATTATACTCTTTTCTCAATGAAGTTAATCAGGTTCTGTTGTTCAAAGCACCACAAGAGTGATGTTGAGGGTCTGAAGGGTGAAATTATGCTCTTTTCTCAATGACGGTAATCAGGTTCTGTTGTTCAGGGCACCACAAGGGTGATGTTGAGGGTCTGAAGGGTGAAATTATGCTCTTTTCTCAATGAAGTTAATCAGGTTCTGTTGTTCAAAGCACCACAAGGGTGATGATGAGGGTCTGAAGGGTGAAATTATACTCTTTTCTCAATGAAGTTAATCAGGTTCTGTTGTTCAAAGCACCACAAGAGTGATGTTAACGGTCTGAAGGGTGAAATTATGCTCTTTTCTCAATGACTGTAATCACGTGGTGTTGTTCAAAACACCACAAGGGTGATGATGAGGGTCTGAAGGGTGGAATTATACTCTTTTCCCAATGAAGTTAATCAGGTTCTGTTGTTCAAAGCACCACAAGGGTGATGATGAGGGTCTGAAGGGTGAAATTATACTCTTTTCTCAATGAAGTTAATCAGGTTCTGTTGTTCAAAGCACCACAAGAGTGATGTTAACGGTCTGAAGGGTGAAATTATGCTCTTTTCTCAATGACTGTAATCACGTGGTGTTGTTCAAAGCACCACAAGGGTGATGATGAGGGTCTGAAGGGTGAAATTATACTCTTGTCTCAATGAAGTTAATCAGGTTCTGTTGTTCAAAGCACCACAAGAGTGATGTTGAGGGTCTGAAGGGTGAAATTATGCTCTTTTCCCAATGACGGTAATCAGGTTCTGTTGTTCAGGGCACCACAAGGGTGATGTTGAGGGTCTGAAGGGTGAAATTATGCTCTTTTCTCAATGACGGTAATCAGGTTCTGTTGTTCAAAGCACCACAAGGGTGATGTTGAGGGTCTGAAGGGTGAAATTATGCTCTTTTCTCAATGAAGTTAATCAGGTTCTGTTGTTCAAAGCACCACAAGAGTGATGTTGAGGGTCTGAAGGGTGAAATTATGCTCTTATCTCAATGAAGTTAATCAGGTGGTGTTGTTCAGAGCACCACAAGGGTGATGTTGAGGGTCTGAAGGGTGAAATCATGCTCTTTTCTCAATGACGGTAATCAGGTTCTGTTGTTCAAAGCACCACAAGAGTGTTTTTGAGGATCTGAAGGGTGAAATTATGCTCTTTTCTCAATGAAGTTAATCAGGTTCTGTTGTTCAAAGACCACAAGGGTGATGTTGAGGATCTGAAGGGTGAAATTATGCTCTTCTCTCAATGAAGTTAATCAGGTTCCGTTGTTCAAAGCACCACAAGGGTGATGTTGAGGGTCTGGAGGGTGAAATTATGCTCTTTTCTCAATGACGGTAATCACGTGGTGTTGTTCAAAGCACCACAAGAGTGATGTTGAGGATCTGGAGGGTGAAATTATGCTCTTTTCTCAATGACGGTAATCAGGATCTGTTGTTCAAAGCACCATAAGGGTGATGTTGAGGGTCTGAAGGGTGAAATTATGCTCTTTTCTCAATGACGGTAATCACGTGGTGTTGTTCAAAGCATCACAAGGGTGATGTTGAGTGGCTGAAGGGTGAAATTATGCTCTTTTCTCAATGACGGTAATCAGGATCTGTTGTTCAAAGCACCACAAGAGTGATGTTGAGGGTCTGAAGGGTGAAATTATGCTCTTTTCTCAATGAAGTTAATCACGTGGTGTTGTTCAAAGCACCACAAGGGTGATGTTGAGGGTCTGAAGGGTGAAATTATGCTCTTTTCTCAATGACGGTAATCAGGATCTGTTGTTCAAAGCACCACAAGGGTGATGTTGAGGGTCTGACGGGTGAAATTATGCTCTTTTCTCAATGAAGTTAATCACGTGGTGTTGTTCAAAGCACCACAAGGGTGATGTTGAGGGTCTGAAGGGTGAAATTATGCTCTTTTCTCAATGACGGTAATCACGTGGTGTTGTTCAAAGCATCACAAGGGTGATGTTGAGGGTCTGAAGGGTGAAATTATGCTCTTCTCTCAATGACGGTAATCAGGATCTGTTGTTCAAAGCACCACAAGAGTGATGTTGAGGGTCTGAAGGGTGAAATTATGCTCTTTTCTCAATGACGGTAATCACGTGGTGTTGTTCAAAGCACCACAAGGGTGATGTTGAGGGTCTGAAGGGTGAAATTATGCTCTTTTCTCAATGACGGTAATCACGTGGTGTTGTTCAAAGCACCACAAGGGTGATGTTGAGGGTCTGAAGGGTGAAATTATGCTCTTTTTTCAATGACGGTAATCACGTGGTTTTGTTCAAAGCATCACAAGGGTGATGTTGAGGGTCTGAAGGGTGAAATTATGCTCTTCTCTCAATGACGGTAATCAGGATCTGTTGTTCAAAGCACCACAAGAGTGATGTTGAGGGTCTGAAGGGTGGAATTATGCTCTTTTCTCAATGACGGTAATCACGTGGTGTTGTTCAAAGCACCACAAGGGTGATGTTGAGGGTCTGAAGGGTGAAATCATGCTCTTTTCTCAATGACGGTAATCACGTGGTGTTGTTCAAAGCACCACAAGGGTGATGTTGAGGGTCTGAAGGGTGAAATTATGCTCTTTTCTCAATGAAGTTAATCACGTGGTGTTGTTCAAAGCACCACAAGGGTGATGTTGAGGGTCTGAAGGGTGAAATTGTGCTCTTTTCTCAATGACGGTAATCACGTGGTGTTGTTCAAAGCACCACAAGGGTGATGTTGAGGGTCTGAAGGGTGAAATTATGCTCTTTTCTCAATGACGGTAATCACGTGGTGTTGTTCAAAGCACCACAAGGGTGATGTTGAGGGTCTGAAGGGTGAAATTGTGCTCTTTTCTCAATGACGGTAATCACGTGGTGTTGTTCAAAGCACCACAAGGGTGATGTTGAGGGTCTGAAGGGTGAAATTATGCTCTTTTCTCAATGAAGTTAATCACGTGGTGTTGTTCAAAGCACCACAAGGGTGATGTTGAGGGTCTGAAGGGTGGAATTATGCTCATCTCTCAATGACGGTAATCAGGATCTGTTGTTCAAAGCACCACAAGAGTGATGTTGAGGGTCTGAAGGGTGAAATTATGCTCTTTTCTCAATGACGGTAATCACGTGGTGTTGTTCATAGCACCACAAGGGTGATGTTGAGGGTCTGAAGGGTGAAATTATGCTCTTTTCTCAATGATGGTAATCAGGATCTGTTGTTCAGAGCACCACAAGGGTGATGTTGAGGGTCTGAAGGGTGAAATTATGCTCTTTTCTCAATGACGGTAATCACGTGGTGTTGTTCAAAGCACCACAAGGGTGATGTTGAGGGTCTGAAGGGTGAAATCATGCTCTTTTCTCAATGACGGTAATCAGGATCTGTTGTTCAAAGCACCACAAGAGTGATGTTGAGGGTCTGAAGGGTGAAATTATGCTCTTTTCTCAATGACGGTAATCACGTGGTGTTGTTCAAAGCACCACAAGGGTGATGTTGAGGGTCTGAAGGGTGAAATTATGCTCTTTTCTCAATGAAGTTAATCAGGATCTGTTGTTCAAAGCACCACAAGAGTGATGTTGAGGGTCTGAAGGGTGAAATTATGCTCTTTTCTCAATGACGGTAATCACATGATGTTGTTCAAAGCACCACAAGAGTGATGTTGAGGGTCTGAAGGGTGAAATTATGCTCTTTTCTCAATGACGGTAATCACGTGGTGTTGTTCATAGCACCACAAGGGTGATGTTGAGGGTCTGAAGGGTGAAATTATGCTCTTTTCTCAATGACGGTAATCAGGATCTGTTGTTCAGAGCACCACAAGGGTGATGTTGAGGGTCTGAAGGGTGAAATTATGCTCTTTTCTCAATGATGGTAATCACGTGGTGTTGTTCAAAGCACCACAAGGGTGATGTTGACGGTCTGAAGGGTGAAATTATGCTCTTTTCTCAATGAAGTTAATCAGGTTCTGTTGTTCAAAGCACCACAAGGGTGATGTCGAGGGTCTGAAGGGTGAAATTATGCTCTTTTCTCAATGACGGTAATCACGTGGTGTTGTTCAAAGCACCACAAGGGTGATGTTGAGGGTCTGAAGGGTGATATTATGCTCTTTTCTCAATGACGGTAATCACGTGGTGCTGTTCAGAGCACCACAAGGGTGATGTTGAGGGTCTGAAGGGTGAAATTATGCTCTTTTCTCAATGAAGTTAATCAGGATCTGTTGTTCAAAGCACCACAAGGGTGATGTTGAGGGTCTGAAGGGTGAAATTATGCTCTTTTCTCAATGAAGTTAATCAGGATCTGTTGTTCAAAGCACCACAAGGGTGATGTTGAGGGTCTGAAGGGTGAAATTATGCTCTTTTCTCAATGACGGTAATCGGGATCTGTTGTTCAAAGCACCACAAGGGTGATGTTGAGTGTCTGAAGGGTGAAATTATGCTCTTTTCTCACTGACGGTGATCAGGATCTGTTGTTCAGAGCACCACAAGGGTGATGTTGAGGGTCTGAAGGGTGAAATTATGCTCTTTTCTCAATGAAGTTAATCAGGATCTGTTGTTCAAAGCACCACAAGGGTGATGTTGAGGGTCTGACGGGTGAAATTATGCTCTTTTCTCAATGAAGTTAATCACGTGGTGTTGTTCAGAGCACCACAAGGGTGATGTTGAGGGTCTGAAGGGTGAAATTATGCTCTTTTCTCAATGAAGTTAATCAGGATCTGTTGTTCAAAGCACCACAAGAGTGATGTTGAGGGTCTGAAGGGTGAAATTATGCTCTTTTCTCAATGACGGTAATCACGTGGTGTTGTTCATAGCACCACAAGGGTGATGTTGGGGGTCTGAAGGGTGAAATTATGCTCTTTTCTCAATGAAGTTAATCAGGATCTGTTGTTCAAAGCACCACAAGGGTGATGTTGAGGGTCTGAAGGGTGAAATTATGCTCTTTTCTCAATGACGGAAATCAGGATCTGTTGTTCAAAGCACCACAAGGGTGATGTTGAGGGTCTGAAGGGTACAATTATGCTCTTTTCTCAATGACGGTAATCACGTGGTGTTGTTCATAGCACCACAAGGGTGATGTTGAGGGTCTGAAGGGTGAAATTATGCTCTTTTCTCAATGAAGTTAATCAGGATCTGTTGTTCAAAGCACCACAAGGGTGATGTTGAGGGTCTGAAGGGTGAAATTATGCTCTTTTCTCAATGACTGTAATCAGGTTCTGTTGTTCAAAGCACCACAAGGGTGATGTTGAGGGTCTGAAGGGTGAAATTATGCTCTTTTCTCAATGACGGTAATCAGGATCTGTTGTTCAAAGCACCACAAGGGTGATGTTGAGGGTCTGAAGGGTGAAATCATGCTCTTTTCTCAATGACGGTAATCAGGTGGTGTTGTTCAAAGCACCACAAGGGTGATGTTGAGGGTCTGAAGGGTGAAATCATGCTCTTTTCTCAATGACGGTAATCACGTGGTGTTGTTCAAAGCACCACAAGAGTGATGTTGAGGGTCTGAAGGGTGAAATTAGGCTCTTTTCTCAATGACGGTAATCAGGATCTGTTGTTCAAAGCACCACAAGGGTGATGTTGAGTGTCTGAAGGGTGAAATTATGCTCTTTTCTCAATGACGGTAATCAGGATCTGTTGTTCAAAGCACCACAAGGGTGATGTTGAGTGTCTGAAGGGTGAAATTATGCTCTTTTCTCAATGAAGTTAATCAGGATCTGTTGTTCGAAGCACCACAAGGGTGATGTTGAGTGTCTGAAGGGTGAAATTATGCTCTTTTCTCAATGACGGTAATCAGGATCTGTTGTTCAAAGCACCACAAGGGTGATGTTGAGTGTCTGAAGGGTGAAATTATGCTCTTTTCTCAATGAAGTTAATCAGGATCTGTTGTTCAAAGCACCACAAGAGTGATGTTGAGGGTCTGAAGGGTGAAATTATGCTCTTTTCTCAATGAAGTTAATCACGTGGTGTTGTTCAAAGCACCACAAGGGTGATGTTGAGGGTCTGAAGGGTGAAATTATGCTCTTTTCTCAATGACGGTAATCAGGATCTGTTGTTCAAAGCACCACAAGGGTGATGTTGAGGGTCTGACGGGTGAAATTATGCTCTTTTCTCAATGAAGTTAATCACGTGGTGTTGTTCAAAGCACCACAAGGGTGATGTTGAGGGTCTGAAGGGTGAAATTATGCTCTTTTCTCAATGACGGTATTCACGTGGTGTTGTTCAAAGCATCACAAGGGTGATGTTGAGGGTCTGAAGGGTGAAATTATGCTCTTCTCTCAATGACGGTAATCAGGATCTGTTGTTCAAAGCACCACAAGAGTGATGTTGAGGGTCTGAAGGGTGAAATTATGCTCTTTTCTCAATGACGGTAATCACGTGGTGTTGTTCAAAGCACCACAAGGGTGATGTTGAGGGTCTGAAGGGTCAAATTATGCTCTTTTCTCAATGACGGTAATCACGTGGTGTTGTTCAAAGCACCACAAGGGTGATGTTGAGGGTCTGAAGGGTGAAATTATGCTCTTTTCTCAATGACGGTAATCACGTGGTGTTGTTCAAAGCATCACAAGGGTGATGTTGAGGGTCTGAAGGGTGAAATTATGCTCTTCTCTCAATGACGGTAATCAGGATCTGTTGTTCAAAGCACCACAAGAGTGATGTTGAGGGTCTGAAGGGTGAAATTATGCTCTTTTCTCAATGACGGTAATCACGTGGTGTTGTTCAAAGCACCACAAGGGTGATGTTGAGGGTCTGAAGGGTGGAATCATGCTCTTTTCTCAATGACGGTAATCACGTGGTGTTGTTCAAAGCACCACAAGGGTGATGTTGAGGGTCTGAAGGGTGAAATTATGCTCTTTTCTCAATGAAGTTAATCACGTGGTGTTGTTCAAAGCACCACAAGGGTGATGTTGAGGGTCTGAAGGGTGAAATTGTGCTCTTTTCTCAATGACGGTAATCACGTGGTGTTGTTCAAAGCACCACAAGGGTGATGTTGAGGGTCTGAAGGGTGAAATTATGCTCTTTTCTCAATGACGGTAATCACGTGGTGTTGTTCAAAGCACCACAAGGGTGATGTTGAGGGTCTGAAGGGTGAAATTGTGCTCTTTTCTCAATGACGGTAATCACGTGGTGTTGTTCAAAGCACCACAAGGGTGATGTTGAGGGTCTGAAGGGTGAAATTATGCTCTTTTCTCAATGAAGTTAATCACGTGGTGTTGTTCAAAGCACCACAATGGTGATGTTGAGGGTCTGAAGGGTGAAATTATGCTCTTCTCTCAATGACGGTAATCAGGATCTGTTGTTCAAAGCACCACAAGAGTGATGTTGAGGGTCTGAAGGGTGAAATTATGCTCTTTTCTCAATGACGGTAATCACGTGGTGTTGTTCATAGCACCACAAGGGTGATGTTGAGGGTCTGAAGGGTGAAATTATGCTCTTTTCTCAATGACGGTAATCAGGATCTGTTGTTCAGAGCACCACAAGGGTGATGTTGAGGGTCTGAAGGGTGAAATTATGCTCTTTTCTCAATGACGGTAATCACGTGGTGTTGTTCAAAGCACCACAAGGGTGATGTTGAGGGTCTGAAGGGTGAAATCATGCTCTTTTCTCAATGACGGTAATCAGGATCTGTTGTTCAAAGCACCACAAGAGTGATGTTGAGGGTCTGAAGGGTGAAATTATGCTCTTTTCCCAATGACGGTAATCACGTGGTGTTGTTCAAAGCACCACAAGGGTGATGTTGAGGGTCTGAAGGGTGAAATTATGCTCTTTTCTCAATGAAGTTAATCAGGATCTGTTGTTCAAAGCACCACAAGAGTGATGTTGAGGGTCTGAAGGGTGAAATTATGCTCTTTTCTCAATGACGGTAATCACATGATGTTGTTCAAAGCACCACAAGGGTGATGTTGAGGGTCTGAAGGGTGAAATTATGCTCTTTTCTCAATGACGGTAATCACGTGGTGTTGTTCATAGCACCACAAGGGTGATGTTGAGGGTCTGAAGGGTGAAATTATGCTCTTTTCTCAATGACGGTAATCAGGATCTGTTGTTCAGAGCACCACAAGGGTGATGTTGAGGGTCTGAAGGGTGAAATTATGCTCTTTTCTCAATGATGGTAATCACGTGGTGTTGTTCAAAGCACCACAAGGGTGATGTTGACGGTCTGAAGGGTGAAATTATGCTCTTTTCTCAATGAAGTTAATCAGGTTCTGTTGTTCAAAGCACCACAAGGGTGATGTCGAGGGTCTGAAGGGTGAAATTATGCTCTTTTCTCAATGACGGTAATCACGTGGTGTTGTTCAAAGCACCACAAGGGTGATGTTGAGGGTCTGAAGGGTGATATTATGCTCTTTTCTCAATGACGGTAATCACGTGGTGCTGTTCAGAGCACCACAAGGGTGATGTTGAGGGTCTGAAGGGTGAAATTATGCTCTTTTCTCAATGAAGTTAATCAGGATCTGTTGTTCAAAGCACCACAAGGGTGATGTTGAGGGTCTGAAGGGTGAAATTATGCTCTTTTCTCAATGAAGTTAATCAGGATCTGTTGTTCAAAGCACCACAAGGGTGATGTTGAGGGTCTGAAGGGTGAAATTATGCTCTTCTCTCAATGACGGTAATCAGGATCTGTTGTTCAAAGCACCACAAGGGTGATGTTGAGTGTCTGAAGGGTGAAATTATGCTCTTTTCTCACTGACGGTGATCAGGATCTGTTGTTCAGAGCACCACAAGGGTGATGTTGAGGGTCTGAAGGGTGAAATTATGCTCTTTTCTCAATGAAGTTAATCAGGATCTGTTGTTCAAAGCACCACAAGGGTGATGTTGAGGGTCTGAAGGGTGAAATTATGCTCTTTTCTCAATGACGGTAATCAGGATCTGTTGTTCAAAGCACCACAAGGGTGATGTTGAGTGTCTGAAGGGTGAAATTATGCTCTTTTCTCAATGACGGTAATCAGGATCTGTTGTTCAAAGCACCACAAGGGTGATGTTGATTGTCTGAAGGGTGAAATTATGCTCTTTTCTCAATGACGGTAATCAGGATCTGTTGTTCAAAGCACCACAAGGGTGATGTTGAGTGTCTGAAGGGTGAAATTATGCTCTTTTCTCAATGAAGTTAATCAGGATCTGTTGTTCAAAGCACCACAAGGGTGATGTTGAGTGTCTGAAGGGTGAAATTATGCTCTTTTCTCAATGACGGTAATCAGGATCTGTTGTTCAAAGCACCACAAGGGTGATGTTGAGTGTCTGAAGGGTGAAATTATGCTCTTTTCTCAATGAAGTTAATCAGGATCTGTTGTTCAAAGCACCAAAAGGGTGATGTTGAGTGTCTGAAGGGTGAAATTATGCTCTTTTCTCAATGAAGTTAATCAGGATCTGTTGTTCAAAGCACCACAAGGGTGATGTTGAGTGTCTGAAGGGTGAAATTATGCTCTTTTCTCAATGACGGTAATCAGGATCTGTTGTTCAAAGCACCACAAGGGTGATGTTGAGTGTCTGAAGGGTGAAATTATGCTCTTTTCTCAATGAAGTTAATCAGGATCTGTTGTTCAAAGCACCACAAGGGTGATGTTGAGGGTCTGACGGGTGAAATTATGCTCTTTTCTCAATGAAGTTAATCACGTGGTGTTGTTCAGAGCACCACAAGGGTGATGTTGAGGGTCTGAAGGGTGAAATTATGCTCTTTTCTCAATGAAGTTAATCAGGATCTGTTGTTCAAAGCACCACAAGGGTGATGTTGAGTGTCTGAAGGGTGAAATTATGCTCTTTTCTCACTGACGGTGATCAGGATCTGTTGTTCAGAGCACCACAAGGGTGATGTTGAGGGTCTGAAGGGTGAAATTATGCTCTTTTCTCAATGAAGTTAATCAGGATCTGTTGTTCAAAGCACCACAAGGGTGATGTTGAGGGTCTGACGGGTGGAATTATGCTCTTTTCTCAATGACCGTAATCAGGATCTGTTGTTCAGAGCACCACAAGGGTGATGTTGAGGGTCTGAAGGGTGAAATTATGCTCTTTTCTCAATGACTGTAATCAGGTTCTGTTGTTCAGAGCACCACAAGAGTGATGTTGAGGGTCTGAAGGGTGAAATTATGCTCTTTTCTCAATGACGGTGATCAGGATCTGTTGTTCAGAGCACCACAAGGGTGATGTTGAGGGTCTGAAGGGTGAAATTATGCTCTTTTCTCAATGACGGTGATCAGGATCTGTTGTTCAAAGCACCACAAGGGTGATGTTGAGGGTCTGACGGGTGAAATTATGCTCTTTTCTCAATGACGGTGATCAGGATCTGTTGTTCAGAGCACCACAAGGGTGATGTTGAGGGTCTGAAGGGTGAAATTATGCTGTTTTCTCAATGACGGTAATCAGGTTCTGTTGTTCAGAGCACCACAAGAGTGATGTTGAGGGTCTGAAGGGTGAAATTATGCTCTTTTCTCAATGACGGTAATCAGCATCTGTTGTTCAAAGCACCACAAGAGTGATGTTGAGGGTCTGAAGGGTGAAATTATGCTCTTTTCTCAATCACGGTAATCAGGATCTGTTGTTCAAAGCACCACAAGGGTGATGTTGAGGGTCTGAAGGGTGAAATTATGCTCTTTTCTCAATGACGGTAATCAGGATCTGTTGTTCAAAGCATCACAAGGGTGATGTTGAGGGTCTGAAGGGTGAAATTATGCTCTTTTCTCAATGACGGTAATCACGTGGTGTTGTTCAAAGCACCACAAGGGTGATGTTGAGGGTCTGGAGGGTGAAATTATGCTCTTTTCTCAATGACGGTAATCAGGTTCTGTTGTTCAAAGCACCACAAGGGTGATGTTGAAGGTCTGACGGGTGAAATTAGGCTCTTTTCTCAATGACGGTAATCAGGTTCTGTTGTTCAAAGCACCACAAGAGTGATGTTGAGGGTCTGAAGGGTTAAATTATGCTCTTTTCTCAATTACGGTAATCAGGTTCTGTTGTTCAAAGCACCACAAGGGTGATGTTGAGGGTCTGAAGGGTGAAATTATGCTCTTTTCTCAATGACGGTAATCAGGTTCTGTTGTTCAAAGCACCACAAGGGTGATGTTGAGGGTCTGAAGGGTGAAATTATGCTCTTTTCTCAATGACGGTAATCAGGATCTGTTGTTCAAAGCACCACAAGGGTGATGTTGAGGGTCTGAAGGGTGAAATCATGCTCTTTTCTCAATGACGGTAATCAGGTGGTGTTGTTCAAAGCACCACAAGGGTGATGTTGAGGGTCTGAAGGGTGAAATCATGCTCTTTTCTCAATGACGGTAATCACGTGGTGTTGTTCAAAGCACCACAAGAGTGATGTTGAGGGTCTGAAGGGTGAAATTAGGCTCTTTTCTCAATGACGGTAATCAGGATCTGTTGTTCAAAGCACCACAAGGGTGATGTTGAGGGTCTGAAGGGTGAAATCATGCTCTTTCCTCAATGACGGTAATCAGGTGGTGTTGTTCAAAGCACCACAAGGGTGATGTTGAGGGTCTGAAGGGTGAAATTATGCTCTTTTCTCAATGAAGTTAATCAGGTTCTGTTGTTCAGAGCACCACAAGGGTGATGTCGAGGGTCTGAAGGGTGAAATTATGCTCTTTTCTCAATGACGGTAATCACGTGGTGTTGTTCAAAGCACCACAAGGGTGATGTTGAGGGTCTGAAGGGTGAAATTATGCTCTTTTCTCAATGACGGTAATCACGTGGTGTTGTTCAAAGCACCACAAGGGTGATGTTGAGGGTCTGAAGGGTGAAATTATGCTCTTTTCTCAATGACGGTAATCAGGTTCTGTTGTTCAAAGCACCACAAGGGTGATGTTGAGGGTCTGAAGGGTGAAATTATGCTCTTTTCTCAATGACGGTAATCAGGATCTGTTGTTCAAAGCACCACAAGGGTGATGTTGAGGGTCTGAAGGGTGAAATCATGCTCTTTTCTCAATGACGGTAATCAGGTGGTGTTGTTCAAAGCACCACAAGGGTGATGTTGAGGGTCTGAAGGGTGAAATTATGCTCTTTTCTCAATGACGGTAATCAGGTTCTGTTGTTCAAAGCACCACAAGGGTGATGTTGAGGGTCTGAAGGGTGAAATTATGCTCTTTTCTCAATGACGGTAATCAGGTTCTGTTGTTCAACGCACCACAAGGGTGATGTTGAGGGTCTGAAGGGTGATAGTATGCTCTTTTCTCAATGACGGTAATCAGGATCTGTTGTTCAAAGCACCACAAGGGTGATGTTGAGGGTCTGAAGGGTGAAATCATGCTCTTTTCTCAATGATGGTAATCAGGTGGTGTTGTTCAAAGCACCACAAGGGTGATGTTGAGGGTCTGAAGGGTGAAATCATGCTCTTTTCTCAATGATGGTAATCACGTGGTGTTGTTCAAAGCACCACAAGGGTGATGTTGAGGGTCTGGAGGGTGAAATTATGCTCTTTTCTCAATGACGGTAATCACGTGGTGTTGTTGAAAGCACCACAAGGGTGATGTTGAGGGTCTGAAGGGTGAAATCATGCTCTTTTCTCAATGAAGTTAATCAGGATCTGTTGTTCATAGCACCACAAGGGTGATGTTGAGGGTCTGAAGGGTGAAATTATGCTCTTTTCTCAATGACGGTAATCACGTGGTGTTGTTCAAAGCATCACAAGGGTGATGTTGAGGGTCTGAAGGGTGAAATTATGCTCTTTTCTCAATGACGGTAATCACGTGGTGTTGTTCAAAGCATCATAAGGGTGATGTTGAGGGTCTGAAGGGTGAAATTATGCTCTTTTCTCAATGACGGTAATCAGGTTCTGTTGTTCAAAGCACCACAAGGGTGATGTTGAGTGTCTGAAGGGTGAAATTATGCTCTTTTCTCAATGACTGTAAACAGGATCTGTTGTTCAAAGCACCACAAGGGTGATGTTGAGGGTCTGAAGGGTGAAATTATGCTCTTTTCTCAATGACGGTAATCAGGTTCTGTTGTTCAAAGCACCACAAGGGTGATGTTGAGGGTCTGAAGGGTGAAATTATGCTCTTTTCTCAATAAAGTTAATCAGGTGGTGTTGTTCAAAGCACCACAAGGGTGATGTTGAGGGTCTGAAGGGTGAAATTATGCTCTTTTCTCAATGACGGTAATCAGGTTCTGTTGTTCAAAGCACCACAAGGGTGATGTTGAGGGTCTGAAGGGTGAAATTATGCTCTTTTCTCAATGACGGTAATCAGGATCTGTTGTTCAGAGCACCACAAGGGTGATGTTGAGTGTCTGAAGGGTGAAATTATGCTCTTTTCTCAATGACGGTAATCAGGTTCTGTTGTTCAAAGCACCACAAGGGTGATGTTAACGGTCTGAAGGGTGAAACTATGCTCTTTTCTCAATGAAGTTAATCAGGTTCTGTTGTTCAAAGCACCACAAGGGTGATGTTGAGGGTCTGAAGGGTGAAATTATGCTCTTTTCTCAATGACGGTAATCACGTGGTGTTGTTCAAAGCACCACAAGGGTGATGTTGAGGGTCTGAAGGATGAAATTATGCTCTTTTCTCAATGACGGTAATCAGGTTCTGTTGTTCAAAGCACCACAAGAGTGATGTTCAGGGTCTGAAGGATGAAATTATGCTCTTTTCTCAATGACTGTAATCACGTGGTGTTGTTGAAAGCACCACAAGAGTGATGTTGGGGGTCTGAAGGGTGAAATTATGCTCTTTTCTCAATGACGGTAATCACGTGGTGTTGTTCAAAGCACCACAAGGGTGATGTTGAGGGTGTGAAGGGTGGAATTATGCTCTTTTCTCAATGACGGTAATCAGGTTCTGTTGTTCAAAGCACCTCAAGAGTGATGTTGAGGGTCTGAAGGATGAAATTATGCTCTTTTCTCAATGACGGTAATCAGGTTCTGTTGTTCAAAGCACCACAAGGGTGATGATGAGGGTCTGAAGGGTGAAATTATGCTCTTTTCTCAATGACGGTAATCAGGTCCTGTTGTTCAGGGCACCACAAGGGTGATGTTGAGGGTCTGAAGGGTGAAATTATGCTCTTTTCTCAATGACGGTAATCAGGTTCTGTTGTTCAAAGCACCACAAGGGTGATGTTGAGGGTCTGAAGGGTGAAATTATGCTCTTTTCTCGAAGACGGTAATCAGGATCTGTTGTTCAGAGCACCACAAGGGTGATGTTGAGTGTCTGAAGGGTGAAATTATGCTCTTTTCTCAATGACGGTAATCACGTGGGGTTGTTCAAAGCACCACAAGAGTTATGTTGAGGGTCTGAAGGGTGAAATTATGCTCTTTTCTCAATGAAGGTAATCAGGATCTGTTGTTCAAAGCACCACAAGGGTGATGTTAACGGTCTGAAGGGTGAAATTATGCTCTTTTCTCAATGAAGTTAATCAGGTTCTGTTGTTCAGGGCACCACAAGGGTGATGTTGAGGGTCTGAAGGGTGAAATTATGCTCTTTTCTCAATGTCGGTAATCAGGTTCTGTTGTTCAAAGCACCACAAGAGTGATGTCGAGGGTCTGAAGGGTGAAATTATGATCTTTTCTCAATGACGGTAATCAGGATCTGTTGTTCAGAGCACCACAAGGGTGATGTTGAGTGTCTGAAGGGTGAAATTATGCTCTTTTCTCAATGACGGTAATCAGGTTCTGTTGTTCAAAGCACCACAAGGGTGATGTTGAGGGTCTGAAGGGTGAAATTATGCTCTTTTCTCAATGACTGTAATCAGGTTCTGTTGTTCAAAGCACCACAAGAGTGATGTTGAGTGTCTGAAGGGTGAAATTATGCTCTTTTCTCAATGACTGTAAACAGGATCTGTTGTTCAAAGCACCACAAGAGTGATGTTGAGGGTCTGAAGGGTGAAATTATGCTCTTTTCTCAATGACGGTAATCAGGTTCTGTTGTTCAAAGCACCACAAGGGTGATGTTAACGGTCTGAAGGGTGAAATTATGCTCTTTTCTCAATGAAGTTAATCAGGTTCTGTTGTTCAGGGCACCACAAGGGTGATGTTGAGGGTCTGAAGGGTGAAATTATGCTCTTTTCTCAATGACGGTAATCAGGTTCTGTTGTTCAAAGCACCACAAGAGTGATGTCGAGGGTCTGAAGGGTGAAATTATGCTCTTTTCTCAATGACGGTAATCAGGATCTGTTGTTCAAAGCACCACAAGGGTGATGTTGAGGGTCTGAAGGGTGAAATTATGCTCTTCTCTCAATGAGGGTATTCAGGTTCTGTTGTTCAAAGCACCACAAGGGTGATGTTGAGGGTCTGAAGGGTGAAATTATGCTCTTTTCTCAATGACGGTAATCAGGTTCTGTTGTTCAAAGCACCACAAGAGTGATGTTGAGGGTCTGAAGGGTGAAATTATGCTCTTTTCTCAATGACGGTAATCAGGATCTGTTGTTCAAAGCACCACAAGGGTGATGTTAACGGTCTGAAGGGTGAAATTATGCTCTTTTCTCAATGACGGTAATCAGGTTCTGTTGTTCAAAGCACCACAAGGGTGATGTTGAGGGTCTGAAGGGTGAAATTATGCTCTTTTCTCAATGACTGTAATCAGGTTCTGTTGTTCAAAGCACCACAAGAGTGATGTTGAGGGTCTGAAGGGTGAAATTATGCTCTTTTCTCAATGACGGTAATCAGGATCTGTTGTTCAAAGCACCACAAGGGTGATGTTAACGGTCTGAAGGGTGAAATCATGCTCCTTTCTCAATGAAGTTAATCAAGATCTGTTGTTCAAAGCACCACAAGAGTGATGTTGAGGATCTGAAGGGTGAAATTATGCTCTTTTCTCAATGACGGTAATCAGGTTCTGTTGTTCAAAGCACCACAAGGGTGATGTTGAGGGTCTGAAGGGTGAAATTATGCTCTTTTCTCAATGACGGTAATCAGGATCTGTTGTTCAGAGCACCACAAGGGTGATGTTGAGTGTCTGAAGGGTGAAATTATGCTCTTTTCTCAATGACGGTAATCAGGTTCTGTTGTTCAAAGCACCACAAGGGTGATGTTGAGGGTCTGAAGGGTGAAATTATGCTCTTTTCTCAATGACGGTAATCAGGATCTGTTGTTCAGAGCACCACAAGGGTGATGTTGAGTGTCTGAAGGGTGAAATTATGCTCTTTTCTCAATGACGGTAATCACGTGGTGTTGTTCAAAGCATCACAAGGGTGATGTTGAGGGTCTGAAGGGTGAAATTATGCTCTTTTCTCAATGAAGTTAATCACGTTCTGTTGTTCAAAGCACCACAACAGTGATGTTGAGGGTCTGAAGGGTGAAATTATGCTCTTTTCTCAATGACGGTAATCAGGATCTGTTGTTCAAAGCACCACAAGGGTGATGTTGGGGGTCTGAAGGGTGAAATTATGCTCTTTTCTCAATGACGGTAATCAGGTTCTGTTGTTCAGAGCACCACAAGGGTGATGTTGAGGGTCTGAAGGGTGAAATTATGCTCTTTTCTCAATGACGGTAATCAGGATCTGTTGTTCAAAGCACCACAAGGGTGATGTTGAGGGTCTGAAGGGTGAAATTATGCTCTTTTCTCAATGACGGTAATCAGGATCTGTTGTTCAAAGCACCACAAGGGTGATGTTGAGGGTCTGAAGGGTGAAATTATGCTCTTTTCTCAATGACGGTAATCAGGTTCTGTTGTTCAGAGCACCACAAGGGTGATGTTGAGGGTCTGAAGGGTGAAATTATGCTCTTTTCTCAATGACGGTAATCAGGTTCTGTTGTTCAAAGCACCACAAGAGTGATGTTGAGGGTCTGAAGTGTGAAATTATGCTCTTTTCTCAATGACGGTGATCAGGATCTGTTGTTCAGAGCACCACAAGGGTGATGTTGAGGGTCTGAAGGGTGAAATTATGCTCTTTTCTCAATGACGGTAATCAGGTTCTGTTGTTCAAAGCACCACAAGAGTGATGTTGAGGGTCTGAAGGGTGAAATTATGCTCTTTTCTCAATGACGGTAATCAGGTTCTGTTGTTCAGAGCACCACAAGAGTGATGTTGAGGGTCTGAAGGGTGAAATTATGCTCTTTTCTCAATGACGGTAATCAGGTTCTGTTGTTCAAAGCACCACAAGGGTGATGTTGAGGGTCTGAAGGGTGAAATTATGCTCTTTTCTCAATGAAGTTAATCAGGATCTGTTGTTCAAAGCACCACAAGGGTGATGTTGAGTGTCTGAAGGGTGAAATTATGCTCTTTTCTCAATGACGGTAATCAGGATCTGTTGTTCAAAGCACCACAAGGGTGATGTTGAGTGTCTGAAGGGTGAAATTATGCTCTTTTCTCAATGAAGTTAATCAGGATCTGTTGTTCAAAGCACCAAAAGGGTGATGTTGAGTGTCTGAAGGGTGAAATTATGCTCTTTTCTCAATGAAGTTAATCAGGATCTGTTGTTCAAAGCACCACAAGGGTGATGTTGAGTGTCTGAAGGGTGAAATTATGCTCTTTTCTCAATGACGGTAATCAGGATCTGTTGTTCAAAGCACCACAAGGGTGATGTTGAGTGTCTGAAGGGTGAAATTATGCTCTTTTCTCAATGAAGTTAATCAGGATCTGTTGTTCAAAGCACCACAAGGGTGATGTTGAGGGTCTGACGGGTGAAATTATGCTCTTTTCTCAATGAAGTTAATCACGTGGTGTTGTTCAGAGCACCACAAGGGTGATGTTGAGGGTCTGAAGGGTGAAATTATGCTCTTTTCTCAATGAAGTTAATCAGGATCTGTTGTTCAAAGCACCACAAGGGTGATGTTGAGTGTCTGAAGGGTGAAATTATGCTCTTTTCTCACTGACGGTGATCAGGATCTGTTGTTCAGAGCACCACAAGGGTGATGTTGAGGGTCTGAAGGGTGAAATTATGCTCTTTTCTCAATGAAGTTAATCAGGATCTGTTGTTCAAAGCACCACAAGGGTGATGTTGAGGGTCTGACGGGTGGAATTATGCTCTTTTCTCAATGACCGTAATCAGGATCTGTTGTTCAGAGCACCACAAGTGTGATGTTGAGGGTCTGAAGGGTGAAATTATGCTCTTTTCTCAATGACTGTAATCAGGTTCTGTTGTTCAGAGCACCACAAGAGTGATGTTGAGGGTCTGAAGGGTGAAATTATGCTCTTTTCTCAATGACGGTGATCAGGATCTGTTGTTCAGAGCACCACAAGGGTGATGTTGAGGGTCTGAAGGGTGAAATTATGCTCTTTTCTCAATGACGGTGATCAGGATCTGTTGTTCAAAGCACCACAAGGGTGATGTTGAGGGTCTGACGGGTGAAATTATGCTCTTTTCTCAATGACGGTGATCAGGATCTGTTGTTCAGAGCACCACAAGGGTGATGTTGAGGGTCTGAAGGGTGAAATTATGCTGTTTTCTCAATGACGGTAATCAGGTTCTGTTGTTCAGAGCACCACAAGAGTGATGTTGAGGGTCTGAAGGGTGAAATTATGCTCTTTTCTCAATGACGGTAATCAGCATCTGTTGTTCAAAGCACCACAAGAGTGATGTTGAGGGTCTGAAGGGTGAAATTATGCTCTTTTCTCAATCACGGTAATCAGGATCTGTTGTTCAAAGCACCACAAGGGTGATGTTGAGGGTCTGAAGGGTGAAATTATGCTCTTTTCTCAATGACGGTAATCAGGATCTGTTGTTCAAAGCATCACAAGGGTGATGTTGAGGGTCTGAAGGGTGAAATTATGCTCTTTTCTCAATGACGGTAATCACGTGGTGTTGTTCAAAGCACCACAAGGGTGATGTTGAGGGTCTGGAGGGTGAAATTATGCTCTTTTCTCAATGACGGTAATCAGGTTCTGTTGTTCAAAGCACCACAAGGGTGATGTTGAAGGTCTGAAGGGTGAAATTAGGCTCTTTTCTCAATGACGGTAATCAGGTTCTGTTGTTCAAAGCACCACAAGAGTGATGTTGAGGGTCTGAAGGGTTAAATTATGCTCTTTTCTCAATTACGGTAATCAGGTTCTGTTGTTCAAAGCACCACAAGGGTGATGTTGAGGGTCTGAAGGGTGAAATTATGCTCTTTTCTCAATGACGGTAATCAGGTTCTGTTGTTCAAAGCACCACAAGGGTGATGTTGAGGGTCTGAAGGGTGAAATTATGCTCTTTTCTCAATGACGGTAATCAGGATCTGTTGTTCAAAGCACCACAAGGGTGATGTTGAGGGTCTGAAGGGTGAAATCATGCTCTTTTCTCAATGACGGTAATCAGGTGGTGTTGTTCAAAGCACCACAAGGGTGATGTTGAGGGTCTGAAGGGTGAAATCATGCTCTTTTCTCAATGACGGTAATCACGTGGTGTTGTTCAAAGCACCACAAGAGTGATGTTGAGGGTCTGAAGGGTGAAATTAGGCTCTTTTCTCAATGACGGTAATCAGGATCTGTTGTTCAAAGCACCACAAGGGTGATGTTGAGGGTCTGAAGGGTGAAATCATGCTCTTTCCTCAATGACGGTAATCAGGTGGTGTTGTTCAAAGCACCACAAGGGTGATGTTGAGGGTCTGAAGGGTGAAATTATGCTCTTTTCTCAATGAAGTTAATCAGGTTCTGTTGTTCAGAGCACCACAAGGGTGATGTCGAGGGTCTGAAGGGTGAAATTATGCTCTTTTCTCAATGACGGTAATCACGTGGTGTTGTTCAAAGCACCACAAGGGTGATGTTGAGGGTCTGAAGGGTGAAATTATGCTCTTTTCTCAATGACGGTAATCACGTGGTGTTGTTCAAAGCACCACAAGGGTGATGTTGAGGGTCTGAAGGGTGAAATTATGCTCTTTTCTCAATGACGGTAATCAGGTTCTGTTGTTCAAAGCACCACAAGGGTGATGTTGAGGGTCTGAAGGGTGAAATTATGCTCTTTTCTCAATGACGGTAATCAGGATCTGTTGTTCAAAGCACCACAAGGGTGATGTTGAGGGTCTGAAGGGTGAAATCATGCTCTTTTCTCAATGACGGTAATCAGGTGGTGTTGTTCAAAGCACCACAAGGGTGATGTTGAGGGTCTGAAGGGTGAAATTATGCTCTTTTCTCAATGACGGTAATCAGGTTCTGTTGTTCAAAGCACCACAAGGGTGATGTTGAGGGTCTGAAGGGTGAAATTATGCTCTTTTCTCAATGACGGTAATCAGGTTCTGTTGTTCAACGCACCACAAGGGTGATGTTGAGGGTCTGAAGGGTGATAGTATGCTCTTTTCTCAATGACGGTAATCAGGATCTGTTGTTCAAAGCACCACAAGGGTGATGTTGAGGGTCTGAAGGGTGAAATCATGCTCTTTTCTCAATGATGGTAATCAGGTGGTGTTGTTCAAAGCACCACAAGGGTGATGTTGAGGGTCTGAAGGGTGAAATCATGCTCTTTTCTCAATGATGGTAATCACGTGGTGTTGTTCAAAGCACCACAAGGGTGATGTTGAGGGTCTGGAGGGTGAAATTATGCTCTTTTCTCAATGACGGTAATCACGTGGTGTTGTTGAAAGCACCACAAGGGTGATGTTGAGGGTCTGAAGGGTGAAATCATGCTCTTTTCTCAATGAAGTTAATCAGGATCTGTTGTTCATAGCACCACAAGGGTGATGTTGAGGGTCTGAAGGGTGAAATTATGCTCTTTTCTCAATGACGGTAATCACGTGGTGTTGTTCAAAGCATCACAAGGGTGATGTTGAGGGTCTGAAGGGTGAAATTATGCTCTTTTCTCAATGACGGTAATCACGTGGTGTTGTTCAAAGCATCATAAGGGTGATGTTGAGGGTCTGAAGGGTGAAATTATGCTCTTTTCTCAATGACGGTAATCAGGTTCTGTTGTTCAAAGCACCACAAGGGTGATGTTGAGTGTCTGAAGGGTGAAATTATGCTCTTTTCTCAATGACTGTAAACAGGATCTGTTGTTCAAAGCACCACAAGGGTGATGTTGAGGGTCTGAAGGGTGAAATTATGCTCTTTTCTCAATGACGGTAATCAGGTTCTGTTGTTCAAAGCACCACAAGGGTGATGTTGAGGGTCTGAAGGGTGAAATTATGCTCTTTTCTCAATAAAGTTAATCAGGTGGTGTTGTTCAAAGCACCACAAGGGTGATGTTGAGGGTCTGAAGGGTGAAATTATGCTCTTTTCTCAATGACGGTAATCAGGTTCTGTTGTTCAAAGCACCACAAGGGTGATGTTGAGGGTCTGAAGGGTGAAATTATGCTCTTTTCTCAATGACGGTAATCAGGATCTGTTTTTCAGAGCACCACAAGGGTGATGTTGAGTGTCTGAAGGGTGAAATTATGCTCTTTTCTCAATGACGGTAATCAGGTTCTGTTGTTCAAAGCACCACAAGGGTGATGTTAACGGTCTGAAGGGTGAAACTATGCTCTTTTCTCAATGAAGTTAATCAGGTTCTGTTGTTCAAAGCACCACAAGGGTGATGTTGAGGGTCTGAAGGGTGAAATTATGCTCTTTTCTCAATGACGGTAATCACGTGGTGTTGTTCAAAGCACCACAAGGGTGATGTTGAGGGTCTGAAGGATGAAATTATGCTCTTTTCTCAATGACGGTAATCAGGTTCTGTTGTTCAAAGCACCACAAGAGTGATGTTCAGGGTCTGAAGGATGAAATTATGCTCTTTTCTCAATGACTGTAATCACGTGGTGTTGTTGAAAGCACCACAAGAGTGATGTTGGGGGTCTGAAGGGTGAAATTATGCTCTTTTCTCAATGACGGTAATCACGTGGTGTTGTTCAAAGCACCACAAGGGTGATGTTGAGGGTGTGAAGGGTGGAATTATGCTCTTTTCTCAATGACGGTAATCAGGTTCTGTTGTTCAAAGCACCTCAAGAGTGATGTTGAGGGTCTGAAGGATGAAATTATGCTCTTTTCTCAATGACGGTAATCAGGTTCTGTTGTTCAAAGCACCACAAGGGTGATGATGAGGGTCTGAAGGGTGAAATTATGCTCTTTTCTCAATGACGGTAATCAGGTCCTGTTGTTCAGGGCACCACAAGGGTGATGTTGAGGGTCTGAAGGGTGAAATTATGCTCTTTTCTCAATGACGGTAATCAGGTTCTGTTGTTCAAAGCACCACAAGGGTGATGTTGAGGGTCTGAAGGGTGAAATTATGCTCTTTTCTCGAAGACGGTAATCAGGATCTGTTGTTCAGAGCACCACAAGGGTGATGTTGAGTGTCTGAAGGGTGAAATTATGCTCTTTTCTCAATGACGGTAATCACGTGGGGTTGTTCAAAGCACCACAAGAGTTATGTTGAGGGTCTGAAGGGTGAAATTATGCTCTTTTCTCAATGAAGGTAATCAGGATCTGTTGTTCAAAGCACCACAAGGGTGATGTTAACGGTCTGAAGGGTGAAATTATGCTCTTTTCTCAATGAAGTTAATCAGGTTCTGTTGTTCAGGGCACCACAAGGGTGATGTTGAGGGTCTGAAGGGTGAAATTATGCTCTTTTCTCAATGTCGGTAATCAGGTTCTGTTGTTCAAAGCACCACAAGAGTGATGTCGAGGGTCTGAAGGGTGAAATTATGATCTTTTCTCAATGACGGTAATCAGGATCTGTTGTTCAGAGCACCACAAGGGTGATGTTGAGTGTCTGAAGGGTGAAATTATGCTCTTTTCTCAATGACGGTAATCAGGTTCTGTTGTTCAAAGCACCACAAGGGTGATGTTGAGGGTCTGAAGGGTGAAATTATGCTCTTTTCTCAATGACTGTAATCAGGTTCTGTTGTTCAAAGCACCACAAGAGTGATGTTGAGTGTCTGAAGGGTGAAATTATGCTCTTTTCTCAATGACTGTAAACAGGATCTGTTGTTCAAAGCACCACAAGAGTGATGTTGAGGGTCTGAAGGGTGAAATTATGCTCTTTTCTCAATGACGGTAATCAGGTTCTGTTGTTCAAAGCACCACAAGGGTGATGTTAACGGTCTGAAGGGTGAAATTATGCTCTTTTCTCAATGAAGTTAATCAGGTTCTGTTGTTCAGGGCACCACAAGGGTGATGTTGAGGGTCTGAAGGGTGAAATTATGCTCTTTTCTCAATGACGGTAATCAGGTTCTGTTGTTCAAAGCACCACAAGAGTGATGTCGAGGGTCTGAAGGGTGAAATTATGCTCTTTTCTCAATGACGGTAATCAGGATCTGTTGTTCAAAGCACCACAAGGGTGATGTTGAGGGTCTGAAGGGTGAAATTATGCTCTTCTCTCAATGAGGGTATTCAGGTTCTGTTGTTCAAAGCACCACAAGGGTGATGTTGAGGGTCTGAAGGGTGAAATTATGCTCTTTTCTCAATGACGGTAATCAGGTTCTGTTGTTCAAAGCACCACAAGAGTGATGTTGAGGGTCTGAAGGGTGAAATTATGCTCTTTTCTCAATGACGGTAATCAGGATCTGTTGTTCAAAGCACCACAAGGGTGATGTTAACGGTCTGAAGGGTGAAATTATGCTCTTTTCTCAATGACGGTAATCAGGTTCTGTTGTTCAAAGCACCACAAGGGTGATGTTGAGGGTCTGAAGGGTGAAATTATGCTCTTTTCTCAATGACGGTAATCAGGTTCTGTTGTTCAAAGCACCACAAGAGTGATGTTGAGGGTCTGAAGGGTGAAATTATGCTCTTTTCTCAATGACGGTAATCAGGATCTGTTGTTCAAAGCACCACAAGGGTGATGTTAACGGTCTGAAGGGTGAAATCATGCTCCTTTCTCAATGAAGTTAATCAAGATCTGTTGTTCAAAGCACCACAAGAGTGATGTTGAGGATCTGAAGGGTGAAATTATGCTCTTTTCTCAATGACGGTAATCAGGTTCTGTTGTTCAAAGCACCACAAGGGTGATGTTGAGGGTCTGAAGGGTGAAATTATGCTCTTTTCTCAATGACGGTAATCAGGATCTGTTGTTCAGAGCACCACAAGGGTGATGTTGAGTGTCTGAAGGGTGAAATTATGCTCTTTTCTCAATGACGGTAATCAGGTTCTGTTGTTCAAAGCACCACAAGGGTGATGTTGAGGGTCTGAAGGGTGAAATTATGCTCTTTTCTCAATGACGGTAATCAGGATCTGTTGTTCAGAGCACCACAAGGGTGATGTTGAGTGTCTGAAGGGTGAAATTATGCTCTTTTCTCAATGACGGTAATCACGTGGTGTTGTTCAAAGCATCACAAGGGTGATGTTGAGGGTCTGAAGGGTGAAATTATGCTCTTTTCTCAATGAAGTTAATCACGTTCTGTTGTTCAAAGCACCACAACAGTGATGTTGAGGGTCTGAAGGGTGAAATTATGCTCTTTTCTCAATGACGGTAATCAGGATCTGTTGTTCAAAGCACCACAAGGGTGATGTTGGGGGTCTGAAGGGTGAAATTATGCTCTTTTCTCAATGACGGTAATCAGGTTCTGTTGTTCAGAGCACCACAAGGGTGATGTTGAGGGTCTGAAGGGTGAAATTATGCTCTTTTCTCAATGACGGTAATCAGGATCTGTTGTTCAAAGCACCACAAGGGTGATGTTGAGGGTCTGAAGGGTGAAATTATGCTCTTTTCTCAATGACGGTAATCAGGATCTGTTGTTCAAAGCACCACAAGGGTGATGTTGAGGGTCTGAAGGGTGAAATTATGCTCTTTTCTCAATGACGGTAATCAGGTTCTGTTGTTCAGAGCACCACAAGGGTGATGTTGAGGGTCTGAAGGGTGAAATTATGCTCTTTTCTCAATGACGGTAATCAGGTTCTGTTGTTCAAAGCACCACAAGAGTGATGTTGAGGGTCTGAAGGGTGAAATTATGCTCTTTTCTCAATGACGGTGATCAGGATCTGTTGTTCAGAGCACCACAAGGGTGATGTTGAGGGTCTGAAGGGTGAAATTATGCTCTTTTCTCAATGACGGTAATCAGGTTCTGTTGTTCAAAGCACCACAAGAGTGATGTTGAGGGTCTGAAGGGTGAAATTATGCTCTTTTCTCAATGACGGTAATCAGGTTCTGTTGTTCAGAGCACCACAAGAGTGATGTTGAGGGTCTGAAGGGTGAAATTATGCTCTTTTCTCAATGACGGTAATCAGGTTCTGTTGTTCAAAGCACCACAAGGGTGATGTTGAGGGTCTGAAGGGTGAAATTATGCTCTTTTCTCAATGACGGTAATCAGGTTCTGTTGTTCAAAGCACCACAAGGGTGATGTTGAGGGTCTGAAGGGTGAAATTATGCTCTTTTCTCAATGACGGTAATCAGGTTCTGTTGTTCAGAGCACCACAAGGGTGATGTTGAGGGTCTGAAGGGTGAAATTATGCTCTTCTCTCAATGACGGTAATCAGGTTCTGTTGTTCAAAGCACCACAAGAGTGATGTTGAGGGTCTGAAGGGTGAAATTATGCTCTTTTCTCAATGACGGTAATCACGTGGTGTTGTTCAAAGCATCACAAGAGTGATGTTGAGGGTCTGGAGGGTGGAATTAGGCTCTTTTCTCAATGACTGTAATCAGGTTCTGTTGTTCAAAGCACCACAGGGGTGATGTTGAGGGTCTGAAGGGTGAAATTATACTCTTTTCTCAATGACGGTAATCACGTGGTGTTGTTCAAGGCACCACAAGAGTGATGTTGAGGGTCTGAAGGGTGAAATTATGCTCTCTTCTCAATGACGGTAATCACGTGGTGTTGTTCAAAGCACCACAAGAGTGATGTTGAGGGTCTGAAGGGTGAAATTATGCTCTTTTCTCAATGACGGTAATCAGGTTCTGTTGTTCAGAGCACCACAAGGGTGATGTTGAGGGTCTGAAGGGTGAAATTATGCTCTTTTCTCAATGACGGTAATCAGGTTCTGTTGTTCGAAGCACCACAAGGGTGATGTTAACGGTCTGAAGGGTGAAATTATGCTCTTTTCTCAATGAAGTTAATCAGGTTCTGTTGTTCAAAGCACCACAAGGGTGATGTTGAGGGTCTGAAGGGTGAAATTATGCTCTTTTCTCAATGACGGTAATCACGTGGTGTTGTTCAAAGCACCACAAGGGTGATGTTGAGGGTCTGAAGGATGAAATTATGCTCTTTTCTCAATGACGGTAATCAGGTTCTGTTGTTCAAAGCACCACAAGAGTGATGTTCAGGGTCTGAAGGATGAAATTATGCTCTTTTCTCAATGACTGTAATCACGTGGTGTTGTTGAAAGCACCACAAGAGTGATGTTGGGGGTCTGAAGGGTGAAATTATGCTCTTTTCTCAATGACGGTAATCACGTGGTGTTGTTCAAAGCACCACAAGGGTGATGTTGAGGGTGTGAAGGGTGGAATTATGCTTTTTTCTCAATGACGGTAATCAGGTACTGTTGTTCAAAGCACCACAAGAGTGATGTTGAGGGTCTGAAGGATGAAATTATGCTCTTTTCTCAATGACGGTAATCAGGTTCTGTTGTTCAAAGCACCACAAGGGTGATGATGAGGGTCTGAAGGGTGAAATTATGCTCTTTTCTCAATGACGGTAATCAGGTCCTTTTGTTCAGGGCACCACAAGGGTGATGTTGAGGGTCTGAAGGGTGAAATTATGCTCTTTTCTCAATGACGGTAATCAGGTTCTGTTGTTCAAAGCACCACAAGGGTGATGTTGAGGGTCTGAAGGGTGAAATTATGCTCTTTTCTCGATGACGGTAATCAGGATCTGTTGTTCAGAGCACCACAAGGGTGATGTTGAGTGTCTGAAGGGTGAAATTATGCTCTTTTCTCAATGACGGTAATCACGTGGGGTTGTTCAAAGCACCACAAGAGTGATGTTGAGGGTCTGAAGGATGAAATTATGCTCTTTTCTCAATGACGGTAATCAGGATCTGTTGTTCAAAGCACCACAAGGGTGATGTTAACGGTCTGAAGGGTGAAATTATGCTCTTTTCTCAATGAAGTTAATCAGGTTCTGTTGTTCAGGGCACCACAAGGGTGATGTTGAGGGTCTGAAGGGTGAAATTATGCTCTTTTCTCAATGTCGGTAATCAGGTTCTGTTGTTCAAAGCACCACAAGAGTGATGTCGAGGGTCTGAAGGGTGAAATTATGCTCTTTTCTCAATGACGGTAATCAGGATCTGTTGTTCAGAGCACCACAAGGGTGATGTTGAGTGTCTGAAGGGTGAAATTATGCTCTTTTCTCAATGACGGTAATCAGGTTCTGTTGTTCAAAGCACCACAAGGGTGATGTTGAGGGTCTGAAGGGTGAAATTATGCTCTTTTCTCAATGACTGTAATCAGGTTCTGTTGTTCAAAGCACCACAAGAGTGATGTTGAGTGTCTGAAGGGTGAAATTATGCTCTTTTCTCAATGACTGTAAACAGGATCTGTTGTTCAAAGCACCACAAGGGTGATGTTGAGGGTCTGAAGGGTGAAATTATGCTCTTTTCTCAATGACGGTAATCAGGTTCTGTTGTTCAAAGCACCACAAGGGTGATGTTAACGGTCTGAAGGGTGAAATTATGCTCTTTTCTCAATGAAGTTAATCAGGTTCTGTTGTTCAGGGCACCACAAGGGTGATGTTGAGGGTCTGAAGGGTGAAATTATGCTCTTTTCTCAATGACGCTAATCAGGTTCTGTTGTTCAAAGCACCACAAGAGTGATGTCGAGGGTCTGAAGGGTGAAATTATGCTCTTTTCTCAATGACGGTAATCAGGATCTGTTGTTCAAAGCACCACAAGGGTGATGTTGAGGGTCTGAAGGGTGAAATTATGCTCTTCTCTCAATGACGGTATTCAGGTTCTGTTGTTCAAAGCACCACAAGGGTGATGTTGAGGGTCTGAAGGGTGAAATTATGCTCTTTTCTCAATGACGGTAATCAGGTTCTGTTGTTCAAAGCTCCACAAGAGTGATGTTGAGGGTCTGAAGGGTGAAATTATGCTCTTTTCTCAATGACGGTAATCAGGATCTGTTGTTCAAAGCACCACAAGGGTGATGTTAACGGTCTGAAGGGTGAAATTATGCTCTTTTCTCAATGACGGTAATCAGGTTCTGTTGTTCAAAGCACCACAAGGGTGATGTTGAGGGTCTGAAGGGTGAAATTATGCTCTTTTCTCAATGACGGTAATCAGGTTCTGTTGTTCAAAGCACCACAAGAGTGATGTTGAGGGTCTGAAGGGTGAAATTATGCTCTTTTCTCAATGACGGTAATCAGGATCTGTTGTTCAAAGCACCACAAGGGTGATGTTAACGGTCTGAAGGGTGAAATTATGCTCTTTTCTCAATGAAGTTCATCAAGATCTGTTGTTCAAAGCACCACAAGAGTGATGTTGAGGATCTGAAGGGTGAAATTATGCTCTTTTCTCAATGACGGTAATCAGGTTCTGTTGTTCAAAGCACCACAAGGGTGATGTTGAGGGTCTGAAGGGTGAAATTATGCTCTTTTCTCAATGACGGTAATCAGGATCTGTTGTTCAGAGCACCACAAGGGTGATGTTGAGTGTCTGAAGGGTGAAATTATGCTCTTTTCTCAATGACGGTAATCAGGTTCTGTTGTTCAAAGCACCACAAGGGTGATGTTGAGGGTCTGAAGGGTGAAATTATGCTCTTTTCTCAATGACGGTAATCAGGATCTGTTGTTCAGAGCACCACAAGGGTGATGTTGAGTATCTGAAGGGTGAAATTATGCTCTTTTCTCAATGACGGTAATCACGTGGTGTTGTTCAAAGCATCACAAGAGTGATGTTGAGGGTCTGAAGGGTGAAATTATGCTCTTTTCTCAATGACGGTAATCAGGTTCTGTTGTTCAAAGCACCACAAGAGTGATGTTGAGGGTCTGAAGGGTGAAATTATGCTCTTTTCTCAATGACGGTAATCAGGATCTGTTGTTCAAAGCACCACAAGGGTGATGTTGAGGGTCTGAAGGGTGAAATTATGCTCTTTTCTCAATGACGGTAATCAGGTTCTGTTGTTCAAAGCACCACAAGAGTGATGTTGAGGGTCTGAAGGGTGAAATTATGCTCTTTTCTCAATGACGGTAATCAGGATCTGTTGTTCAAAGCACCACAAGGGTGATGTTAACGGTCTGAAGGGTGAAATTATGCTCTTTTCTCTATGAAGTTAATCAGGTTCTGTTGTTCAGGGCACCACAAGGGTGATGTTGAGGGTCTGAAGGGTGAAATTATGCTCTTTTCTCAACGACGGTAATCAGGTTCTGTTGTTCAAAGCACCACAAGAGTGATGTCGAGGGTCTGAAGGGTGAAATTATGCTCTTTTCTCAATGACGGTAATCAGGATCTGTTGTTCAAAGCACCACAAGGGTGATGTTGAGGGTCTGAAGGGTGAAATTATGCTCTTTTCTCAATGACGGTAATCAGGTTCTGTTGTTCAGAGCACCACAAGGGTGATGTTGAGGGTCTGAAGGGTGAAATTATGCTCTTTTCTCAATGACGGTAATCAGGTTCTGTTGTTCAAAGCACCACAAGGGTGATGTTGAGGGTCTGAAGGGTGAAATTATGCTCTTTTCTCAATGAAGTTAATCAGGTTCTGTTGTTCAAAGCACCACAAGAGTGATGTTGAGGGTCTGATGGGTGAAATTATGCTCTTTTCTCAATGACGGTAATCAGGATCTGTTGTTCAAAGCACCACAAGGGTGATGTTGAGGGTCTGAAGGGTGAAATTATGCTCTTTTCTCAATGACGGTAATCAGGTTCTGTTGTTCAGAGCACCACAAGGGTGATGTTGAGGGTCTGAAGGGTGAAATTATGCTCTTTTCTCAATGACGGTAATCAGGATCTGTTGTTCAAAGCACCACAAGGGTGATGTTGAGGGTCTGAAGGGTGAAATTATGCTCTTTTCTCAATGACGGTAATCAGGATCTGTTGTTCAAAGCACCACAAGGGTGATGTTGAGGGTCTGAAGGGTGAAATTATGCTCTTTTCTCAATGACGGTAATCAGGTTCTGTTGTTCAGAGCACCACAAGGGTGATGTTGAGGGTCTGAAGGGTGAAATTATGCTCATTTCTCAATGACGGTAATCAGGTTCTGTTGTTCAAAGCACCACAAGATTGATGTTGAGGGTCTGAAGGGTGAAATTATGCTCTTTTCTCAATGACGGTGATCAGGATCTGTTGTTCAGAGCACCACAAGGGTGATGTTGAGGGTCTGAAGGGTGAAATTATGCTCTTTTCTCAATGACGGTAATCAGGTTCTGTTGTTCAAAGCACCACAAGAGTGATGTTGAGGGTCTGAAGGGTGAAATTATGCTCTTTTCTCAATGACGGTAATCAGGTACTGTTGTTCAGAGCACCACAAGAGTGATGTTGAGGGTCTGAAGGGTGAATTATGCTCTTTTCTCAATGACGGTAATCAGGTTCTGTTGTTCAAAGCACCACAAGGGTGATGTTGAGGGTCTGAAGGGTGAAATTATGCTCTTTTCTCAATGACGGTAATCAGGTTCTGTTGTTCAAAGCACCACAAGGGTGATGTTGAGGGTCTGAAGGGTGAAATTATGCTCTTTTCTCAATGACGGTAATCAGGTTCTGTTGTTCAGAGCACCACAAGGGTGATGTTGAGGGTCTGAAGGATGAAATTATGCTCTACTCTCAATGACGGTAATCAGGTTCTGTTGTTCAAAGCACCACAAGAGTGATGTTGAGGGTCTGAAGGGTGAAATTATGCTCTTTTCTCAATGACGGTAATCACGTGGTGTTGTTCAAAGCATCACAAGAGTGATGTTGAGGGTCTGGAGGGTGGAATTAGGCTCTTTTCTCAATGACTGTAATCAGGTTCTGTTGTTCAAAGCACCACAGGGGTGATGTTGAGGGTCTGAAGGGTGAAATTATGCTCTTTTCTCAATGACGGTAATCACGTGGTGTTGTTCAAGGCACCACAAGAGTGATGTTGAGGGTCTGAAGGGTGAAATTATGCTCTTTTCTCAATGACGGTAATCACGTGGTGTTGTTCAAAGCACCACAAGAGTGATGTTGAGGGTCTGAAGGGTGAAATTATGCTCTTTTCTCAATGACGGTAATCAGGTTCTGTTGTTCAGAGCACCACAAGGGTGATGTTGAGGGTCTGAAGGGTGAAATTATGCTCTTTTCTCAATGACGGTAATCACATGGTGTCGTTCAAAGCACCACAAGGGTGATGTTGAGGGTCTGAAGAGTGAAGTTATGCTCTTTTCTCAATGACGGTAATCACGTGGTGTTGTTCAAAGCACCACAAGGGTGATGTTGAGGGTCTGAAGAGTGAAATTATGCTCTTTTCTCAATGACGGTAATCACGTGGTGTTGTTCAAAGCACCACAAGAGTGATGTTGAGTGGCTGAAGGGTGAAATTATGCTCTTTTCTCAATGACGGTAATCAGGTTCTGTTGTTCAGAGCACCACAAGGGTGATGTTGAGGGTCTGAAGGGTGAAATTATGCTCTTTTCTCAATGACGGTAATCACGTGGTGTTGTTCAAAGCACCACAAGAGTGATGTTGAGGGTCTGAAGGGTGAAATTATGCTCTTTTCTCAATGACGGTAATCAGGTTCTGTTGTTCAAAGCACCACAAGGGTGATGTTGAGGGTCTGAAGGGTGAAATTATGCTCTTTTCTCAATGACGGTAATCAGGTTCTGTTGTTCAAAGCTCCACAAGAGTGATGTTGAGGGTCTGAAGGGTGAAATTATGCTCTTTTCTCAATGACTGTAATCAGGTTCTGTTGTTCAAAGCACCACAAGAGTGATGTTGAGGGTCTGAAGGGTGAAATTATGCTCTTTTCTCAATGACTGTAATCAGGTTCTGTTGTTGATAGCACCACAAGAGTGATGTTGAGGGTCTGAAGGGTGAAATTATGCTCTTTTCTCAATGACGGTAATCAGGATCTGTTGTTCAAAGCACCACAAGAGTGATGTTGAGGGTCTGAAGAGTGAAATTATGCTCTTTTCTCAATGACGGTAATCAGGTTCTGATGTTCAAAGCACCACAAGAGTGATGTTGAGGGTCTGAAGGGTGAAATTATGCTCTTTCCTTAATGACGGTAATCACGTGGTGTTGTTCAAAGCACCACAAGGGTGATGTTGAGGGTCTGAAGGGTGAAATTATGCTCTTTTCTCAATGAAGTTAATCACGTGGGGTTGTTCAAAGCACCACAAGAGTGATGTTGAGGGTCTGAAGAGTGAAATTATGCTCTTTTCTCAATGACGGTAATCAGGTTCTGTTGTTCAAAGCACCACAAGAGTGATGTTGAGGGTCTGAAGAGTGAAATTATGCTCTTTTCTCAATGACGGTAATCACGTGGTGTTGTTCAAAGCACCACAAGGGTGATGTTGAGGGTCTGAAGAGTGAAATTATGCTCTTTTCTCAATGACGGTAATCAGGTTCTGTTGTTCAAAGCACCACAAGAGTGATGTTGAGGGTCTGAAGAGTGAAATTATGCTCTTTTCTCAATGACGGTAATCACGTGGTGTTGTTCAAAGCACCACAAGGGTGATGTTGAGGGTCTGAAGGGTGAAATTATGCTCTTTTCTTAATGACGGTAATCAGGTTCTGTTGTTCAAAGCACCACAAGGGTGATGTTGAGGGTCTGAAGGGTGAAGTTATGCTCTTTTCTCAATGACGGTAATCAGGTTCTGTTGTTCAAAGCACCACAAGGGTGATGTTGAGGGTCTGAAGGGTGAAGTTATGCTCTTTTCTCCCATGACGGTAATCACGTGGTGTTGTTCAAAGCACCACAAGGGTGATGTTGAGGGTCTGAAGGGTGAAATTATGCTCTTTTCTCAATGACGGTAATCAGGATCTGTTGTTCAAAGCACCACAAGGGTGATGTTGAGGGTCTGAAGGGTGAAGTTATGCTCTTTTCTCAATGACGGTAATCAGGTTCTGTTGTTCAAAGCACCACAAGAGTGATGTTGAGGGTCTGAAGGGTGAAATTATGCTCTTTTCTCAATGACGGTAATCAGGTTCTGTTGTTCAAAGCACCACAAGGGTGATGTTGAGGGTCTGAAGGGTGAAATTATGCTCTTTTCTCAATGACGGTAATCAGGATCTGTTGTTCAGAGCACCACAAGGGTGATGTTGAGTGTCTGAAGGGTGAAATTATGCTCTTTTCTCAATGACGGTAATCAGGTTCTGTTGTTCAAAGCACCACAAGGGTGATGTTAACGGTCTGAAGGGTGAAATTATGCTCTTTTCTCAATGAAGTTAATCAGGTTCTGTTGTTCAAAGCACCACAAGGGTGATGTTGAGGGTCTGAAGGGTGAAATTATGCTCTTTTCTCAATGACGGTAATCACGTGGTGTTGTTCAAAGCACCACAAGGGTGATGTTGAGGGTCTGAAGGATGAAATTATGCTCTTTTCTTAATGACGGTAATCAGGTTCTGTTGTTCAAAGCACCACAGGAGTGATGTTCAGGGTCTGAAGGATGAAATTATGCTCTTTTCTCAATGACTGTAATCACGTGGTGTTGTTGAAAGCACCACAAGAGTGATGTTGGGGGTCTGAAGGGTGAAATTATGCTCTTTTCTCAATGACGGTAATCAGGATCTGTTGTTCAGAGCACCACAAGGGTGATGTTGAATGTCTGAAGGGTGAAATTATGCTCTTTTCTCAATGACGGTAATCAGGTTCTGTTGTTCAAAGCACCACAAGGGTGATGTTGAGGGTCTGAAGGGTGAAATTATGCTCTTTTCTCAATGACGGTAATCAGGTTCTGTTGTTCAAAGCACCACAAGGGTGATGTTGACGGTCTGAAGGGTGAAATTATGCTCTTTTCTCAATGACGGTAATCAGGTTCTGTTGTTCAAAGCACCACAAGAGTGATGTCGAGGGTCTGAAGGGTGAAATTATGCTCTTTTCTCAATGACGGTAATCAGGATCTGTTGTTCAGAGCACCACAAGGGTGATGTTGAGTGTCTGAAGGGTGAAATTATGCTCTTTTCTCAATGACGGTAATCAGGTTCTGTTGTTCAAAGCACCACAAGGGTGATGTTGAGGGTCTGAAGGGTGAAATTATGCTCTTTTCTCAATGACGGTAATCAGGTTCTGTTGTTCAAAGCACCACAAGGGTGATGTTGAGGGTCTGAAGGGAGAAATTATGCTCTTTTCTCAATGACTGTAATCAGGTTCTGTTGTTCAAAGCACCACAAGAGTGATGTTGAGTGTCTGAAGGGTGAAATTATGCTCTTTTCTCAATGACTGTAAACAGGATCTGTTGTTCAAAGCACCACAAGGGTGATGTTGAGGGTCTGAAGGGTGAAATTATGCTCTTTTCTCAATGACGGTAATCAGGTTCTGTTGTTCAAAGCACCACAAGAGTGATGTTGAGGGTCTGAAGGGTGAAATTATGCTCTTTTCTCAATGACGGTAATCAGGATCTGTTGTTCAAAGCACCACAAGGGTGATGTTAACGGTCTGAAGGGTGAAATTATGCTCTTTTCTCAATGAAGTTAATCAAGATCTGTTGTTCAAAGCACCACAAGAGTGATGTTGAGGATCTGAAGGGTGAAATTATGCTCTTTTCTCAATGACGGTAATCAGGTTCTGTTGTTCAAAGCACCACAAGGGTGATGTTGAGGGTCTGAAGGGTGAAATTATGCTCTTTTCTCAATGACGGTAATCACGTGGTGTTGTTCAAAGCACCACAAGAGTGATGTTGAGGGTCTGAAGGGTGAAATTATGCTCTTTTCTCAATGACGGTAATCAGGTTCTGTTGTTCAAAGCACCACAAGGGTGATGTTGAGGGTCTGAAGGGTGAAATTATGCTCTTTTCTCAATGACGGTAATCAGGTTCTGTTGTTCAAAGCTCCACAAGAGTGATGTTGAGGGTCTGAAGGGTGAAATTATGCTCTTTTCTCAATGACTGTAATCAGGTTCTGTTGTTCAAAGCACCACAAGAGTGATGTTGAGGGTCTGAAGGGTGAAATTATGCTCTTTTCTCAATGACTGTAATCAGGTTCTGTTGTTGATAGCACCACAAGAGTGATGTTGAGGGTCTGAAGGGTGAAATTATGCTCTTTTCTCAATGACGGTAATCAGGATCTGTTGTTCAAAGCACCACAAGAGTGATGTTGAGGGTCTGAAGAGTGAAATTATGCTCTTTTCTCAATGACGGTAATCAGGTTCTGATGTTCAAAGCACCACAAGAGTGATGTTGAGGGTCTGAAGGGTGAAATTATGCTCTTTCCTTAATGACGGTAATCACGTGGTGTTGTTCAAAGCACCACAAGGGTGATGTTGAGGGTCTGAAGGGTGAAATTATGCTCTTTTCTCAATGAAGTTAATCACGTGGGGTTGTTCAAAGCACCACAAGAGTGATGTTGAGGGTCTGAAGAGTGAAATTATGCTCTTTTCTCAATGACGGTAATCAGGTTCTGTTGTTCAAAGCACCACAAGAGTGATGTTGAGGGTCTGAAGAGTGAAATTATGCTCTTTTCTCAATGACGGTAATCACGTGGTGTTGTTCAAAGCACCACAAGGGTGATGTTGAGGGTCTGAAGAGTGAAATTATGCTCTTTTCTCAATGACGGTAATCAGGTTCTGTTGTTCAAAGCACCACAAGAGTGATGTTGAGGGTCTGAAGAGTGAAATTATGCTCTTTTCTCAATGACGGTAATCACGTGGTGTTGTTCAAAGCACCACAAGGGTGATGTTGAGGGTCTGAAGGGTGAAATTATGCTCTTTTCTTAATGACGGTAATCAGGTTCTGTTGTTCAAAGCACCACAAGGGTGATGTTGAGGGTCTGAAGGGTGAAGTTATGCTCTTTTCTCAATGACGGTAATCAGGTTCTGTTGTTCAAAGCACCACAAGGGTGATGTTGAGGGTCTGAAGGGTGAAGTTATGCTCTTTTCTCAATGACGGTAATCACGTGGTGTTGTTCAAAGCACCACAAGGGTGATGTTGAGGGTCTGAAGGGTGAAATTATGCTCTTTTCTCAATGACGGTAATCAGGATCTGTTGTTCAAAGCACCACAAGGGTGATGTTGAGGGTCTGAAGGGTGAAGTTATGCTCTTTTCTCAATGACGGTAATCAGGTTCTGTTGTTCAAAGCACCACTAGAGTGATGTTGAGGGTCTGAAGGGTGAAATTATGCTCTTTTCTCAATGACGTTAATCAGGTTCTGTTGTTCAAAGCACCACAAGGGTGATGTTGAGGGTCTGAAGGGTGAAATTATGCTCTTTTCTCAATGACGGTAATCAGGATCTGTTGTTCAGAGCACCACAAGGGTGATGTTGAGTGTCTGAAGGGTGAAATTATGCTCTTTTCTCAATGACGGTAATCAGGTTCTGTTGTTCAAAGCACCACAAGGGTGATGTTAACGGTCTGAAGGGTGAAATTATGCTCTTTTCTCAATGAAGTTAATCAGGTTCTGTTGTTCAAAGCACCACAAGGGTGATGTTGAGGGTCTGAAGGGTGAAATTATGCTCTTTTCTCAATGACGGTAATCACGTGGTGTTGTTCAAAGCACCACAAGGGTGATGTTGAGGGTCTGAAGGATGAAATTATGCTCTTTTCTCAATGACGGTAATCAGGTTCTGTTGTTCAAAGCACTACAGGAGTGATGTTCAGGGTCTGAAGGATGAAATTATGCTCTTTTCTCAATGACTGTAATCACGTGGTGTTGTTGAAAGCACCACAAGAGTGATGTTGGGGGTCTGAAGGGTGAAATTATGCTCTTTTCTCAATGACGGTAATCAGGATCTGTTGTTCAGAGCACCACAAGGGTGATGTTGAGTGTCTGAAGGGTGAAATTATGCTCTTTTCTCAATGACGGTAATCAGGTTCTGTTGTTCAAAGCACCACAAGGGTGATGTTGAGGGTCTGAAGGGTGAAATTATGCTCTTTTCTCAATGACGGTAATCAGGTTCTGTTGTTCAAAGCACCACAAGGGTGATGTTGACGGTCTGAAGGGTGAAATTATGCTCTTTTCTCAATGACGGTAATCAGGTTCTGTTGTTCAGAGCACCACAAGAGTGATGTCGAGGGTCTGAAGGGTGAAATTATGCTCTTTTCTCAATGACGGTAATCAGGATCTGTTGTTCAGAGCACCACAAGGGTGATGTTGAGTGTCTGAAGGGTGAAATTATGCTCTTTTCTCAATGACGGTAATCAGGTTCTGTTGTTCAAAGCACCACAAGGGTGATGTTGAGGGTCTGAAGGGTGAAATTATGCTCTTTTCTCAATGACGGTAATCAGGTTCTGTTGTTCAAAGCACCACAAGGGTGATGTTGAGGGTCTGAAGGGTGAAATTATGCTCTTTTCTCAATGACTGTAATCAGGTTCTGTTGTTCAAAGCACCACAAGAGTGATGTTGAGTGTCTGAAGGGTGAAATTATGCTCTTTTCTCAATGACTGTAAACAGGATCTGTTGTTCAAAGCACCACAAGGGTGATGTTGAGGGTCTGAAGGGTGAAATTATGCTCTTTTCTCAATGACGGTAATCAGGTTCTGTTGTTCAAAGCACCACAAGAGTGATGTTGAGGGTCTGAAGGGTGAAATTATGCTCTTTTCTCAATGACGGTAATCAGGATCTGTTGTTCAAAGCACCACAAGGGTGATGTTAACGGTCTGAAGGGTGAAATTATGCTCTTTTCTCAATGAAGTTAATCAGGTTCTGTTGTTCAGGGCACCACAAGGGTGATGTTGAGGGTCTGAAGGGTGAAATTATGCTCTTTTCTCAATGACGGTAATCACGTGGTGTTGTTCAAAGCACCACAAGGGTGATGTTAACGGTCTGAAGGGTGGAATTATGCTCTTTTCTCAATGACGGTAATCAGGATCTGTTGTTCAAAGCACCACAAGGGTGATGTTGAGGGTCTGAAGGGTGAAATTATGCTCTTTTCTCAATGACGGTAATCAGGTTCTGTTGTTCAAAGCACCACAAGAGTGATGTTGAGGGTCTGAAGGGTGAAATTATGCTCTTTTCTCAATGACGGTAATCAGGATCTGTTGTTCAAAGCACCACAAGGGTGATGTTGAGGGTCTGAAGGGTGAAATTATGCTCTTTTCTCAATGACGGTAATCAGGTTCTGTTGTTCAAAGCACCACAAGAGTGATGTTGAGGGTCTGAAGGGTGAAATTATGCTCTTTTCTCAATGACGGTAATCAGGATCTGTTGTTCAAAGCACCACAAGGGTGATGTTAACGGTCTAAAGGGTGAAATTATGCTCTTTTCTCAATGAAGTTAATCAAGATCTGTTGTTCAAAGCACCACAAGAGTGATGTTGAGGATCTGAAGGGTGAAATTATGCTCTTTTCTCAATGACGGTAATCAGGATCTGTTGTTCAAAGCACCACAAGGGTGATGTTGAGGGTCTGAAGGGTGAAATTATGCTCTTTTCTCAATGACGGTAATCAGGTTCTGTTGTTCAGAGCACCACAAGGGTGATGTTGAGGGTCTGAAGGGTGAAATTATGCTCTTTTCTCAATGACGGTAATCAGGATCTGTTGTTCAAAGCACCACAAGGGTGATGTTGAGGGTCTGAAGGGTGAAATTATGCTCTTTTCTCAATGACGGTAATCAGGATCTGTTGTTCAAAGCACCACAAGGGTGATGTTGAGGGTCTGAAGGGTGAAATTATGCTCTTTTCTCAATGACGGTAATCAGGTTCTGTTGTTCAGAGCACCACAAGGGTGATGTTGAGGGTCTGAAGGGTGAAATTATGCTCTTTTCTCAATGACGGTAATCAGGTTCTGTTGTTCAAAGCACCACAAGAGTGATGTTGAGGGTCTGAAGGGTGAAATTATGCTCTTTTCTAAATGACGATAATCAGGATCTGTTGTTCAGAGCACCACAAGGGTGATGTTGAGGGTCTGAAGGGTGAAATTATGCTCTTTTCTCAATGACGGTAATCAGGTTCTGTTGTTCAAAGCACCACAAGAGTGATGTTGAGGGTCTGAAGGGTGAAATTATGCTTTTTTCTCAATGACGGTAATCAGGTTCTGTTGTTCAGAGCACCACAAGGGTGATGTTGAGGGTCTGAAGGGTGAAATTATGCTCTTTTCTCAATGACGGTAATCAGGATCTGTTGTTCAGAGCACCACAAGGGTGATGTTGAGGGTCTGAAGGGTGAAATTATGCTCTTTTCTCAATGACGGTAATCAGGTTCTGTTGTTCAAAGCACCACAAGGGTGATGTTGAGGGTCTGAAGGGTGAAATTATGCTCTTTTCTCAATGACGGTAATCAGGTTCTGTTGTTCAAAGCACCACAAGGGTGATGTTGAGGGTCTGAAGGGTGAAATTATGCTCTTCTCTCAATGACGGTAATCAGTTTCTGTTGTTCAAAGCACCACAAGAGTGATGTTGAGGGTCTGAAGGGTGAAATTATGCTCTTTTCTCAATGACGGTAATCAGGATCTGTTGTTCAGAGCACCACAAGGGTGATGTTGAGTATCTGAAGGGTGAAATTATGCTCTTTTCTCAATGACGTTAATCACGTGGTGTTGTTCAAAGCATCACAAGAGTGATGTTGAGGGTCTGAAGGGTGAAATTATGCTCTTTTCTCAATGACGGTAATCAGGTTCTGTTGTTCAAAGCACCACAAGAGTGATGTTGAGGGTCTGAAGGGTGAAATTATGCTCTTTTCTCAATGACGGTAATCAGGATCTGTTGTTCAAAGCACCACAAGGGTGATGTTGAGGGTCTGAAGGGTGAAATTATGCTCTTTTCTCAATGACGGTAATCAGGTTCTGTTGTTCAAAGCACCACAAGAGTGATGTTGAGGGTCTGATGGGTGAAATTATGCTCTTTTCTCAATGACGGTAATCAGGATCTGTTGTTCAAAGCACCACAAGGGTGATGTTAACGGTCTGAAGGGTGAAATTATGCTCTTTTCTCTATGAAGTTAATCAGGTTCTGTTGTTCAGGGCACCACAAGGGTGATGTTGAGGGTCTGAAGGGTGAAATTATGCTCTTTTCTCAATGACGGTAATCAGGTTCTGTTGTTCAAAGCACCACAAGAGTGATGTCGAGGGTCTGAAGGGTGAAATTATGCTCTTTTCTCAATGACGGTAATCAGGATCTGTTGTTCAAAGCACCACAAGGGTGATGTTGAGGGTCTGAAGGGTGAAATTATGCTCTTTTCTCAATGACGGTAATCAGGTTCTGTTGTTCAGAGCACCACAAGGGTGATGTTGAGGGTCTGAAGGGTGAAATTATGCTCTTTTCTCAATGACGGTAATCAGGTTCTGTTGTTCAAAGCACCACAAGGGTGATGTTGAGGGTCTGAAGGGTGAAATTATGCTCTTTTCTCAATGAAGTTAATCAGGTTCTGTTGTTCAAAGCACCACAAGAGTGATGTTGAGGGTCTGAAGGGTGAAATTATGCTCTTTTCTCAATGACGGTAATCAGGATCTGTTGTTCAAAGCACCACAAGGGTGATGTTGAGGGTCTGAAGGGTGAAATTATGCTCTTTTCTCAATGACGGTAATCAGGTTCTGTTGTTCAGAGCACCACAAGGGTGATGTTGAGGGTCTGAAGGGTGAAATTATGCTCTTTTCTCAATGACGGTAATCAGGATCTGTTGTTCAAAGCACCACAAGGGTGATGTTGAGGGTCTGAAGGGTGAAATTATGCTCTTTTCTCAATGACGGTAATCAGGATCTGTTGTTCAAAGCACCACAAGGGTGATGTTGAGGGTCTGAAGGGTGAAATTATGCTCTTTTCTCAATGACGGTAATCAGGTTCTGTTGTTCAGAGCACCACAAGGGTGATGTTGAGGGTCTGAAGGGTGAAATTATGCTCATTTCTCAATGACGGTAATCAGGTTCTGTTGTTCAAAGCACCACAAGAGTGATGTTGAGGGTCTGAAGGGTGAAATTATGCTCTTTTCTCAATGACGGTGATCAGGATCTGTTGTTCAGAGCACCACAAGGGTGATGTTGAGGGTCTGAAGGGTGAAATTATGCTCTTTTCTCAATGACGGTAATCAGGTTCTGTTGTTCAAAGCACCACAAGAGTGATGTTGAGGGTCTGAAGGGTGAAATTATGCTCTTTTCTCAATGACGGTAATCAGGTTCTGTTGTTCAGAGCACCACAAGAGTGATGTTGAGGGTCTGAAGGGTGAATTATGCTCTTTTCTCAATGACGGTAATCAGGTTCTGTTGTTCAAAGCACCACAAGGGTGATGTTGAGGGTCTGAAGGGTGAAATTATGCTCTTTTCTCAATGACGGTAATCAGGTTCTGTTGTTCAAAGCACCACAAGGGTGATGTTGAGGGTCTGAAGGGTGAAATTATGCTCTTTTCTCAATGACGGTAATCAGGTTCTGTTGTTCAGAGCACCACAAGGGTGATGTTGAGGGTCTGAAGGATGAAATTATGCTCTACTCTCAATGACGGTAATCAGGTTCTGTTGTTCAAAGCACCACAAGAGTGATGTTGAGGGTCTGAAGGGTGAAATTATGCTCTTTCCTCAATGACGGTAATCACGTGGTGTTGTTCAAAGCATCACAAGAGTGATGTTGAGGGTCTGGAGGGTGGAATTAGGCTCTTTTCTCAATGACTGTAATCAGGTTCTGTTGTTCAAAGCACCACAGGGGTGATGTTGAGGGTCTGAAGGGTGAAATTATGCTCTTTTCTCAATGACGGTAATCACGTGGTGTTGTTCAAGGCACCACAAGAGTGATGTTGAGGGTCTGAAGGGTGAAATTATGCTCTTTTCTCAATGACGGTAATCACGTGGTGTTGTTCAAAGCACCACAAGAGTGATGTTGAGGGTCTGAAGGGTGAAATTATGCTCTTTTCTCAATGACGGTAATCAGGTTCTGTTGTTCAAAGCACCACAAGGGTGATGTTGAGGGTCTGAAGGGAGAAATTATGCTCTTTTCTCAATGACTGTAATCAGGTTCTGTTGTTCAAAGCACCACAAGAGTGATGTTGAGTGTCTGAAGGGTGAAATTATGCTCTTTTCTCAATGACTGTAAACAGGATCTGTTGTTCAAAGCACCACAAGGGTGATGTTGAGGGTCTGAAGGGTGAAATTATGCTCTTTTCTCAATGACGGTAATCAGGTTCTGTTGTTCAAAGCACCACAAGAGTGATGTTGAGGGTCTGAAGGGTGAAATTATGCTCTTTTCTCAATGACGGTAATCAGGATCTGTTGTTCAAAGCACCACAAGGGTGATGTTAACGGTCTGAAGGGTGAAATTATGCTCTTTTCTCAATGAAGTTAATCAAGATCTGTTGTTCAAAGCACCACAAGAGTGATGTTGAGGATCTGAAGGGTGAAATTATGCTCTTTTCTCAATGACGGTAATCAGGTTCTGTTGTTCAGAGCACCACAAGGGTGATGTTGAGGGTCTGAAGGGTGAAATTATGCTCTTTTCTCAATGACGGTAATCACGTGGTGTTGTTCAAAGCACCAGAAGAGTGATGTTGAGGGTCTGAAGGGTGAAATTATGCTCTTTTCTCAATGACGGTAATCAGGTTCTGTTGTTCAAAGCACCACAAGGGTGATGTTGAGGGTCTGAAGGGTGAAATTATGCTCTTTTCTCAATGACGGTAATCAGGTTCTGTTGTGCAAAGCTCCACAAGAGTGATGTTGAGGGTCTGAAGGGTGAAATTATGCTCTTTTCTCAATGACTGTAATCAGGTTCTGTTGTTCAAAGCACCACAAGAGTGATGTTGAGGGTCTGAAGGGTGAAATTATGCTCTTTTCTCAATGACTGTAATCAGGTTCTGTTGTTGATAGCACCACAAGAGTGATGTTGAGGGTCTGAAGGGTGAAATTATGCTCTTTTCTCAATGACGGTAATCAGGATCTGTTGTTCAAAGCACCACAAGAGTGATGTTGAGGGTCTGAAGAGTGAAATTATGCTCTTTTCTCAATGACGGTAATCAGGTTCTGATGTTCAAAGCACCACAAGAGTGATGTTGAGGGTCTGAAGGGTGAAATTATGCTCTTTCCTTAATGACGGTAATCACGTGGTGTTGTTCAAAGCACCACAAGGGTGATGTTGAGGGTCTGAAGGGTGAAATTATGCTCTTTTCTCAATGAAGTTAATCACGTGGGGTTGTTCAAAGCACCACAAGAGTGATGTTGAGGGTCTGAAGAGTGAAATTATGCTCTTTTCTCAATGACGGTAATCAGGTTCTGTTGTTCAAAGCACCACAAGAGTGATGTTGAGGGTCTGAAGAGTGAAATTATGCTCTTTTCTCAATGACGGTAATCACGTGGTGTTGTTCAAAGCACCACAAGGGTGATGTTGAGGGTCTGAAGAGTGAAATTATGCTCTTTTCTCAATGACGGTAATCAGGTTCTGTTGTTCAAAGCACCACAAGAGTGATGTTGAGGGTCTGAAGAGTGAAATTATGCTCTTTTCTCAATGACGGTAATCACGTGGTGTTGTTCAAAGCACCACAAGGGTGATGTTGAGGGTCTGAAGGGTGAAATTATGCTCTTTTCTTAATGACGGTAATCAGGTTCTGTTGTTCAAAGCACCACAAGGGTGATGTTGAGGGTCTGAAGGGTGAAGTTATGCTCTTTTCTCAATGACGGTAATCAGGTTCTGTTGTTCAAAGCACCACAAGGGTGATGTTGAGGGTCTGAAGGGTGAAGTTATGCTCTTTTCTCAATGACGGTAATCACGTGGTGTTGTTCAAAGCACCACAAGGGTGATGTTGAGGGTCTGAAGGGTGAAATTATGCTCTTTTCTCAATGACGGTAATCAGGATCTGTTGTTCAAAGCACCACAAGGGTGATGTTGAGGGTCTGAAGGGTGAAGTTATGCTCTTTTCTCAATGACGGTAATCAGGTTCTGTTGTTCAAAGCACCACAAGAGTGATGTTGAGGGTCTGAAGGGTGAAATTATGCTCTTTTCTCAATGACGGTAATCAGGTTCTGTTGTTCAAAGCACCACAAGGGTGATGTTGAGGGTCTGAAGGGTGAAATTATGCTCTTTTCTCAATGACGGTAATCAGGATCTGTTGTTCAGAGCACCACAAGGGTGATGTTGAGTGTCTGAAGGGTGAAATTATGCTCTTTTCTCAATGACGGTAATCAGGTTCTGTTGTTCAAAGCACCACAAGGGTGATGTTAACGGTCTGAAGGGTGAAATTATGCTCTTTTCTCAATGAAGTTAATCAGGTTCTGTTGTTCAAAGCACCACAAGGGTGATGTTGAGGGTCTGAAGGGTGAAATTATGCTCTTTTCTCAATGACGGTAATCACGTGGTGTTGTTCAAAGCACCACAAGGGTGATGTTGAGGGTCTGAAGGATGAAATTATGCTCTTTTCTCAATGACGGTAATCAGGTTCTGTTGTTCAAAGCACCACAGGAGTGATGTTCAGGGTCTGAAGGATGAAATTATGCTCTTTTCTCAATGACTGTAATCACGTGGTGTTGTTGAAAGCACCACAAGAGTGATGTTGGGGGTCTGAAGGGTGAAATTATGCTCTTTTCTCAATGACGGTAATCAGGATCTGTTGTTCAGAGCACCACAAGGGTGATGTTGAGTGTCTGAAGGGTGAAATTATGCTCTTTTCTCAATGACGGTAATCAGGTTCTGTTGTTCAAAGCACCACAAGGGTGATGTTGAGGGTCTGAAGGGTGAAATTATGCTCTTTTCTCAATGACGGTAATCAGGTTCTGTTGTTCAAAGCACGACAAGGGTGATGTTGACGGTCTGAAGGGTGAAATTATGCTCTTTTCTCAATGACGGTAATCAGGTTCTGTTGTTCAAAGCACCACAAGAGTGATGTCGAGGGTCTGAAGGGTGAAATTATGCTCTTTTCTCAATGACGGTAATCAGGATCTGTTGTTCAGAGCACCACAAGGGTGATGTTGAGTGTCTGAAGGGTGAAATTATGCTCTTTTCTCAATGACGGTAATCAGGTTCTGTTGTTCAAAGCACCACAAGGGTGATGTTGAGGGTCTGAAGGGTGAAATTATGCTCTTTTCTCAATGACGGTAATCAGGTTCTGTTGTTCAAAGCACCACAAGGGTGATGTTGAGGGTCTGAAGGGTGAAATTATGCTCTTTTCTCAATGACTGTAATCAGGTTCTGTTGTTCAAAGCACCACAAGAGTGATGTTGAGTGTCTGAAGGGTGAAATTATGCTCTTTTCTCAATGACTGTAAACAGGATCTGTTGTTCAAAGCACCACAAGGGTGATGTTGAGGGTCTGAAGGGTGAAATTATGCTCTTTTCTCAATGACGGTAATCAGGTTCTGTTGTTCAAAGCACCACAAGAGTGATGTTGAGGGTCTGAAGGGTGAAATTATGCTCTTTTCTCAATGACGGTAATCAGGATCTGTTGTTCAAAGCACCACAAGGGTGATGTTAACGGTCTGAAGGGTGAAATTATGCTCTTTTCTCAATGAAGTTAATCAGGTTCTGTTGTTCAGGGCACCACAAGGGTGATGTTGAGGGTCTGAAGGGTGAAATTATGCTCTTTTCTCAATGACGGTAATCACGTGGTGTTGTTCAAAGCACCACAAGGGTGATGTTAACGGTCTGAAGGGTGGAATTATGCTCTTTTCTCAATGACGGTAATCAGGATCTGTTGTTCAAAGCACCACAAGGGTGATGTTGAGGGTCTGAAGGGTGAAATTATGCTCTTTTCTCAATGACGGTAATCAGGTTCTGTTGTTCAAAGCACCACAAGAGTGATGTTGAGGGTCTGAAGGGTGAAATTATGCTCTTTTCTCAATGACGGTAATCAGGATCTGTTGTTCAAAGCACCACAAGGGTGATGTTGAGGGTCTGAAGGGTGAAATTATGCTCTTTTCTCAATGACGGTAATCAGGTTCTGTTGTTCAAAGCACCACAAGAGTGATGTTGAGGGTCTGAAGGGTGAAATTATGCTCTTTTCTCAATGACGGTAATCAGGATCTGTTGTTCAAAGCACCACAAGGGTGATGTTAACGGTCTGAAGGGTGAAATTATGCTCTTTTCTCAATGAAGTTAATCAAGATCTGTTGTTCAAAGCACCACAAGAGTGATGTTGAGGATCTGAAGGGTGAAATTATGCTCTTTTCTCAATGACGGTAATCAGGATCTGTTGTTCAAAGCACCACAAGGGTGATGTTGAGGGTCTGAAGGGTGAAATTATGCTCTTTTCTCAATGACGGTAATCAGGTTCTGTTGTTCAGAGCACCACAAGGGTGATGTTGAGGGTCTGAAGGGTGAAATTATGCTCTTTTCTCAATGACGGTAATCAGGATCTGTTGTTCTAAACACCACAAGGGTGATGTTGAGGGTCTGAAGGGTGAAATTATGCTCTTTTCTCAATGACTGTAATCAGGATCTGTTGTTCAAAGCACCACAAGGGTGATGTTGAGGGTCTGAAGGGTGAAATTATGCTCTTTTCTCAATGACGGTAATCAGGTTCTGTTGTTCAGAGCACCACAAGGGTGATGTTGAGGGTCTGAAGGGTGAAATTATGCTCTTTTCTCAATGACGGTAATCAGGTTCTGTTGTTCAAAGCACCACAAGAGTGATGTTGAGGGTCTGAAGGGTGAAATTATGCTCTTTTCTAAATGACGATAATCAGGATCTGTTGTTCAGAGCACCACAAGGGTGATGTTGAGGGTCTGAAGGGTGAAATTATGCTCTTTTCTCAATGACGGTAATCAGGTTCTGTTGTTCAAAGCACCACAAGAGTGATGTTGAGGGTCTGAAGGGTGAAATTATGCTTTTTTCTCAATGACGGTAATCAGGTTCTGTTGTTCAGAGCACCACAAGGGTGATGTTGAGGGTCTGAAGGGTGAAATTATGCTCTTTTCTCAATGACGGTAATCAGGATCTGTTGTTCAGAGCACCACAAGGGTGATGTTGAGGGTCTGAAGGGTGAAATTATGCTCTTTTCTCAATGACGGTAATCAGGTTCTGTTGTTCAAAGCACCACAAGGGTGATGTTGAGGGTCTGAAGGGTGAAATTATGCTCTTTTCTCAATGACGGTAATCAGGTTCTGTTGTTCAAAGCACCACAAGGGTGATGTTGAGGGTCTGAAGGGTGAAATTATGCTCTTCTCTCAATGACGGTAATCAGTTTCTGTTGTTCAAAGCACCACAAGAGTGATGTTGAGGGTCTGAAGGGTGAAATTATGCTCTTTTCTCAATGACGGTATTCAGGTTCTGTTGTTCAAAGCACCACAAGAGTGATGTTGAGGGTCTGAAGGGTGAAATTATGCTCTTTTCTCAATGACGGTAATCAGGATCTGTTGTTCAGAGCACCACAAGGGTGATGTTGAGGGTCTGAAGGGTGAAATTATGCTCTTTTCTCAATGACGGTAATCAGGTTCTGTTGTTCAAAGCACCACAAGGGTGATGTTGAGGGTCTGAAGGGTGAAATTATGCTCTTTTCTCAATGACGGTAATCAGGTTCTGTTGTTCAGAGCACCACAAGGGTGATGTTGAGGGTCTGAAGGGTGAAATTATGCTCTTTTCTCAATGACGGTTATCAGGTTCTGTTGTTCAAAGCACCACAAGAGTGATGTTGAGGGTCTGAAGGGTGAAATTATGCTCTTTTCTCAATGAAGTTAATCACGTGGTGTTGTTCAAAGCACCACAAGAGTGATTTTGAGGGTCTGAAGGGTGAAATTATGCTCTTTTCTCAATGAAGGTAATCAGGTGGTGTTGTTCAAAGCATCACAAGGGTGATGTTGAGGGTCTGAAGGGTGAAATTATGCTCTTTTCTCAATGACGGTAATCAGGTTCTGTTGTTCAGAGCACCACAAGGGTGATGTTGAGGGTCTGAAGGGTGAAATTATGCTCTTTTCTCAATGACGGTAATCAGGTTCTGTTGTTCAAAGCACCACAAGAGTGATGTTGAGGGTCTGAAGGGTGAAATTATGCTCTTTTCTCAATGACGGTAATCAGCATCTGTTGTTCAAAGCACCACAAGGGTGATGTTGAGGGTCTGAAGGGTGAAATTATGCTCTTTTCTCAATGACGGTAATCAGCATCTGTTGTTCAAAGCACCACAAGAGTGATGTTGAGGGTCTGAAGGGTGAAATTATGCTCTTTCCTCAATGAAGTTAATCAGGTGGTGTTGTTCAAAGCACCACAAGAGTGATGTTGAGGGTCTGAAGGGTGAAATTATGCTCTTTTCTCAATGAAGTTAATCAGGTGGTGTTGTTCAAAGCATCACAAGGGTGATGTTGAGGGTCTGAAGGGTGAAATTATGCTCTTTTCTCAATGACGGTAATCAGGTTCTGTTGTTCAGAGCACCACAAGGGTGATGTTGAGGGTCTGAAGGGTGAAATTATGCTCTTTTCTCAATGACGGTAATCAGGTTCTGTTGTTCAAAGCACCACAAGAGTGATGTTGAGGGTCTGAAGGGTGAAATCATGCTCTTTTCTCAATGAAGTTAATCAAGATCTGTTGTTCAAAGCACCACAAGAGTGATGTTGAGGATCTGAAGGGTGAAATTATGCTCTTTTCTCAATGACGGTAATCAGGTTCTGTTGTTCAAAGCACCACAAGGGTGATGTTGAGGGTCTGAAGGGTGAAACTATGCTCTTTTCTCAATGATGGTAATCAGGTTCTGTTGTTCAAAGCACCACAAGGGTGATGTTGAGGGTCTGAAGGGTGAAATTATGCTCTTTTCTCAATGACGGTAATCACGTGGTGTTGTTCAAAGCACCACAAGGGTAATGTTAAGGGTCTGAAGGGTGAAATTATGCTCTTTTCTCCATGACGGTAATCACGTGGTGTTGTTCAAAGCACCACAAGAGTGATGTTGAGGGTCTGAAGAGTGAAATTATGCTCTTTTCTCAATGACGGTAATCACGTGGTGTTGTTGAAAGCACCACAAGAGTGATGTTGAGTGGCTCAAGGGTGAAACTATGCTCTTTTCTCAATGAAGTTAATCACGTGGTGTTGTTCAAAGCACCACAAGAGTGATGTTGGGGGTCTGAAGGGTGAAATTATGCTCTTTTCTCAATGAAGTTAATCAAGATCTGTTGTTCAAAGCACCACAAGAGTGATGTTGAGGATCTGAAGGGTGAAATTATGCTCTTTTCTCAATGACGGTAATCAGGTTCTGTTGTTCAAAGCACCACAAGGGTGATGTTGAGGGTCTGAAGGGTGAAACTATGCTCTTTTCTCAATGATGGTAATCAGGTTCTGTTGTTCAAAGCACCACAAGGGTGATGTTGAGGGTCTGAAGGGTGAAATTATGCTCTTTTCTCAATGACGGTAATCACGTGGTGTTGTTCAAAGCACCACAAGGGTAATGTTAAGGGTCTGAAGGGTGAAATTATGCTCTTTTCTCCATGACGGTAATCACGTGGTGTTGTTCAAAGCACCACAAGAGTGATGTTGAGGGTCTGAAGAGTGAAATTATGCTCTTTTCTCAATGACGGTAATCACGTGGTGTTGTTGAAAGCACCACAAGAGTGATGTTGAGTGGCTCAAGGGTGAAACTATGCTCTTTTCTCAATGAAGTTAATCACGTGGTGTTGTTCAAAGCACCACAAGAGTGATGTTGGGGGTCTGAAGGGTGAAATTATGCTCTTTTCTCAATGATGGTATTCAGGTTCTGTTGTTCAAAGCACCACAAGGGTGATGTTGAGGGTCTGAAGGGTGAAACTATGCTCTTTTCTCAATGATGGTAATCAGGTTCTGTTGTTCAAAGCACCACAAGGGTGATGTTGAGGGTCTGAAGGGTGAAGTTATGCTCTTTTCTCAATGATGGTAATCAGGTTCTGTTGTTCAAAGCACCACAAGGGTGATGTTGAGGGTCTGAAGGGTGAAGTTATGCTCTTTTCTCAATGACGGTAATCACGTGGTGTTGTTCAAAGCACCACAAGGGTGATGTTGAGTGTCTGAAGGGTGAAATTATGCTCTTTTCTCAATGACGGTAATCACGTGGTGTTGTTCAAAGCACCACAAGAGTGATGTTGGGGGTCTGAAGGGTGAAATTATGCTCTTTTCTCAATGACGGTAATCACGTGGTGTTGTTCAAAGCACCACAAGAGTGATGTTGGGGGTCTGAAGGGTGAAATCATGCTTTTTTCTCAATGACGGTAATCAGGTTCTGTTGTTGAAAGCACCACAAGGGTGATTTTGGGGGTCTGAAGGGTGAAATTATGCTCTTTTCTCAATGACGGTAATCAGGTTCTGTTTTTCAAAGCATCACAAGAGTGATGTTGGGGGTCTGAAGGGTGAAATTATGCTCTTTTCTCAATGACGGTAATCACGTGGTGTTGTTCAAAGCACCACAAGGGTGATGTTGAGGGTCTGAAGGGTGAAATTATGCTCTTTTCTCAATGACGGTAATCAGGTTCTGTTGTTGAAAGCACCACAAGAGTGATGTTGAGGGTCTGAAGGGTGGAATTATGCTCTTTTCTCAATGACGGTAATCACGTGGTGTTGTTCAGGGCACCACAAGGGTGATGTTGAGGGTCTGAAGGGTGAAATTATGCTCTTTTCTCAATGACGGTTTTCACGTTCTGTTGTACAGGGCACCACAAGAGTGATGTTGAGGGTCTGGAGGGTGAAATTATGCTCTTTTCTCAATGACGGTATACACGTGGTGTTGGTCAGGGCACCACAAGGGTGATGTTGGGGGTCTGAAGGGTGAAATTATGCTCTTTTCTCAATAACGGTAATCACGTGGTGTTGTTCAGGGCACCACAAGGGTGATGTTGGGGGTCTGAAGGGTGAAATTATGCTCTTTTTTCAATGACGGTAATCACGTGGTGTTGTTCAAAGCACCACAAGGGTGATGTTGGGGGGTCTGAAGGGTGAAATAGTGCTCTTTTCTCAATGACGGTAATCAGGTTCTGTTGTTGAAAGCACTACAAGAGTGATGTTGAGGGTCTGAAGGGTGGAATTATGCTCTTTTCTCAATGACGGTAATCACGTGGTGTTGTTCAGGGCACCACAAGGGTGATGTTGAGGGTCTGAAGGGTGAAATTATGCTCTTTTCTCAATGACGGTTATCACGTGGTGTTGGTCAGGGCACCACAAGGGTGATGTTGGGGGTCTGAAGGGTGAAATTATGCTCCTTTCTCAATAACGGTAATCACGTGGTGTTGTTCAGGGCACCACAAGGGTGATGTTGGGGTACTGAAGGGTGAAATTATGCTCTTTTCTCAATGACGGTAATCACGTGGTGTTGTTCAAAGCACCACAAGGGTGATGTTGGGGGGTCTGAAGGGTGAAATCATGTTCTTTTCTCAATGACTGTAATCACGTGGTGCTGTTCAGGGCACCACAAGGGTGATGTTAAGGGTCTGAAGGGTGAAATCATGTTCTTTTCTCAATGATGGTAATCACGTGGTGTTGTTCAGGGCACCACAAGGGTGATGTTGGGGTACTGAAGGGTGAAATTATGCTCTTTTCTCAATGACGGTAATCACGTGGTGTTGTTCAAAGCACCACAAGGGTGATGTTGGGGGGTCTGAAGGGTGAAATCATGTTCTTTTCTCAATGACTGTAATCACGTGGTGCTGTTCACGGCACCACAAGGGTGATGTTGGGGGGTCTGAAGGGTGAAATAGTGCTCTTTTCTCAATGACGGTAATCAGGTTCTGTTGTTGAAAGCACCACAAGAGTGATGTTGAGGGTCTGAAGGGTGGAATTATGCTCTTTTCTCAATGACGGTAATCACGTGGTGTTGTTCAGGGCACCACAAGGGTGATGTTGAGGGTCTGAAGGGTGAAATTATGCTCTTTTCTCAATGACGGTAATCACGTGGTGTTGTTCAAAGCACCACAAGGGTGATGTTGGGGGGTCTGAAGGGTGAAATCATGTTCTTTTCTCAATGACTGTAATCACGTGGTGCTGTTCAGGGCACCACAAGGGTGATGTCAACTGTCTGAAGTTCCTAGCAGCTATTTTTCACATGCTTTGCCGCGGGAAGGTGAAAAAAAAAATTGTAATTAGGCCTACACAACTTTTCTTGAGAATGAACTTTTTTCTTTTTTTTTTTTCAAAATCGATTTTTAATTGATTCTTGAGCTCAGAGAATTGATTCTTGATTTCGAGAATCGATGTTATCCGTAGTTACTAACGTGTGGTTTATTTCCAGAGAGTGCAATCAACGTCACGCGGTGTTCAGCGTTTTCAACGAGTACTACGTCGCCCTGTTATACCACTTCTACAACATCTACTCGACGCAGAATAAAACCATCAAAGACACCGGCTATTTGCTGAAAGGTAAACGTGGTGCTCTGTAATCAGAGGCATGACTTTTTTTTTGTGGTTACCTGCAGTCCTCGAAGCAGACGCTTGGATCAAGTACTAATTGGCCACGACCATTAATTAGTAGAGTGATAGGCCTAATTATAACATTATAGGCCCATCACTCTTTTCTTTTTTTCATTTTGTTTAATGATAAACTTTACATCTGCTGTTAATGGAAAGAAGTGATCATTGCCCAAGAGAATTGGTTCAAAGTGGAAGATATCAACATTCGTGTGTTTTGTTTACTCTCAATACCAATGCTGTAAATGTTTGGATATATATCACAGAAACGGTCATGATATGTTCCGGACTTTCGGAAACTGAAAGACTTTTATCTACGGCGAAAACTATGGTCACAGACAGCGCAGTCCTGGTTTTGGAAGTTCATTGATTTTAAATAATTAAAATGGAGTAGTGAGATCGCCCTTGTGGTGCCCCGTCCAAACGACCCTTCTTTCATCCATAGCCTTAGTTGGGGAACAATGATTTTGTATCAAGTTGTAATACTAGGAAAACGCGGGATGCGCGTTGTTAGACGAGCTTAGGGGTATAGAAATCTAGAATGAAAAATAATTTGTCAACCCAATCTACATCTACAGACCTTGGATCACTCCAAACGTTCAAAAACCTTACGAGAATCAGTTATGTCACGGCCTTCCTCTTCATTCATTTCAATCGTTTTGAATTAATTGGTGACACTTGTTGCTATAGATTTAATTGGTTCCCGTAATAGCCTAAATTGATGGGGAAATGCTTTATAAATGCGTTTTCTTCGTTATTTCTCATCCGATTGATGCGAAAAATCTCTCAAAATGTGCTTAATAGTGTCCTTTATATTCGGCGAAAATTTGAGAGGTCTTGAAAAATTTTGATTTTTCAAGTATTTTCCTCCGGGTTATTCTAATGGGGATTTTTGAAATTTCTAAAATTCATAAAAAAAAAGTTACCACCCGATAATGCCACAAAACTATACAGATCTAAGTTAGATGAGGAACCATGACGAAAAAAAGTTTGAAGTTGATAGCTGTAGCCGTTTGACCTGTGGAGAACCGACAAAAAAACATAAAAAAAAAAAAAAAAAAAAAAAAAAAAAACATAAAAACGAACACCAATTTTTTTCAGTATGTCAAATTGAATCCTCGCTAAAGCTTGTCTAATTATAAATAAAATAAAAATTATTGCACCAATTATTTTGCTTTTTAGGCATTATGTAGCTCTATAAAAGTAGTTTTTGTATGAATTGGGTGAAAGGGAAAGAAAGAACAGCAGCTTACCAAGATGTGTGAGTAGAGATACTCTAAGTGGAGAGCCCGTAGATGAAACACAGAGATAGATGATTGGTACAAATACGAAATTTTAACGTTCCATTCGCCACATGTGCCTGTACCATTCAAGTCGCTCCCTCTCCATTCCAGACTTTTCCACTCCCACTTCCTTCCGTATATTACTGCTTCTCTTCTTCTCCATCTTCGACACTCCTGCTACGCTCCTCACTAACTTCATTTCTGCTGCCTCCATTTTCTTTTCTTCTCTCCAGTTCATTGAGCCTGCAACTGATCCATATGTGTTGAAATAGGCAGGTAGTAAACAATAAAATAAATGGATAAAAAAAATCATAAAAAAAAATCGTACTCCCGCCAACTAGGTTGTTGGTAAAGTCGTTGAGCAAACAGTAGTACAGTGAAACCTCCATCCGTCGTCTCTCAAGGGACCAGGAAAACAAAACCATCCGTGCAGGAAAATGGAACATTGATTATTTTGTTACAGTGATTTTGTTGTAAGTTTACATAATGTCTATATATCTCTGTGTGTACGACAAATGTATGTATTTATTAGGGTTGCTGTTCGATCAAAAAATCGTGATCGAAATCGAAGTTCACAATATCGAAAATTGATCGAATCGAATTCGATTGCATTTTTATAAAAAATCAATCGAATTGACGAATCGAAATCGAATCGGAAAAAAAACGTGTTAGTTAGCAAAATACCATGTTCAAATACCCCGCACGCGCTATATATATAAGTATAATGTTACCAATGGAAGCGAGCGCGTTACTCGTGACGTCTCGCGCTACTCTTGTACTGTTGTACGCTTCCGATCTTCGAAAACTTTTCGATATCGATCGAATCGAAAATCGAGAAGTACATATCGAAATCGAATCGAAAACCTATAGGCCTAATCGAAAATCAATTGAATCGATCGAAATCGAACGTCAACCCTAGTATTTATGTATCCTTCTGTATTTTGTTGTATTTTCCGTGTGTTTAATTTTGTTTCTGGAATTTATGTGAACTATGTTTTAAACTGGTTAAATGTAAGAACGGCCCTGCCGAATTTCGCCAGCAATAAAGATCCTTTAATAATAATAATAATAATCATATAGGAGTGGGGTGAGAACAAATGAATGATGCAAGCAGGAGAACGACAGATCCGGGAACGATGCATAGAGGTTTCACTGTATTCGATCCGTAACGTTGTAATCGTGTTGCGTTGATTCTTGCAGACGTGGAGTGGTATTGTAGAAGCAACGTGCGCACCGTCCTCCGCAACCTCCAGAACCACGTCGCTGCCAACTCACGAAACACAACCGTCGATCAGCTGAACGACAATCTACCGCTGGCCAGCGCCAGTTTCCAAGACATCTCTTTACCGTCGTGATGCTCGTACTCTCGTACAATCTACGCTCCGTCTTCTCTCGCTGGGATACTGGTCGCTTACTGAGACTGACGTTCGTAGCTAGCTAGCTCAGAGAGAGTAGGACTTTCATTGGTGAATATTTACAAGAAGAACTAAATACTATGATGCCAATACCTGTAGAACTTCTTTAGTAGTTTTCTCTTTAGTACATTTTTCACCTTGCTACCGGTGAGTTTTTTTTTATGATCCATCTATATTCTCCTACATTTTAAATAGGTAGTTTTTTCAGTAAGTTTTTCACTTTGGCAATTTTTTCTGTCTGGTCCCCTTAAAAACGTACTAAATAGGTTCCACTGTATTGAAATATTTACTAGAAAACCTGAATACAATCGTAGATAAAGTAGTCTCTAGATAGGTACGACAAAGCCTATGCTCACCCAATGATGACAAAGCTGGCTGATCACAGCGCTCCTAGCAAGAGTCACTCGCAACAGTGCTCTAGCAAATGGTGTCTAGTAACACTACCAGGGTCTGTAGACTGTTTAACCAGGGCTCTGCCACTCTATCCCGTAAGGATATTTATTTACTCAATGATGCAATGATGCCAAGTCTTGGTCTCTTGGACTTGGAAAACTTGGCATAGCACATATAATAAGCTGTGCCAAGATGCATTGAGGGTTGTGTTGGTTTGTTGCCAGGAGATGGTGTCCTCACTTCCTATCCCTCCCATGTTAAAAATGTGTTCCAATTCACGGGCCACATTTAGAGTGCTATTGACCGTGCGTAGATAAGTGGTGATAAAAGGAACTAGCGTTACGTTTAAGGCCGGCTCGCTGTCATCAACTTTGCCAGCCTATCAGCCATTTCTACAAAAAAAACACCAGATGGAGCAGCGATGCATATTACACAGAAAAGTACTCGGGACATGGAACGAGTTTTTGAATTAGTGAAGTCACCATCTCCCGGCGGCAAACCAACGCAACCCTCAATTCATCTTGAGCTGTGCTAACAACAATGGAAATACGCAAAGATTGAATTTAGCCATGTAGTAGATAGCTCTTCTAGTAGATATTAACCAATCAAAGTCCTGGGGCTGAATTCACAAAACGTCATAACTTTAATTCGGCTCAAAGTTACGACAGTTTCTAAAGATAAGACAATATTTGATCTATTATTTTTGTTTTTTTAATTTTAATAAATATTAGATTGATGATGATAATGGATTTAATCAAAAATTAAGATTACAAAATCAAAAATAATAGATCAGATCGGTATATGATATTATCTCTAGAAATTGTCGTAACTTTGAGCCGGATCAAAGTTATGACTTTTTGTGAATCTGGGCCCTGGTCTCTTGGAGCTAGCTGCGCGTAGGACTTTGCTCCAAGTGACAGTTGCGGTCAGGCCCTCGGTTTCCAACTCGCCTAGCGTCTCATTTCAACGGAATGTTTCCGCGTCTCGTTTCCTCGAGTGAATGTTGACGTGACACGGTTCTTCACCGTCTTGTTCACCGCAAAAGACGGACGCTTCTCATTGTTTCAACGACCCTGGCAAGCACTTGGCCGTGACTGAAGGTACGTTTGTAGACACGGCATTTCCACCGGCCGGCAATCCTAACGGACAATCTTCATCACGACGTCAAATTATCGTACCGTTCCATGGCAACCGGTGGACTCTCATGTTTGAGGGGCAAGTGTTGGTACTAATTGTTCTGACATTTATAAATTCAAATTGAGTTGGTATCCGTGACAAACTTTCAGCTGTAAAATTTCTTACAAAATGCTCACTGCTATCAACAGTGCTATCGATACGGTAAACCCTCGTTTATCTGAAATGCTAGGGACCCCAGAGAAATGATTTCGATTAATAAAAATTTGGATTAACCAAAAAATTCATTTCCCACAAAATCATCGCACTTCCTGCCCTTGGTTATAATTGAAGCAATATCATATTGCGCGCGAGAGAAGCTATGCCACACGTGTGTACTTGGCTAGCCGACAAGGCACGATCGTTGTACATCCCGCTTCCATTAGCGCTCGGCCGTCCCGAGTCTGACTGACGAACGAGTGTTCCGAGCTTACCGCTCGTCAAGGACAGAGCGGCGAGTGCACTCGGAGTCAGATGACGCACTCAAGGCAGCAAACATCTCAGCTGGCTTCGGCCCATTGTTAAGCGTCAAATAAAAAGGACGGAAATTGGGAAAATGATTCTTGAATACACTCGAACTATTTCGAATTATCCAATCTAAATACAGTGCTAAAGCAATTGAAGGGTCGAAATATTAGTTTGAATTACGGATTAGCTGGAATTCGGATTAACCATATCCATCAACATTGAAATGCCTATACCTTCAGCCGAGGACCGACTTCAAGTTCGAAATATATAAAATTTCAGATTGATTGAGTTTGAAGTAACGAGGGTTTACTGTATTCACATTTTGATTGCTATGATTGGTCAATGAAGGATCGGAGGTGTACATATCAGATGGAACTAACAAGAGAGCTGTGACAAGGTCGATAGAGAGCTTGACAGGTCATCAAACACACCGCTCTAGTACAAACATGGCTGCATGTGATATCGCCTACACGTCGTCACATCAAGTTTGACGGCCGTAAGAGTTTGTCTTAAACCAACTCTCAAGGTCAGACTGGGCGGTAAACAGAGCAGGTCTGTGATTGGCTCGTTGCTTTCAACGGCCTGACAAATTCATGCTGCCCGTGGCTGTGTGTTCAGAAACTGAGGTGTGACGTATCAGGGTAAAATGATCTGTGATTCCCCTTATATCTCATACTTTTATCATATCTCATACTTTTATCATGTCTCATACTTTTATCATGTCTCATACTTTTATCGTATTTCATACTTTTATTATATCTCATACTTTTATCATATCTCATACTTTTATCATGTCTCATACTTTTATCGTATTTCATACTTTTATCGTATTTCATACTTTTATCATATCTCATACTTTTATCGTATTTCATACTTTTATTATATCTCATACTTTTATCATATCTCATACTTTTATTATATCTCATACTTTTATCATGTCTCATACTTTTATCATGTCTCATACTTTTATCATATCTCATACTTTTATCATATCTCATACTTTTATTATATCTCATACTTTTATCATGTCTCATACTTTTATCATGTCTCATACTTTTATCATATCTCATACTTTTATCATATCTCATACTTTTATCATATCTCATACTTTTATCATATCTCATACTTTTATCATGTCTCATACTTTTATCATATCTCATACTTTTATCATATCTCATACTTTTATCATATCTCATACTTTTATCATATCTCATACTTTTATTATATCTCATACTTTTATCATATCTCATACTTTTATCATACTTTTATTATATCTCATACTTTTACTATATCTCATACTTTTATCATATCTCATACTTTTATCATATCTCATACTTTTATCATATCTCATACTTTTATCATATCTCATACTTTTATTATATCTCATACTTTTATCATGTCTCATACTTTTATCATGTCTCATACTTTTATCATATCTCATACTTTTATCATATCTCATACTTTTATCATATCTCATACTTTTATCATGTCTCATACTTTTATCATGTCTCATACTTTTATCATATCTCATACTTTTATCATATCTCATACTTTTATCATATCTCATACTTTTATCATATCTCATACTTTTATTATATCTCATACTTTTATCATATCTCATACTTTTATCATACTTTTATTATATCTCATACTTTTACTATATCTCATACTTTTATCATATCTCATACTTTTATCATATCTCATACTTTTATCATATCTCATACTTTTATTATATCTCATACTTTTACTATATCTCATACTTTTATCGTATCTCATACTTTTATTATATCTCATACTTTCACTATATCTCATACTTTTATCGTATCTCATACGTAAGTACACAATACACAATAATATCACATACTTCAATACACAATACACAAGTACCAGTATATCTCAGTCATACTTTTCAAACGTTTTCATAAAAAACCTGACATCTCACTAAATCAACTCCCACGTCTTTCAAGACACGAGTGTGTAGATCTAGTCATGAATGTGTGCTTTCAGTGTATTATAATCACATTCAGCAATAAAATAAAACCATCACGATTTAATTACGTTTCTTATTCTTGTTCTCTTTCTTTTTGGAACTGATAATATTCAACAACAGTTTTAATAAAGTCTTTACAACGTGGTACGCAGTGAGAAGAGTCAAGACAAGTGCAGTAAAGAGGACCGCGAAGACGTCTAGTAGCAGATACTGCCACCAGGTGAGGTCTAGCGCTGCTGATCGCAAGTGTTTCGCGCCGTTGTGTCTTAGTACGTATTCTGTCCACCAGACGGCGCGCTCGATAGGAGGTTCTGGTTGGTCCTTGGCGAGGTCGGAAACGCGTTTCATTGTGTCACGATAGCTGGAATCACGAGTTGAAATTTTATAATTTTTGTAACCTGGGTGCATTTCCCTACTGGGCAGAATTTATATTTCTCAGTATTAATTATAAAGAGAATATACCATATAAAAACAATTTTAGTTCCAAATGGTCCATTGTAGCAAAGGTGGCGATGATGGGGCTTGAGGCCCCATTCTGCGCTCGCAGGAAATATTTTTTAACTATCAATTTTTTATATGGCTCTACGTGTTTCAGATGAGGTTTAGATGCAAAAATGGAATATTTTTTTTTCAATTTAAAACTCATTTTATTCTCATCTTCTAGACACTTGACAATTATTTTCCTAATTTTTTATTAAAGATAAGAAGCCCACATAAAGAAAATTCTCTCTGTGTGGGCTGAAATTTTGAAAATACTAAATATAATATTCAAGATGACAGTATTATAGTTATACAATAAGTGGTTGAAGTTATAACACGATTTCTTATAAAATTCAATGTTGCCCTTGGAACTGCTATTTGCAAATTACAAAGTTTGCCGATCCCAGTTAACCTTATTGGCATTGTTACGTTTGTTATAAATGTCTACTTCAAGGGATCATATTGCTGTTCTGATTCAAACTTAAGACTGACATGTTGAAAAAATATGTCAAGTTTATTATCAATACATTCATTGTAAAATATGAATCCATCAAATAGTCTTTTAATTCACACTATTTATTCTTTTCTTCCTTTTTTCTCAATTTTCTCTGCCTTTCTGTCTACCTTTTTGTTAGTCGAAGCAATTCATGGGCGTTCCAACTCCCCCTCCCCCCACCCCACCTCTGTTTCCGACCCTAACCAAAATATACATACTGACACACTGAAAAAGCATGTCAAGCTTATTATCAAGTAAAATATAAATTCATAGAAAACTCTTTTTCTGTATGCATACAGTGGAACCTCTATGCATCGTTCCCGGATCCATCGTTTCCCTGCATATATCATTCATTTTTTCTCACCTCACTCCCATATGATTAATGTTACATTTTCCTGGATCGATGGTTTTATTCTCCTGGTCCCTTGGAAAACGATGGATAGAGGTTTCACTGTATTTCAGTTCTTCTTTTTTTCTTAATTTTCTTTCCGTCGACTTTTTCGTTCGTCGCTCCCAATTCATGAGAGCCCCCCCCCCCCCACACCTACGTTCTGTTGTTGATGACCTCTCTGAAGGTCGCCAGGTAAGTCTCTGCCGTCGCCGTGTCCGCCCTCAGTTCAAGGCCGACGCCAGAACTCGCAATCTTCCTGGCGTTGTATTTCTGGTCTCCGATGAACGGAATCACGACCAGCGGAACCGCGTGGTGCACCGCCTCCTGGTAGCTCTGCAACCCGCCTTGCGTCACAAACAACCGGATGTTCGGGTGAGCTGCAACGGTAATACAAGACAAGATGGAGAAAAGAAGATGAAGAAAGAAAAATTGAAGAACGAGGAGATATATTTAGAAGGTAGATTGAAGACTTCTTTCCCAACACGACTTTTGAATTGTTCATTTCTAAAGTTATCACTATGATTTTTGTAATTTGTTGGATTAGCTATATTATTATATTCAACTATTACTTTGGGGTGGTAAGATCGCCCTTGTGGTGCCCCGTTCAAATGATCCTAAACTTCCATCCTTTGCCTTTAGAGGGAAACAATGGCTTTGCGGCAAGTTTTCGAACTTAACGAAAAAAATGAATTATATACAGTATATATTTAAATATATATGTATTCGTCAGATTGCCCTTGGATATCGGATATTTATCGGATAGGATATTCATTGCTATTCATTGAACCATCGGTTGTTGTCATCACCAGCAACCATTATTGTTCTTGTTATTGTTGTTTGCAGCCTAATTTAACCTGAATAACCCTATCCTTCTCATTTCATGAACTGGACCTATTCGTACGAACCTAAAAAAATAGCTGACCAAACAAACATCCCAAACTAGTTGACTACTAAAACTAATCTAAAACCTACTTCTGGTTCGACAGATAACATTGGTCTTATGGGATTAAAACATGGGTTTGGTGTTTTGCCCATATCTTCCGAACTTTAGATCGGGATTTTTGAGCGAATTTTTTCTAGTTGAACTAGCGTAATGTCGTGTCCATATTCGGATTTATTGGACTGTGTTTCATCTAGAAAAAGTTCACCCCAATACCCCGACTGACGGACAGTCACTTGGAATCATGTGTGTCGATATTGGTGTTACCGAGTATGTCTTGTTGAGGCAGCCACTTGCCGAGCTTGACGTTGCTTGGTTGCCCGGGCAACGTGTCGGACTCCCACTTCCAGAGCACACGCTGCGGCAGCTGGGCGAAAGCCTCCAACAGCTGTTGTCTCCTGCGCTCGGGCAGCTTGTCGGACCGCACGTTGGAGCCGAGGCTGAAGTACACGAAACCGTCCGAAGCGCCGTCCAAGAACTCGGCCAAATCCTGGAATCAACAACCAATTATCAATTGTAAACACATTTTCTATTTCATTCTATTTTATTCCGATTCGGCCAATACAATAACCAATACGAATTGAACACATATTTTTCATTTCATTCTATTTTATTCCGAGTTGATTTAATAATACATTCAAAATTTACATCACGTTCTTGGTTATTTGACTTATTTCAATGCGGAAACATGTAACTGGTGGAATTGGCTGTCTTGAGTGGCAGTCGCTGCACGACGCAGGAAGTTTCCCACGCTTTATACATAAATCAGTGATAATATAGAATGCCTTGCTTAGATTCTACTTGTAATGTCCAATATGGCCGCCGAGATTGGAACGTGGAACAAGTGGGACGCAGATTTTACCACTAATTACCAGAGGCACTTGAACCCGCAAAGGAAAACCATATTTTTAAACAATTACGTACTTAGAGAGGTTCTTACCGAACTCTCATTTTGCTCTATCGATGATTTTTTAAAGTATACATTTTAGTATGCTTCTAGTAGTTCTTTTTTTATTTGACATTATTATATTATTTGACTATTCTTGACAACATTTACACAGTGTACGTTTGAAGTGTATCAACCGTTAACAAAATGGCTGAAGACCAAAAACATATATATCGCTATCGGCTGCAGGCGTAACGTATCTCGGTAAGGTAATATATGTCTGGCCCAGTGTTAGGGAAGTTCACTTATGAAACGAACTTTTAAAAAGTTTAGTTCATGTCAAATAAATCGATCTTTTAAAAAGTTCAAAGTTCGTTTTCGTGGCTTTGCTGTAAAAGTTCAAGTTCAAATTCAAAAAGACATAATTTTGTTTAAAAATTCACCTTGGAAATTATATGGGGAAAAGGGTTCAAAAATAATATATGTATGGTACCGGTACACACACATTTTCTACAATGAATGTCTCAAGTTTAATATTTATTGATAACAACTACAAGTCACAACACGTCAACCTTGACCGCACGTGGCTGCCGGCTTGCCTCGTGACAAGTGATCCCATGATGAAATCCTAAACAGTGAATATCATGCATTCGGGATAGACCGTAAAATAGTCGATCTCATTCGGAATTTGAACGGAAAAGTCCAAGTACAGATAGTGCGATCGTGTCGAATAGGGTTATGAGTGTTCTAAACTTATGAACTTTCAAATGAACGTTTCATTTTGTTGAAGTTCACCGAAAAATCGAACGTGAAGAAAGTTCAAGATCGTTGACTGTAAATGTAGCGCGTTCATTGAAAAGTTCAGAAAATATGAACGCGTTTATTTTAAAAGTTTATTACCCAACACTGGCCTGGCCTCACCTTGTCCAGAGGCTTGCTCGGCTCTATGTGCATCGCCCCCAGCATGATCATGTTGGGCAACAGAGGCTTGGCGTAGTTGGTGGTCCAGTGGTTAGACAACATGATCAAGCTGAAGTTCTTCTCAGTCTCCCAAACGCTCGGCGGATCCGGTCCAAAGTACCGTCGCATCAAGTCTTCTTGGGCTCCGTACAGAAGTTCATCGCCTCGGTACTTGGAGTAGATCATGTAGATCTGAAATAAATTCAATGCTTTTTAGATGAGCGTAGCAAAGATTTCCATTCCATATACTAAAAAAAACTGGGCTTCGTTTTGATGTTGTCACAGTGAAACCTCTATCTATCGTTTTTTGAGGGACCAGGAAAATAAAACCATTCATGTTGGAAAATCATCCATCCAGGAAAATTTAACATTGGTTATATGGGAGTGGGGAGAGAGAAAATGAATGATACAAGCAGGAAAACGATTGATCCGGGAACGATGCATGGAGGTTTCACTGTATTTTGTAATTTTGTACGCGGCATACAGGTCGGGAGAAGGCACTCACTAATCAACTCGAAACTTTTTCTTCATATTGGTGTTATACCAGAATAGTCCGGGATCGCTTTGCAGAAAAATACGTTGAACGTTTTTTCCGGAAAAAAATCGGAAAGTTCGAGATCGGAGTTTGGATAAGAATAATCCAGAGGGAAATAGTTGAAAACCCCCCCAAAAAATCCAAAGCTACAAAATTTTCACTGAACATGAAAAAACTATCTCACATATTTTTAGTGATTTGTACGACAATCGGATGAGAAATAACAGAGAAAACACAACTAAAGTTTACATTTGATTGAGTATCATGTACATGCGACAGGTTTCACTGTAAATATCAACAAGTTGCAAATGACGTTTCTAAACGTTTGAAGTAATCCAAGGTCTATAGATGTAAATTGAGCCAACAGAATATTTATCACTCTAGATTTCCATACTTCTAAGCTCATCTCAAAACCCATACCCTGCGTTTTCCTAGTTTTATCACATATCTGGATAGCTGAGGAAAATGCTAGAAGATGGCACCTCTAACTCAAAAGTAAATAAAAATGACTGATCATTTAGCCTTCAATAGTTTGTCTCACCAGGCTGTGTGCTCGCTCCCAGAAGGTCATGTGATCGCCGTACGGCAGATAGGGGTCCGGCAGGTACGCCGGGTTGTTGGGGTTGCCCACGGACTCGAAGGTGGAGGCGGTCCCCCCCATCGACTGGATCCCTATCAGGGGGGGCGACCCTGCTAGGTGGACCAGCCCGTACATGCACTGGTAGATGAGGCTCTCGATGATGACAAGATCGAACTCGGGTTCGGACCTGAAACGTGACACGGTTTCATTGCGCTTTGTTGTATGAACCACTGTGTAGCATCATAGTAGTCATAGTAGTAGTAGTAGTCATAGTAGTAGTAGTAGTAGTAGTAGTAGTAGTAGTAGTAGTAGTAGTAGTAGTGTTTATTCCTTAAACCCTCTTTCAAGAAAATCGGAACACAATTTACATATTTTACAATTTAATTTAATAAATAGCATTACAATTGAGTATGGCAGTAAGCCATCATTTATAATTATCAACGAATTAGTAATCATAGTATATCAAACAAATAATACAACAAATAATGATACATTACAAGATTTCAGATTGATCGATACGGAATTGAGATACATTCCGAACTTGAACTTGTACTACAATATAGATACTCTGATACATAGATAATTAGATATGGATAGCTAGATAATATCGATAATCAGTTGAATAATAATAAAAAAAAACTTACTTCATCATAATATAAATAAAGTATACCGACTCGCAGATTGAAAGTGAAATACTTCCGGGGTCAGAACCTGAGTCCAGGGTCCCGATTGCCTGTAGCGCAACTATCACTTATATATCAAACTGTACATGATCAACAATGCCACCGGTACTGTAGTCACGTTTATCTACGTCTAGTTCACAAGGGGATCCGCTAAATCGCGACAGGCAATCGGGACCTTTGGCTCTGAACTGACCGCAAGAAACCACAAATAGCGGCCATGTTATTAGTACGGGAGTCGGTACACCTTCTTTATATTATGTTGAAGTACCGGTATGTTGGTACTACGTCGTGTATGAACCGAACGATCTGTGTCTGTTTGTTTTTCTCGAAATACTGACGATAATAGTGATATAAAGGGGCAACACAAAATAACATGAAGGTATCGAACCACTCAATAACGGGTGTCAAAGTTTCTGAAACTTCAGAGTTTAAGCTGAGCAAGAAAATTTTAGAAGATGAAAATCTCAGGAAACAAATTAAATTTCCACTGAATGTCAACACATGAATGATACACATTATTAAAAATGTTTATGCAATTTGGATCTGCCGTTTTGGAGAAAATAATTTAATAAATGTTTTTATTAATTCTTTTAGGTAGAAATAATATTAGCAGAACCTTGATGTAGTGATACCAGCCTATTTTATCATAATATACTGAAGGTGCTCCAACTCACATACTGATAACCTGGACGGTATTTGTGGTTTCTTGCGGTCAGTTCAGAGCCAAAGGTTCCGATTGCCTGTCGCGATTTAGCAGATTCCCTTGTGAACTACATGTAGATAAGAGTGGCTATGTTACTGTTGGCATTGTGGAACTTACAAAATCTATAATTGTTGTAAAAAACAAATGCCCAACTGCCAACATTTTAATTCTACTGGGCTGTGTTTAGCATTGTTGAGTATTGTTATTTTAAATAGTTTGATATAAAAGTGATAGTTGCGCTACAGGCAATCGGGACCCTGGACTCAGATTCTGACCCCTGAAATATTTCACCTTCAAGACCCGAGTTGGGTCACCTTCTTTATATCATGATAAAATAGGTTGGTATCACTACATCGTAGAAGGACCCTTTTGCCGAGATTCACAGCTTTCTAGACTCGATAGTTGCCAAATGGAGTATATATTTCATATGATTTAAGGTCACGGTGTGGAGAGCTTTCTATTATACTTGATATAAATATCTCGCTCATCATACAACGCCTATGCTGCGTTTGCCTGGTAAACATGTATCTCACGTGGACCTACTTGATGAAGTCCTGCATGACCTTGGACGACAGCTGGAGGTCGCAGACGAGACTGCTGTACACCTGCAGCAAGTCGGGCATCTGCAGCGGCGTTATTTCCACCATGTGGTTAGGGTCAAAGCCTTGCAGCAAGAAGTCGTAGGTGAAAGACAAGTCGACGTCGGTGTAGTTAGCATGTCGAGTCTGGAAAACGATTTTTGTATTTGTTTATATTGGATTTAACGACGCACTATAATTTTTATTTATTTAATAATTATCATTATTTTCAACACAATGTAATTATAAATTGAGCACAACTTGATTCAAATCATGAATATGAATGATACACAATAAGTTGGTGCACAAAAAGAAATGGTACACACATAAAAAAAAGTAATTATTCTACAAGTACATAGAAATTGAGTGCAATTATGAATAACTAATGAAGTTGAAAGTGAAAAAAAATAGAAAATAATAATGAAAACAACGATAAACAAATGATAAATCAAGATCTATTGGCCTCAAATGAATGATTAATGGGATGATATGAAGGTATCTTTGGTATTGAGAAGGAAGCGGTCGTGGCCTATATTGTGAGAACCATCACAGTATCAGCCTAGACTACAGAGGGAAACCATGGAAAACCCCTGTAAACATGGACGGTAGCGGAGATCGAACCAGGTACGATATGCCCCTCACCTCCCGGATCACTTGGAGCGAGTGCGTTAACCACTGCACTGCGTGTGCCGGTGAAGTGATTATCTAATCTCTGTATTCAAGACGGCTCGATCTATGTGTTGTAATCGGGGACATGCAGCTTCGTGTTTTCTCTGTTCTACTTCCCGGTACACCTGATATCTTCATCCCTGCCCACAATCTTACTCACCGGCACAGTAGCTGAGTGGTTAGCGCACTTGCTTCGCGTGACCCGGGAGGTGAAGGTCATATCGGACCCGGTTCGATCCCCGCCACCGTCCATCTTTACAGGGGTGCATCGTGGTTTCCCTCTGTAGTCTAGGCTAATGCCGGGATGGTTCCCACTTTATAGGCCACGACCGCTTCCTTCCCACTTTCCTTCCCATTACCCATAAAACCTTCATCTCATCATCCCATCATCTCATTAATCATTCATCCGACGTCAATAGATCTCAGTCATCATTACAGTGCGTCGTTAAAACCCAATATAAAAAGAAAAAAACTTACCCACTGAAACGTGTGGTCTAGTGGTTAACACACTAAACTGTCGTTCAAGAGAACGGAGAATCGTGCCATGGTCAACCATCCTGACAGGGGTTTCCTATGTCGTTCAGGTCTATACTGAAATGGTTCCTTAACAACAGGCCACGACCGACTCTTTCCCACTATCCAAAAACCCTAATAAAATAACCTCTCATCTCATTATCTCAAACAACTCTCATCTAGCCACTACTAACGCTGAAATCCTCTGCCACAATACGAGAAATAAGGAGTCATTCTGTTTAGTCAATCATTATTTTATTTTATTTTTGAAATGTCCAATATATGCAGGAAGTAAATTGTTCAACTTTCTCTTTCACCAGATCGCTCAACACTTTCCTGACGACTAATTGTTTTTGTACTATTGACGAGTTTTTAAACCACTCATGATTGTTATTTCTATTGTTGTAGAACTCTAGTTATAGAATTTTTATTGTTGACTGTCTGAATATCATCTAAGTGATCAATCGGAGGCCACAAACATATTATTATCATTATATCATTCACCGACGCCAATAGATCGTAGTCATCAGTACAGTTTGTCGTTCAACCCAATATAAATTTAAAAAACCAATGATTGAGTGAAGTTGTGAACTTGCTTTGAGTGGATTGGGGCTGAGCACGGTGACCTGGTGACCTCTCGAGGCCAGGGCTTTCATGACGGCTTGGAAAGGGAGCTGGTGACTGATTGAAGGTGTCGGGAAAATGCCCAAGATGCGAGCGCCGTGGCTCGAACCCAGGACCAACAGCAGGCACATCCACAGCGGAGACATCTGGAATTATTTTTTTCAATCATCATCATCGAAATCTTGATATATATAAATTCTTAATTAGTAAAAAACTAGTCAAACGCGAAATATGCGTTGTAAGATGAGCGAGATATCTGAATAAGGTATAAAAGTCCTTGAAGGAGTTCTACCCTTGCTACTTTATCGACTCTGGTATTCTACACACCTTGATATCTGAATAAGCTATTAAAGTCGTTAAAGTAGTTCTACTCTTGCCACTTCATTGACTCTGGTATTCTACACACCTTGACGCATATAAAAAATACTTCATTGTTGGTCAACTCTTGAATCTAGAAAGCAGTGAATCTCGACAACTTGATTCTGTCACAATTTTTATGATATTATATTTTATGAATATTATCAGTCATTTTATTTTTTTTCTTTAAAACGACTGATCAGAATTGCTTAAAAAATCGTGATAATGTGTAAAATCCATGTATACACATTTAGAGAAAATTTCATCCCATTTGGAGAGATTTTATTTTTCAACATTTTCCGCCCAGCCAAATCTTATGGGGTTTTTAGAAACTTTGAGATGATGATTCTCAAAATCGGTCCAACCGATTCATCCCAAAAACTATACAGTTCTAAGTTGGATGAGTTTGCGTGTACAAAAAAAGTTTCATGTTGATCAGTCAACCCTTGCGACCTGTGGAGTGCTTACAAACAAAAAAAAAAAAAAAAAAAAACAAAAAAAACACAGACAAAGCCCTATAAGAGTGGGATGGAGACTTCGCTACGCTCATCAATAAAGACCCTGTTTTTCAAAAGGTTGACCATTAGACACAGAATAATATATATAATAATGAATATAACTTATAAGAAATTAATAAATAGAGCAAAACAAAACAATAGTGTTTGATACAAAAATTAATAATAATATTGAGCTATAGTCTAGAGAAGATAATATTGTGATTGATTACTTATTTAGAAAAAGCAGAGAAAAAAATGCATATAATATAAAAGCAATACATCTATAATAATGATAATAAAATATATTTTATTTATAAGTGGAAACAAATGACATGATAATACATGATAGCTGAAGTAGTCAGTATAAAAGGGCGATATTCACGGTTAGGGTTGAAGCTAGAAAGTTAAGGACATTGTTATAGCCTCATTAATAATAACAAAACAAACCATTACTTACATTCCTCACTTGCTCATGTTTAGAAACTCACTATGTGATTCAATAGGCCTACTCAGTCATTGAAGTCAAGGTTGAGACAATAGACATGAGAGAGACAGAGATAAAAATTAGAGATAGAGAGAGATAGGAAGCTAGAGAGAGAGAGATAGAGATATAACGATTATATAAGTGTCTATCAAGGTCACTAGAAATGCCTACCATGCAGGAATTGACTCTGAGCTAGAGAGAGATGGAGATAAAACTAGGTAAACACAGCATGCGTTGTAAGATATCTGAATGTAAGGTTATAATAGGGTTGTTAACGCAGTTTTACCTTTGCTACTTTATCGAATCTGGTATATTCGAAAGCTCTACACACCTTGACGCATATAAAATATATTTCATTGGTAGACAAATATTGAATCTAGAAAGCAGTGAATCTTGACAACACAATTCGGCTATTATTTCTATCTATTTGATGAATAAAATCCGGTTATTGAATTAATTTCTTCAAAACGGCTAAAATTGCTCACAAAATTGTAATAATGTGCATCATTCATGTGTACACATTCAGAGATTTTTTTTTGGAAGAGATTTTATTTTTTAAATATTTTTTGCCCAGTCTAATTTTATGTTTTTTTTTAGAAACTCTGACGTAGTATTTCTCAAAACTGGTTAGATTGATTCATCTCAAAAACTATACACTTCTACGTTGGATAAGTCTGCGTGCACAGAAAAACGTCTATGTTGATCAGTCAAACCCTGCGACCTGTGCAGTGCTTACAAACGAACAGAAAAAAAGGAAACACATACAAAGCTTCATAAGTAAATGATTGAAGTCTCTGCTTTTGCTCATCCAATAATCATGATAAAACAAGTGTCTATCAAGGTTAGGAAACTAGAAATGCCCACCATGACTGTAGGAATTGTCTCGGATATCCGAGTGTGCGTGACGTAGGCTTGAGTCTCGACTGTCGTCGGACGTTACCACGAAAATATTCAGGGAGAGAATGAATGAATATTATGGTTTTACGGCGTTTATTTTGTGCCGGTTCAATTTGTTCCACATGAGAACACAATAAATCTAGTTACATAAAAATAAGACATCCACAAAGACATCCAAGTCTCCATCGTGCACTAGGCAATTGAGGGGTGCGATATGACTGCCCGCTGATTGTGGAGATTAAACTGAGTTGTTTGGTGAGAAAGTTGTATTATAACATCTCAGGACTTTCATCTAATTTTGGATGGTGATAGTTTCCATTCTTCCGTCGCACGGTTTGACTGATCAACATGAAACGTTTTCTGTACACGCAAACACCTATTCAACTTGGAACTGCATAGTTTTTGGGTTATATTGTCTCAAAGTTTCTAAAAACCCCATAAGATTAAGCTGGGCAGGAAAATTTGAAAAATATAATCTTTTCAAAAAAAAATTTAAAAAAATTATCTGAATGTGTACACATTGATACATATTACATCATCACAATTTTAACGGTTTAGAAGAAAATAATTTAATAAATGTTTTTCATTCAACAAATTGATAGAAATAATAGCAGAACCATTGCCGAGATTCACAGCTTCAGCTTAACGTATTTGTGTTGTGATTTTTGATTGGTGGAAATTTGAAAGTAAGCATTGTATTGGGTAATCAACTATCTCATCATGTATGCAAGCCATGTCAGAAGTTTGAAATTCCTTAAACTTAAAATATATGTTTTAGTAGGCCTATAGTTTCTGGTTGACAAGGTCAACACAATGTCAATTGTACTAACGACTGCTGATAGATAAAAAATACAAAGACTGAAAAGAAGGCATTTGAATAGAAGAGCGAGACACGGCGTGCTCCGTCTTCGGAGGAGAAAGACGTCGACGTGAAATCAAGTTCATCCTCGGCAACAACAGCCCTTGTTCGAGCAACGCCACGAAAACAACAAACTTGCATGTGTGTAGACGTGTGAGCGAACTGCATGGAGACATATCATCAATCACGGTAAATATACTTATTAAAACATTCATTTTTATTTCCATTTCTAACATAATATTATATTATTATAATATAATTTAAAACTGTCCTGGAGGTGGGTTATTTGATCAGGGTTTGACATATTGAATTGAATTCAAGTTGTTTCAATTGACCACTGAAAAAAACATTTTTGAAGGTGCAGTTTCTTATTTTTTTATTCTCTTCCATGGTTGCATTTACCTACTGTTTTGTTATTTTCAACAATATATAATTTTTAAATTGATGCAGCATGTCTCCAAGGTGAGGAGCCTCTAGTCGATAGAATAATGTAGGTTACGTTTATTCAATATCTATATGTATCTGGTCTTATAATCTACTGTTTTTCCCCAATTTCTTTCTTCAGATTCAGTTGGATAAATTTTCATAATTTGAGTTTCTAATTCTCTCAATTTCGATTCGAAAGAATTGAGAGTTTGATTGGAAATCGTAAGTCTTGATCACTTGAGTATTATGGGTATTTGAGGGTGAACGCTGAGGGCGCGGAGAAGATTGTTGAGACGGTCATGTTCTAGGCTTACTCAAGAGCAGTTATTGGATAATAATTTGTTCAACAATAATTTCATTTATTTCTTTTATTGTCATACTTGTACAATTCTTAATTCAGTTTATTTATTCATCGTTACACAGATTTGCACTCAAAATTACACAACCAACCAAAACAAATGAATGTTATGAACTGGTCTGACATGAACGTTTATTCATTTTTGCCAAAATTTTCAAATCTATATGATAGGCCAATATATTTTGTTGAATAGTTGTTGCAGGACTCATTTTATGATCAATTATCAGTTCTTTACGAAATTTGAAAGAATTTCATTAAAGATTTGTATTTCTCAACACAAATATGTTCTTTCATTCATAATAAATTCATAATAATTTGTTCCTTATATTTATATTTTCATTTTGGCCTTTGAAAAATGGCTGCTATAATAATAATGTAATAATATAATAATATAATAATAACAATAATATATAATATATATAATATATAATGGAGCGTCGAGCAATTAAATATATATTTTATGTAAAAGCACGACTTTTAACCAACCATTGAGAGCTAATAATTGATCATAATTGTGTGGGCCTATAATAAATATATTCTACAATATTTACATTTTCAGTTTTGATTCCCAAGTTCGAATAGTTTCAATTTAGCGCCCGTGAGTTGTTGGCCTAGCCGGCTTACAGAAGGCTGTGGCTTCTGAAAGCTTGCTAAACGGGAGGAAGAGGACGGATGACAGGTCACTTTTCAAGAAAATGGCGTCTGACGCATATGTCCAGTTATTGTGAAGGTAATTATTTTCACCTTATTTTCTGTATTTGTCATTAGTTATTGCACACTATCAATTTCAGTTGGAAAGCTGAATAAGGGACCTGATACAATTATATATTTTCATTGACAAGGGCTTATCTATAATTAGAGCCTAGCCTATAATTTATAGGGCTAGCGTACCCACACCTACGTTGTGGCCATATGGGTCACTTGATTTCGATTTGAGGTCTTCTTTAAACTTTAGCCACACAGGGACCTAGTACTTGCGTAAAAACCTTCACGAAGTTTGTACGAAATCAATGCCCAGACCTAGCTCTTGTTCTGTATATTATGTTATAGGCATACGTGATCTAGAATATTATATGCCCTAGATAAGCGTAGGCCTGGAGCCTATTCTCCCAAGAATAATTGTCTCTTGCCATCAGGCATGGTAGTAAGTGTGCTTGTCATTTACTAAGCCTTTATTTATTTATATCGCATTTAACGAAGCAATGTAGGCCTAGGCCTACTGATGACCAAGATCTATTGTCTTCATTGAATGATGATTGAGGTAACTCACAGACTTGCATATTTGGTTTGGTAGGCCTACCTTCCAGCAAAAGCCTACCCATTGCCTCACTTGGGCCATTGAGTACATAAACATACGCTTGGGGCCTACAAACTCAATTTTTTATTTAATGTTGATTAACGACTCACCAACAGTTGGGTTATATCCATGGGGGTTACGAATGAGTAGGTGATGAAATGATGAAGCGATTTTCCAACGCAGAGCTCGTTGATTGACTGAGCCACGGGGACGGCTACAAACTTGATGTGCTAGGTCTAGGCCTACACCACAGCTTTCTCCAAATCCATCGAATTCAAAATCCTCGATTGTATAGGCCTATTTGTCTTGATAGCATACCGGTAGCCTAGTTTCTAATCCTTCTAGTTTTTTTCCATTTCATTCCATTACCGGTAATTATTATTATAGGCCTATTTGATAACCCTATCATAACACCAATCATGTTGATTTTGTCAAGTAGCTAGCTTATTTTACGAAGCCAATATTATTACTACCGGTAGTGGTGATTGAAGAATGGCCTACAATTCAATTGTGAGATAACATGTAAGGTCATTTTATCAGGTGCTTTGGATAGTGGGAAGGAAGCAGTTGTGGTTTATTATCAAGGAGCTATCGCAGTATTGGCTTGAATGCCAGAAGGAAACCACGCAAAGTCCAATCAGTAGGCCTATGGTTGACCATGGTGAGAATCGTCTTGAATGAAGTATCGTTTACTGACTCGCGTTAGTCGCGACAAGCGACGAGCGGCACCAATCACAGCGCTTGTAGCTCGCGACAGGCAACACGGCGCGTAGGCCTTCGCGTGTCGCGACCAAGTTGAACTCGTTCCAACATTTTCGCTCGGTCGCGTGTAATCGCGCGCGTTACTGTCCCACAATGCACTCTGTTCAACCATCAGCGCTGCGAATTTGACGGGATTTTCGGGAAGTTAGAACGTATTCTAACCTCATCGTTGTCTATGGATTTTGTTGTCGTGGTGGACAGGACAGGATACGTTAATTAGTTCAATTTATTTCATTTTTATAATCATATAATATAATAATGATATTGCTCCTCTTGGTAATTATACAAATCAATAGCATCCATCTTGCATTAACTGACATTCAGTAACCAGTCAGTGGGCGCGACCGCGCGAGTCAGTAAACGGTACGTGCGGGGAGCAACAAGCGTTTCGCCCGTCGCTCGACGCGTCCAACGCGAGTCAGTAAACGAAGCTTGACGGTTCAGCGTGCTAGCCTCTTGTCCACTTGACACAGTTACTACATTTATAACGGTGCCGGGAAATGGTTCAACTGGATTGATCAGGCCTGATACAGTTTGAACGCACTGATCTAGTTATATCCATGGCATTGATTGAGTTCCAATACTATTCAAGCCTAGGTCAAGTTTATACCATATTTATAAGTATTCATGAGTCATAAATACTAATACAGGTGGACCTGTCTCTAGCATGCTGAACTGTCATTCAGTAGATCAGGGCTCAATTCTGCCATGGTTGACTAGATCCTGACTGAGGTGCATCGTGGTTTCCCTCAGTTAGTTGGAGTTATATCGGAATGTTCTTCCATATTCATTGACACCAATCGAAATAGATGTCATTCATCATTAGAGTGCGTCGTTGGACCCAAAATGTTGATAAATGTCGGAACTTCTTCCATGTCATTACCGACTGATGATTTTTGTCCAGGCTGACCGTGTCGTGAATGATGGCGATCGTCTCCAAGTCGTGTTGGCAACAGTTGGAGAGGAGTTTACGGCGACAGCTTCACTTGCTCGGTGAGACGTCGATCGAGACGTCGAACGGCCGACAGCGGGTGAGATGATGCCAGGTAAAAACCAAGGAGTGAACTTTTGTTGTTGTCCGTGGCAACGTAAACGTTTCGAGCTTCTTGGTCTGCTCATCCAATTGATGAATCATCCATCCTCATTGGACTTTAGCCGTGATGTCATTTCAACTTTACGAGGTTGTGTCGCTTCACAACGTTGGGTTTACTGGGCTCCTGTTTCTTTATAGAATCATCGAGCTTTGAGCATGCAGACTAATTGTGCCTACTAAGACAAGTGGTCGAGTGGCTAGTACACTGAACCGTCATTCAAGAAACCAGGATTCGATTCCTGCCATGGTCATCTATCCTAATTTTTTTGTTTGTAATTTCCCTTTGTCGTTCAGGTCAATACTGGGATGGTTCTTCAACAGACCACAACCGACTCCTTCCCACCATCCAATAACACCTAATAGAATAACCTTTCACCTCATCATCCCATCATTTCATTCATCATTCACCGACGCCAATAGATCGTAGCCATCAGTATAGTGCGTCGTTGAACCCAATATAAATAGAATAGGAACTCATCCACAAAAGAAGAGGGGCATCTACCAAATCATTGTAAAAACTTTGTAATCGCATAATCTTGCTACAATGACAAGGTTTTAATTCTTTGAAAGATGCAGTTGTGTGTCTTATTGTAAATCTCGTCCTATAAAATCATAATGCCTCACAAATACCACAGCTGTACGAATATAACGGTGGTATTCGTGTTAGTTATGTTGGTAGACAACCTTCTCTCGTAGATGCAAGTATATAAGATGATGGTATTGTTTGCTAAACGACCCCACCAATAGCTTGGTTGCACGGGGGTACGAGGTCATCTAGTTTGTGCATTTCGAATAGCGTCTTGACATGAGGCATGTTGACGTCGGTGTGTAGGCCTATAATATGTACGTAGACTTTTCAGAACTTGCTCACTGCTCAAGCTGAGAATGTGCCAAGAATAGGTTCTGGTGTCATAAGCCTACAAACTTGTATCGTTTTTATCTGAGAATTTTTTTGTTTGTCTGAAGACTTTTTGATGATGAATTATGGTGATATTAAATTGAACTAATATCATAGAATGGCATTTTTTAAATAGCTAATGCTTAAAAACTAAACAATTGATGCTTTGATTTCAAGCCTCGAGAGCAGAAATGACACAAAACAGCGTTATCCTCGGCGGTTGAGACTCCACGGTCTCACGGTACAGTCTCCACGGTGACTTATTGTGGCATGTTTATAATGTTGCAGTCTGTGCCAGCACTCGGGAGCTAACGTCACGCCCGACTACACGCTGGCTTCTGATTGGTCAACTCAAACTGCAGACGTCACGCTGACTTCTCATTGGCTCATTGCAACTACAGACCTCTCATTGGCTCTCTCCCGCAATACACCAACATCATTTAGCCGGTAAGAATAGAAACTGTTGGGGGTGTGCGAATCCATGTTTTTGATTTCGAACCGAATATTCATAAAAAATACCGAATCCGAACCCGAATCTTTTCAACATGCATTGTGAAGCGTGATAATGGGACAAACGACACTGCTGATCAAGTTACACTTGATCCAGAAAGTGAAAATCCTGTCTCAGCATTCTCATAATGACTAGAAACTGCGAGATATTCCACTGAAAACACGTTTAATAAATGTTTTATCATAAAGAAGCATCTTTTTCTCAATTTCCATCATTTTTATTTAACGCGCAGTTATAAACATCGTAGCTGTTTGCTGCATGGCATCTGTCATCCTACTACTGCGTGGTCGTGACGTGTTTGGTCTAACCTTGACAAGGACGAGACCAAAGATCTTAGTATCTAACTTCGTTAACGAAGTTAGATACTAAAGTCTTTGACGAGACTTTCATTCGTCCGACTCGAGACGGCCGAGCGCCAATCGAAGCCGGCCATATATGACGATCCCACCCACTCGCAGGCTAGTGCGCATCGCACTTGCTGACGTGATCTAGAAAGTTGACAATGCAATGTTGCCACGTTTTTGGCGCCAAGATTCAAAATTTTCGAATCTTGCAATATCCAAATCTGAAAGTGGATTCGGATTCGATTAGAAAAACATGGATTCGCACACCCCTAGAAACTGTACTACAATTTTACTCTTCATCTCATATATTGTGGGGTGAAACTGTTGTCACAAGTCAAACGGTAGGGGCAGCGCTGAAACAGGACGGAAGTCCAGGCTTGCGAACGTACCTGATCCTACCTGAACAGCTCGAGAGAAAGAAGTGTACATTCAACTCGTGTGCTTGCCCATCCCCTCGTGGCGCACTGGGTAAGGCGTAGGCTCTCAATACAAGGGTGGGTGGGTTCAAATCCTTTCAGTACAGTAACACATTTTTGTTCTTTCATCTTTGGTTATGAAATAATATATACAATCTTTCAGCGATGCATTATGGGAAAGGCTAATTTGTTCTTCATTGTCCAGGTATTGAACTAATATAATTTTTTCATTTTGGATTTCAACAACGCTCTATACTGATGGCTACGATCTATTGGCGTTGGTGGATGATGAATGAGATGATGGGATGATGAGATGAGAGGTTATTTTATTAGGTGTTTTGGATGGTGGGAAGGAGTTGATCGTGGCCTCTTGTTAAGGAACCATCCCAGTATTAACCTGAACGACAGAGGGAAACCACGAAAAACCCCCTTCAAGATGGTCGACCATGGCGGGGATCGAACCCCAGTTTCCCAAATGACGGTTTAGTGTGTTACCACTCGGCCACGCGTCTCGGTACTAGCATTATATCAAGTTGATAATTCACGACAAGATGTTCAGATTGTCGCTCGACCGCACTTGGGCTGTTGCCTACCGTTTGGCTTGTGACGACAGGCGCATGAGCCGCGGTCCTGGTATTGTAATCTGGTAGTCGATTGAAAGACCTTGTGACAGTTCGTCATTGGTTGTCGTCTGATTGGTTCAGCTTTGGCCCGTTTCCATGGCTCGCCTCCGCTGTTCACAAAGTTGAAGTGGTCAAGTGATTGTTAGTATCGCATTATGTGGCACGCAAATACAATAATAATGCATGTTTGAAAAGCACTGTTTTAGAGGTTATATTTTGACATAACCCAATCGCTTGTGTGAGGGAATTTAACCTCGGCATTTTTCCAAAGTTGAATTTATCTAATCTCTCGCAGCAGAGATCAACAAGTGCAAGCGGCAGGAATTTAATCCATTCTGATTGGCCAGGAAAAGCCGCCTACCGCGAGCCATGAAAACTGGCCTTACTGCTTTTAAAAGATTCTCTCTTACCATAAACCTCGTCTTGAAAATCATGATACCCTCAAAATACCAAAAGGTTATGCAAATTTTTATTCAAGTGATGATTATTTTTTGCTCGACGACCCCACCAACAGCTAGGCTATATGGGAGTACGAATGAGAGCAGTGATAATGAAACTATAACATGATGATATTGGAAAGGACATTTACAAAAACCCATGTCGTACAACATTGGGCCTATCTCAAATGAAATCATGAACTCTTCTTGGGCCTAGTGATGTGATGGTGAAAAGTTTCATGAATAAAAACATTTTGAATGAATTTTTATGGCCCTGTGGAAGAAAGTGAAATTCAAAGAATCAGCTCGAGTAATTTGAAGTGTTATTGAATTTTTGGCAAAAAAAATTAACAGCCAGCATTTGTCTTGAAATTGCTTCTTTAGTTGCCTGATGTTTGCATCTTGAAATGGGGTTGGGCATAGTAAAAAACCAGAAACACTGGGCTAGTGCAATCCAATTGAAAAATCAACTCATTAAATGTATTTGAAGAATTCCAATTTGTGATGAGCAAAATGGGTTTACTGGCACCTTTGGCTAGCCAATTGTTGGGAAGACTTCATTTCAAACTTATTTCCTATTGTTGCAGGTTGTCCAGCTGTTTGACACACGTGGATGAGCGCACTCGTCTCAGCATGCATTACAAGACACGCATGCCGCTGACTTCAGGATCATGTTGGGTCCATCACAGCAATCAACGCTGCAACTTCAGCCAGTTGAGCAAGCAGCTGGTCAAGTCAGCCTGCTGATTTGATTGGTTGAGTGCTTATTGGAACATGAATGGATTGAGATGGGGAATAATGATGTGTAAACAAATATATTGTGATTGCATGATTTATTGATACAACTTGTACAGAACAATGAATAAACTGATGAGTTACAATGACTTGATGTGTTCTGACTTGTGACGATCCTGTGGCTCCCAATAACCCAGTGCAGCCCGCAAGGGAGGGGTGGAAGAGACGTGGAGGGGTTGGGGCAGCTTGACCTTGAACCCTTGCGTGCAAGAGAGGCTCATGTAGCTTCCGAGAAAGCTACGCAAGTCTCTCCCACACGGTCAAATACAAGGTCTCTGCCACAACCCCTCCAGCGAATCTTAGATGGTGATTGGACGCATGACAATGTACCCTTGAATGCAAGACAGGCTCATGCGAGTCTATCTCACACGCAAGAGTAGAAAGTCTCGCCCAAGAGCCATCCAGACCGTCTCCCCCACCCCTGGTGAGCCTTTTATCCACGTGCTCGGGTGTTGCATCGATTGCTTAAGCTCGAGGAGATGCCTTTCCTGTCGTGGAGCTTTAATCAACTTGGTTTGAGACAACAGGGCTGATCAGACCACACTAGGCTGGCCTACCCGGCTCAGGGATCATTTTACAATAGGCTGAATCACACCTGGGTGCGGGCTGCACTGGGGACAGTTTACCCACATGCCGGTGCATTACCTATCTCGTAGTCGCCGCAGTACCTCAAGGAGTGAGTCTTCAAGGTAAGCTGCAAACAGGAAAGTATTCAAATTATCATAAATAAGTTCATTCAAATTTGATGAATCACAAAAATTTCACTGGATTATTCTTTGCAAAGAGCTACTACATGTTCACACCAAATTTGAGACATATCAAATTTTGAAAAAAGAAAATTTTCAAAGTTATTTTTTGCTCTAAAATCTTTAAATTCAATTCAATTTTGAAACTGGGACCTGATTTGTGTTCTGTTTTGATTAATCTACACATACATAACTACAGAACTAAGAAATGGAACAAAATATTTCAAATCACAAAAAAAATTGCCAAAATGGTAAGGGTAGTGGACACTAGTTTTTGACCTTCGGCAATTAATTTCTATGAACTGGTGAGACCTACAAGGCTCTAGTATTTTTTTATGAGTATAACTTCATGATCTTTAAATCTTGTGCAAATTGGGCCAACGTTGTTCGAGCCGTTTCCGAGAAAAAAGTGTGTGAATTACCAAAAAAAGGACATTTCCAGCGAGTTTTCAGAACGGACTTTTGAACGAACGAGATATGTACAATTATGTTCGGATATTCAGATAGAGGGTCTAATTCTGAGCTAGAAAATATCTTTCTGTACATTTTAAGACCAAAATTGAAGTCAGAAATCAAATTTGAAAAAAGTGAAAAAAATTAATCGGAAATTTTGATTTTGCTAAAATTTTGTGAGGCGACAAAAGGACATTCGAAAGAGCTGAATTTGTTGAAATTTTACAAAAAAAAAATCTTTCCACGGAATTACAAGGATTCTAAAATTCTATATAGACTCCTATGTGACAAATATGCCAAGTCATTTTTTGCTCTAAGATCTTTAAATTCAACTCAATTTTGAAACTGAGACCTGATTTGTGTTCTAGTTTGATCCCTCTACACACACATAACTACAGAACTAAGAAATTGAACAAAAAATTTCAAATCACAAAAAAAATTGCCAAAATGAGAAGGGTAGTGGACACTAGTTTTTGACCTTTGGCAATTAATTTCTACGAACTGGTAAGACCTACGAGGTTCTAGTATTTTTTTATGAATATAACTTGAGGATCTATAAATCATCAGCAAATCTTGCCACGCTCACCCCAGCCGTTTCCAAGAAAAAAGTGTGTGAATTACCAAAAAAAGGACATTTCCAGCGAATTTTCGGAACGGACTTTTGAACGAACGAGATATGTACAATTATATTCAGATATTCAGATAGAGGATTTAATTATGAGGCATAAAATATGTTTTTGTACATTTTAAGACCAAAATTAAAGTCAGAAATCAAATTTGAAAAAAGTGAAAAAAATAAAACGTAAATTTCGATTCTGCTGAAATTTTGTGGGGCGACAGAAGCACATTTGAAAGAGCAAAATCTGTTTGAATTTCACGAAAATTTTTTTTTTTCAAGTAATTACAAGGATTCTAAAATTCTATATCTATGGTCCCATATGACAAATATGCCAAGTCATTTTTTGCTCTAAAATCTTTAAATTCAACTCAATTTTGAAACTGAGACCTGATTTGTGTTCTGTTTTGATTAATCTACACATACATAACTACAGAATTAAGAAATTGAACAAAAAATTTCAAATCACAAAAAAATTAGCCAAAATGATAAGGGACACTGGTTTTTGACCTTTTGCAATTAATTTCTACGAACTGGTAAGACCTACGAGGTTCTAGTATTTTTTTATGAATATAACTTGAGGATCTATAAATCATCAGCAAATCTTGCCACGCTCACCCCAGCCGTTTCCAAGAAAAAAGTGTGTGAATTACCAAAAAAAGGACATTTCCAGCGAATTTTCGGAACGGACTTTTGAACGAACGAGATATGTACAATTATATTCAGATATTCAGATAGAGGATTTAATTATGAGGCATAAGATATGTTTTTGTACATTTTAAGACCAAAATTAAAGTCAGAAATCAAATTTGAAAAAAGTGAAAAAAATAAAACGTAAATTTCGATTCTGCTGAAATTTTGTGGGGCGACAGAAGCACATTTGAAAGAGCAAAATCTGTTTGAATTTCACGAAAATTTTTTTTTTTCAAGTAATTACAAGGATTCTAAAATTCTATATCTATGGTCCCATATGACAAATATGCCAAGTCATTTTTTGCTCTAAAATCTTTAAATTCAACTCAATTTTGAAACTGAGACCTGATTTGTGTTCTGTTTTGATTAATCTACACATACATAACTACAGAATTAAGAAATTGAACAAAAAATTTCAAATCACAAAAAAATTAGCCAAAATGATAAGGGACACTGGTTTTTGACCTTTTGCAATTAATTTCTACGAACTGGTAAGACCTACGAGGTTCTAGTATTTTTTTATGAATATAACTTGAGGATCTATAAATCATCAGCAAATCTTGCTATGCTCGCCCCAGCCGTTTCCAAGAAAAAAGTGTGTGAATTACCAAAAAAAGGACATTTCCAGCGAATTTTCAGAACGGACTTTTGAACGAACGAGATATGTCCAATCATGTTCAAATATTCAGATAGAGGATTCAATTCTGAGGTAGAAAATATCTTTCTGTACTTTTCAAGACCAGAATTGAAGTCAGAAATCAAATTTGAAAAAAGTGAAAAAAATTATTCGTAAATTTTGATTTCGCTAAAATTTTGTGGGGCGACAAAAGAGCATTCGAAAGAGCTGAATTTGTTGAAATTTTACAAAAAAGAAATCTTCACATTGAATTACAAGGATTCTAAAACTCTATATAGGCTCCTATGTGACAAATATGCCAAGTCATTTTTCCCTCTAAGATCTTTAAATTCAACTCAATTTTGAAACTGAGACCTGATTTGTGTTCTAATTTGATCACTCTACCTACACTTAGATAACTAGAGAACTGTAAATTGAACAAAAACCATCAAGTCACACAAAAAAATACTAAAATGGTGAAGAAAAATTATCCAAAGTTTGAGAAATTGTAATATTTCTATTCACTGTGTTTTGAAATCAATACAGGCAGTTTTTTTATAATTATATATGTTCATTTCAGTATGGTATGAAATACATCATGAAAATACAACCATTTCTTCTGTGTGTGTGTGTGTGTGTGTGTGTGTGTGTGTGGAGGAGGGGGGGGCAGGTTTGTCAGAGCCACTGCCACACCAATGATAAGTGAGGAGTTTTAATATATAAATGAACTGACCTGTCTTCTAATGCTGCTGTGCTCCGTCTCTCTCCTCTCTTCTCTCTTCTCTTCTTTCCCATCTTCTTGCTGTCGTCCATCTCTCTTCTCTCCTCTCTTTTCTCCCGTCTTCTATCGCTTCTTCTTCTCTGCTGCTGCATCTGCGTCTCAGCTGTTATCTCGCGTGATCCTCCGCATCTCTCCGCGTCTCTCGCTGGACTCGACGGACACATCTGTAAGACCAACAAATAAAAATACTATAAACGCACGTCAGAACAACGCTAACAACTAAACGTAACAGTAATGCCAACATAATAGATGTTTGTCTTGTGGAAATTTGTTGATCTATTCAGAACAGCTCAGTTGAACACAAAGTCGTTGCAGTAAATGAGAAAGCCGTCGTGCTTCAAGATTTGCGCGTTGACGTTAACATAACGGCAAACAATCTGTGACTTATCTGAATCTGAATCTCAGATATTTGCAATCTGAATAACATCACTTCACTAGATGTTTCGTGCCACAAGGTTGGCAATTACGAATGATTGTCTCCTACGTCCGTTAGCTCAGCAAATATAAATGTCAACCACCAATGTTTGCAGAAGAAAGTACAGAAGTTGTGAGCATAGATCACTGAGATACGTTACACAACGTTACGAAGGCGTACATATTTGTGTCTTGGCAGTAGCTTCACACTGCTTTGAAAGCCGTGAAGTTTCCGCCATATTTGACATTTTAGAAGCAATTCCTTCTATATTCTATTTGTAGGGATTGAATATTCCCGCCGAGATCAGAACGAGCATATGTCGCTATGTCGGCCGCAGGAGTGACGTATCTCGATAAGATATTAATAGATATATCAATCATATATCTATGTTGCGAGTTTGCACTAGAAGCAAAGATCTTGTGGATATAACAAAACAAAACTTGGTTTGATCTCCGATATGATTTGATTGAATGCTGTGCAAGTAGTTCTACAGTACAATGCACAAGTTAGGCTTTTAGCATCACAGTTGTAATGACGGTGGATTTTAGGATGACTACACCAGATTATTGTCATTCAAAATGTTTATATTCATGTTCATGTTGAGATGTCACAACTTTTATAGGTTTATAGGCCTACCGTTCAATCAATGGAATTAGGCTACTCACAAATAAATCATTACCGGTAGATAAATATTTTACTGATGAATTTTCATCTGAAATATTTTTGATATTTTTTATTTTTGATATCTGACCTACGTAAGTTCTGTTGAGCTCAAGTAAAAGTTTTCACACTGCCGTCCCCGCGTCTCAGTCAACCAACACGCACCGTGTTGGAAACCGAAGTCACCGTAAGACGTGGGTTCGAGCTCCGCATAAGGCATGGGTTTTTGTCAACATTCTTTCACCTATCATCGCTTCATCATTTCATCATCACCCGCTCACTCGTACTCCCGTATGACCTAGCTGTTAGTGGGGTTGTTTAGCTACATTAAAATACAAATATCCTATTGCCTTCTGTCAAGTGACGTCACTCATTGTTGAAATTGACAGACAACAATGCCCTCCAGTTGGAATTGACCAATCAGAATATTTCGTAGTCCACCAGTTTGCTGTATTGCTATGGTAACAATTGTTTGTAATTTGTTACCTGACAGAAGCCTATTGCCTTGTATTACCTGTTCCCTATTGCCATTGGAGTATTACTTTCTTGTTGCTGGTTATTCTATGAATTCAGTTATTTCTATGAACTCTAGAAGAATATAAAAAAGTAGGCCTATGGATAGTAGGCCAGAAGTATGTTTTTTTACAGATACGTAGTGACGAATAGTTCAAATGAATTGTGGTATATAAAATGTTTGGATTCCCTGAACAATCCATTGAATGGTTGGGATATTCTAGCATGTTTTTAAGATGTCGGTAAGTTCTCTTTCTTGAATACGACAGGTAGGGATTGGAATGGGCTTAGTAGAAGTATACTTGAGGAGGATGAGATAGGGTTGAAGCTATTCCGTCAGAAGGTTAGGGAGGCGATAGGATAGGATCGATAGGGAACTTGCCACCGCGCATTTATGTGCAACTGCAAGAGTTAATAATAATAATAATACAAAGAAGTGACACTTTGGACTACGATACACTAAACGTTGAGCTGCACAAGAATGGTTAAAATACGCGCTGATTAAATGTTTCTATTGTTCAGTAATATGTCAAATGTACCATAACGTCTACAAGAACGTATGAACGAGATGCAAGTGCTCGCTTTGGCAATCTGGCAGCACTTGATTTTACAGTAGAACCTCTTTAGTACGTTTCTCGTTGGTACATTTTTCATCTTGGTAAGTTTTATTTTCTAATCATATCCATTTGCTCCTAGACGTTGAATAGTTTCTTTGGTAAATTCAATTCAATTTTAAATAATTTTATTCTTGATTCATACAGATTGATGAAACACTCATGAATAATCAAAATAATAATGATAATAGGCCTACACACAGTATTAAATCAATATAATAATATATTGCAAGTAGGAATAATATGAAGTTTATTGATGTAATATGGTACTATTATTTTATAATTATTACTTACATAAATTTTGCAACCATAGGCCTATATCAAATATTTAAAATAGAATTCTAGATTTGTATATAAGATTCAAGAAACGCGACGACAAAGTCTTGTGTGCGCGCTGTCTTGAAAAAAAAGTTTTTCACTAAACTGTTCTTTTTACCATTTATGATACTTTTCCTAACATTCTACTTTATATAATTTGTACCGTATGTCTCACTTGTACTGCACATATACTTTGTAATTTGTATACACCCACAGACAAGCCTGTTTCAGGCTCTGTGGTTATTTTATGAGCGTAAAACACTATACAACATTGTACGAAACCATTCAAATGAATATGAGAAGAAAAAAATTGATGAGAAATGTTTACGGTACGGTATGAGAAACAGTGAAGTACTACTTTCAAGCTATGCCAAGTTATATTTTTGTGTGTATTTATCAATCTATGATTTTGATTCCAGTAGAAGTGAAACACGATATGTTCAAACACATGTTATCTTACCCCTACAGTCAAGCCAACATTTTTGGCTTTGTAGGATTTTATGATGAAAAATGTATTTAATGTGTGATCGATGAAAAAAAAATTATCATTATTATTACTCTTCTGGTTTGTGCTAAGAGCAAATCAGACCAATCAGAGAGCAAACCTTTCTAGGTTTCATGGACACTTGCTACAAGCGCTGGAGCGCTGAGAGATGGTCTATGTTCATCAAATGTTTCTAGGCCTACCTGCTACGTGCGGAGTCTCCCACATTGCACCGGGGAGTTTTGTTTACTTGTATGAGTAGTCGGGCCCAACTTGTCGACTGCTATTCACGAACCGCTCTGCAGGAGATAATACCGCATATTAGGTTTTGGCTGATTTATTTTGGTAATGAATGGTCTAACAATATTAGGAAGGTAATAAAGTTCGATTGAATACATTTGGTGGAAGTTTAAAGAATTGTTGGTGGTAACATAACCACAATTTGAAGTTCAAGTTTGGCGTCATCACAGCTCTTGCTCAAGAGTGAACGGATTTGTGCGCTGAGTGCATGTTGCTCAAAGCATGTTCCACGTAGCATAGAGCAGAAGAGAAACCGTACCTCACTTTACCTATGATTCTGCACAGACAGCCACAGCAATTTAATTTGTGACACTTTAGTAGGCCTTCATAAAATCTGGTGTTTAATTAGGTACGCTAGTAGGCTAGGCCAAAATGATAGCATTGAAATGTAAGGTCCAACTATTAACCTAAAAATAGATAGGCCTAGCAGTTGCTCTTTTGACACAGTAGGCCTAGGACTAGACGGTTCTCGGTATTGGCTTTGTAAGTTACAAAATCAATGCCCTAGCTAGGGCCTAGCCTTGAATTAGGTCCACATACAATTGAAACTGGACCTAACCTTAAAAACTCAACTAGCCTCGGAGCCTAGTTCTTTAACGACACTCTTCACTTCTAAGGTCCACTGAAAACTCTAATATGGTTATTGTCATTATGACCGCGTTCCTGCATAATTACCATGATTTTCTTGATTAATAATTCGACCACATGATTAATAGGCCTAGTCCGTATTTTTCAACACACTTGCTTTTTGTTACCATGATGTTGTCTTTTGTCTACACTCCATTGTCTATGTTTACAATGATACAGAAGGCGGTGATTTGGTGAGAGCCAATCATAGTACCAACATGACGGCGATAAATTATACCAGCAGATTTTAAGAGAGACAAAAAGAGAGAGATTAAAAGTTAAAACCCTTTCGGGCCCAAATTATGAATTTAGACTCAGTAAAAGTAAAATAATCAGTACAATTATCGAAAAAAAATCTTATTCACATTGAAAGACACTTGGAAAAATATAAAAATAGGGTATTTTTTCCCCAAATTTTCCGAATCCAAATTTTCCAACTTTTTTTGATGCCATATGGAGACAGTGGACAAGGGTCACCGTAGTACCTGTCAAGTATTTTGGTGGCACTAGGGAAGGAAGGAAATACATTCAGGCTTCAATATAATGAATGCCTGATACATTAATAGTTATAATTAGACCTGAAATTACCATAATTTGGATGGGGAGAGTTGAACAGGATGATTGAGTTGGATAAAAGGTATATGAGTGTTCGAAATAGCCACAAAATGAAAGTAATGGTTGGCACATCGAGAACGGTTGTTGGAAAGTTCTCTTTTCTGGCTAGAGCTGGGAGTGAATGGAATGAGTTGAATGGAAAAGTGTTTGAGGACGAGAAATTGAATGTCAGAGGTTTTAGGAAATGGTTAGAGAATTTGTGTCCAGTCTGAATTATTGCTATTGTTTTTTGTAAATTGTGTATGTGTTTTGTAGTGTTCTTTTTTTAAAAAATAATGTTTTTTCAATGTAACCTAGTTTTAAGATCTTTGCCACCAATAATTTGTATTAATTGCAAAGTAATTGAATAAATAAATAAATAAATATACAAGCAATAAAAGCAAGATATATGCTCTTAAGAGCTTACTTTTTTTACTTTCGGTATGCAATATATAATATTAGCTTCCCTCGAACTACATAACATAAAATATAAATGAACAGCCAAAATGACCTCTGACTTCGTATGGCATCATGGCTTTTCAAACTGTCAATTGGGATATAAAAATTACACTAATTATATTCTGAAGTAGTTTTATATGTAGGCATATACAATCATCCTCAAAGTAATTTTTGAAAGTATTACATTGGATTTATCTGTTAACCAACATTATATGCAGAGCTTTTTTAAATTTATTTTCAGATGAGTGCCGCGAAGAAACCATTTCACATACCGAAAAAAATGGGCTTCATTTTTTTTTTTTTTTAGTTTTGTACGCGGCATACAGGTCAGGAAAAAATACCTATCGATTTGAAACTTTGTCTACATATTTCTGTCATACCAGAATAGGCTGGGAGTGTTATTCAGAAAAATCGGTCGGAATGTTTTTCCGGAAAAAAATAGGAAAGTTTGAAAAATCCTCATTAGAATAACCCGGAGGAGAAATACTTGAAAAACAAGAATTCTTCAAAAGGTCTCCATTTTTCACCGAATATGAACAATACTATTATACAACTTTTTGGAGATTTTTGCAACAATCGAATGGAAAACAACAAAGAAAACGCAATAAAAGGTGTACATTTTATTGAATATTTGGATCAATTGGTTTTGCAAAGTGTATATGCGACAGGTTGCAGCACTATAAATATCAACAAGATGCAGGTAAGGTTTTTGATCGTTCGAAGTAATCCAAGGTCCGTAAATGTAAATTGAGCTGACAAGTTATTTTTCATTCTAGATTTCCATACTTCTAAGCTCATTTCACAACGCATATCCCACGTTTTCCTGGTTTAAAGCTTCGTTTACTGACTTGCGTTGGACGCGTCGTGCGACGTGCAAACTGCGTGTTGCTCCCCGCACGTATCGTTTACTGACTGATTAATGAATGTCAGTTAATGCAAGATGGATGCTATTGATTTGTATAATTACCAAGTGGAGCAATATTATTATTATATTATATGATTATGAAAATGAAATAAATCGAATTAAACAACGTATCCTGTCCTGTCCACCATGACAACAAAATTCAAAGACAACGATGAGGTTAGAATAGAAGATTCGCAGCGCTGATGGTTGAACAGAGTGCATTGTGAGACAGTCACGCGCGCGATCAGACGCGACCGAGCGAAAATGTTGGACCGAGCCCAACTTGGAAGCGACACGCGAAGGCCTACGCGCCGTGTTGCCTGTCGCGAGCTACGAGCGCTGTGATTGGTGCCGCTCGTCGCGTGTCGCGCCCAACGCAAGTCAGTACACGATACTTTATTGAACGTCAATGGAGATAGAGATAGAGAGAGTCTCTCACTCTCTCTATCTCTGGGTATCCCCAAGCATAGCATGAGTATAAAACAGTGTAGGCCTATATTTCAAATTAATAAAACAATATGGGTTATCATCAGATTCAATTGATTTTTTTGAAGATGTTTAAGAGACAATAAACATATGAAAAAATAATTCCATGAAACAAAAATAATAATTTCAATGTTACAATTTTTTCTGCAAAGTGTTCATGAATTTTTCGCTAAACATTGTACGCCCCGTCACATGGTATCTCCACTACTGCTCAGTTAATCAATTCAAAATTGTGGTTGTCTTATGGATTATAGCTGTAATTATGATGTTTAGTAAAAGATTTTGAATTTGTCAATAATTAAAACATTTACAATTTTATTAATTTTTGGCACTCAAAAAACCTTATTATTCTGATAAAACTGTTGCATATTACCAGGCTTATTACTCTATTGCGATATCAAGTTTATTACCCACCATGGCCGTTACCAAAATATATAAACAGTGAACATTTCAAACTATGGGCTTGGAAAAAAAGATTTTTCAAAAGATGTAAATTTTCCGATGTTGGTGTCACTTTACTAATTGATTTATTCTCTTTCATAAAAAACGAACCGCATCATTGTGGGAGGCTTAGAGTTATTTTACAAATGAATATTTAGTAACCCTCTCTAATGTATGATTAGAAAAAATGTTCTGAAATTCATAGGCAACCAACTGATTTGTAAATACAGTTATGGTACAAGTAGAACTTTGCCTGCAATTTACTCAAAATTAAGATTTACACATACAACCATAATTTTCAACAATGTAAAAATATATTAGATTTATAGGTGGAAGACTATTTTTTTTAAATCACGGAGCTTATTAAATGAAGCATGTTCTGACAGGGCCACAATTTTGATTCCTCTAATACTTGAATGAGATATTCTTTGTAGTTCACCCTGGAGCCAGTAAAAAAATGACAAAATTAAAGCCCATCAATGAAAATTTTAAATTAAATACTTCTTACAATCATAGAAATATGAAAACTAAACGTCAGAACACAGGTTTGACCTTAATAATCGAGATGAATTATTAAAAAACTATTTACAACAAACGGAACCGAAGAAAACTCTGTTGAAAACATCTCATTGTTATAACAATGAAAAAGTAATTGAAAATTCAACAATGCCAAAAAAATATATTTTTCAGATATTTTTGTTATATGTTATATGTATTGAAACTGGAATATGAAGAGAAAAGTAGAAAACTTCAAAACTCTATAAATTTTTTCACAACCCTAGTACCATAAAGTGAGGTGACTTTAACACACTGGTGTGACTTTACCCTTTTGATGGAGAAAGTTTCAAACTGTCACAAATGAGAAAGTTGTGATTTTATCATATCTATTTTGATACCTATTTTGATTTTGATATATATCTATTGAGATAAAAAAAAAAAAAAATGGATATGATAAAATTAAAACTCTCTCATTTGTAGCAGTTTGAAACTTTTTCCAACAAAAGGACAAAGTCATACCAGTGGGTCAAAGTCCCCCCACTTTATGGTACCTTATTAAATGAAGAAATAACCATCCAGATGAAGAACAGTAGACCTATACGAGAACACTCTTTAGATATTTCAACTATCACAAACAGTTTGTCGTACAAATAAAAGCTCACTTGTGAGTGAAATGGTCTATCAACGAAATTGGTTCAATTAATATCCCTCGTATAGATATTTGAAATACTCTTTTAAGAGGTCAAAATTTGATCTCAGAGAATCTGAAGTTCTAAAATTGGATTAAATTTGGCTATAAATTCTGATATTTGTTCGAAATTTTATATGAAATTATTTATTTCAATTTTATTCAATATAATCGGAGGAATAATTCAGCCGTTAAAGACGATTCTCTCAGAATTTAACATGAGATTGGTGCAAGTGAAGAATTTACCGCATTTTATCCATCTTTCCTGTGAGACTGGAATAAAGATTTCTAGCGTACCGGTACATTTTGAAAATATTCATTTTTGAAACCTTAACAATAACATAACAGCAACAACAACAGCAACAAATGAAAACATAACAAAAATAATAACAATTGATTATCACAAGAATAAAAAAAAATCACAAAACTTATTTCCAAATTGACGACTAGTGATTGACCCGCCCACAAACGTCACAAAACAAAACATCCAATCCAATGGGCTTTGTTATGTGGGGAATTTGACACTTACCTAACAGAGTATCTCTAAATGCCCACATGAAGTATGGATCTAGGTGACCTGGCAATTAGCCACGCCTATCACTAGTGGTCAATTATTCCATACAATTTGATTCTCCACAAATCTGAATTGGACTATTCTTGTTTTGGCTTACTTGTGATTCGCAATATAAACGACAACAGTCTCTTAACAATGTAATAAACAACAATTGAGGTCACAATGAATGATAACAATAAGAACGCGATAACATCTAGTAGTAGATACTGCCACCAGGTGAGATCTAGCGCTGCTGATCGCAAGTGTTTCGCGCCGTTGTGTCTTAGTACGTATTCTGTCCACCAGACGGCACGCTCGATAGAAGTTTCTGGTTGGTCCTTGTTAATGGCGGACACTCGTTTCATTGCGTCACGATATCTGGAATAAACATTGAGTATATTGAATGTTACGGGTCAGCAATTAGGACCGTGAACCAGCCCCCCCCCCCACTATCGGTACAAATTCTGAAACTTTGACCAGAGTTAGTGTTAGGCCTCGAGATTTTATGCTGAAAGTTCCAGAATTTGTGCTGGGTAACTTTCTGTGAAAATAGATTTGCAAACCATGAGGGGCCAAGTTCACGCAGCCCCTCCAATGTCAGCACAAATTCTGGAACTTTGTTCAGAGTTAGTTAGGTCTCTAGATTTTATGTCGAAAGTTCCAGAATTTGTGCTGGGTAACTTCGTCAGTTAATTTTTTTCCGGAATTTTTTCTTCGACATTCGTACATTATTACATCCGAATTCACGTGCTGAAAAAGTAGCACAATCGGGTGACCAGTGTGGAAATGGCGAGCATTTCACTTTCGGAAAAAAATCTGTTGCAATTCACTGTATGTGGGAAATTCTTCCAATTAACATTGGTCTTATGGGACTAAAACATGGGTCCGGTTTTTGGCCCATATCTTCCAGACTTTGGATCGGGATTTGTGGGTGGATCTCGAATAGATGGACAATAAATAGTCCGTTGAATCCGAATATGGACTCGGTGTTACGCTTAAAAATTCTTATCGACCGCTACGTCGCCGGGAAGGTGTCAGCCTTGGCGGCCAAAAAGGGTTTTTCATGGGAAAGTTGCGGTCGACCGGAATTTTTCAGCGTAATGCCGTGTCCATATTCAGATTTGAAGGAATGTTTTTCATCTAAGAAAAATTCACTGAAAAATTCTGATTTGAGATCCGGAAGATATGGGCCAAAAACCGGACCCATGTTTTAGTCCCATAAGGCCAATCTTAATTGACAGTAGAAATTCTGAAAACACATGGGTCCGGTTTTTGGCCCATATCTTCCGGACTTCGAATCCGGATTCCCGGTTGAATTATTTAAAGATGAAAAACAGTCCGTTAACCACGAATATGAAAACGGCATCACGCTAAAAAAAACAGTCGACTGAAATGTCGCCGTGAAAAATCGACACGGCAACACCTCTCCGGCAACGTTGTTGGTCGATAGGTGAAAACATCACTTTCATAGAAAGTTGAGTTTTTTTCTATTTGTATTCTTACAATTTGAATACTTTCATCTCAAAAACGTTTCTGAAACTCTCGACATAAGAGCTTGGCGAACATATGTGTGCAGTTTCAGAATTTGTGCCGACCCTGTGTGAACTTGACATCTCGTTTCTGACAATCGATTTTCTCGGAAAGTTACCCAGCACAAACTCTGGAACTCTCCTTTGTGGAACCCCGACCGAACAAAAACCTTTCATCCACAGTATAGGTAGGGAGTCAAGTTTCTATGTTACTGAAAAACAAAATGCACCCGATTGCCAGTTGTGAGTAGCCTACTTGGGATCGTTGATGACGGCCTGCATGGTCGTGAGGAAGACGTCAGAGTCGGCCGTCTTGAAGTCTACGTGCAGCCCGATCCCGGCCGACACGATCTTGCGCACGTTGTGCTTCTGGTCGCCGATGAACGGTATCCCGACCAATGGCACCGCGTGACGCGTCGCCTCCTGCAGGCTCTGCAACCCGCCTTGCGTCACGAACAACCGGATGTTGGGGTGAGCTGGAAAAAGAGCGCGTGCGCATTGTAGTTATCTGGTGGTATGCTGCGAAGTGGCTAGTCGTCGGAGCGGAGTTTTAGATTGGTTTTAAGTTTAGATTGAATAGACCATTTTCTTAATTCAATGCGCAGGCGCGTCCCGCCTCCTAGTAGCCGAGATCGCTGGTATTGCATTCTGGGAGTTTTAGTACTGTGCAAAAAGTCAGCCCGCTTATACACATGGTTAAAGGCAAAACACCACGATATAAAACTTGCATTATCTCTCATCTTACTCACTCTGACAGTGTGTCAATCTCTCAGTATATAGAAAACATATAAATGTTGAAACTACTATCATATTATAACTTGATACGTTCGATGTAACGCACAATAATATAAATCAAATGTGCTAAATAGCATTGGCAGCATGGGACTTTCGACCGCAGGTACTAACATCCCGTTCTAGTTCAAACGATCGCCGCTAGATGGCTCATTCATTTCGGAAATGGTCTATTAGTTTAGGATGTTTGTTTGGTTAGGTAAGTCAATTTGAGTTCATTCGGATAAGTTAAGTTCATTCAAATACTTAGTTTGGGTTATTTAGGTTAGTCCGGGCTAGAGAGATGAGTTACTGGTGAAAAGAGTGGCCAACTCCCACGCAGGACGCCATTTCTTGACCAATCTTTTTGTCCAAAAGTGTCGTTAACTCAGCAGTTAGTCAATAAGATGCCAGAACTTTCAACTGAAGTTGTTTCCTAACCGATATAATACAGTCTAGCACACGCTCTCAAACATCTGATCTGAATTCTGGACCAAAAATGGCATCCATGCGAGAAATATTACAGTAGCCAATAGAAAACAGTCATCAAGTTGGCCACTCTCCCCCCAGTATCAGCCTCTCTAGTTCAGGCTGTCTGAGCTTCCGTATTCGATCTAGATGGCTCTGGTTATATTTCCAACAATGTGTTTAATAATAGTTTCAACTCCCAATTGTAAATATTGAAATGTGTCGGTAGGTCATATTCAAAGTAGATTTGGGCAGTTACCCTCTAGCGCAGCTTGTGAGAGAATCTGGCAGCGCAGAAGACAACTGAGCATATAAACATTAGATATTTTGTTGTTTCTAAACTGTTCGTTCCTCCAGCATCCGAATCCAATGAAACATATATTCTTGTATGTATCTGATCATGGAGCTGTATACGCTTGGAGGTCTATCTCAGCGACGAGCCGCGTGTACCAGATCGTGAAACGGCGGCCATGCTCGTTAACGAACATGGCCGCCGTTTTGAGATCCTTCTCTTTCAGCGTGACCTTTTAATTGTTGAAATGTGTGCTAAATTGATATGAATTGAATTTTAATTGAAGTAATACGTTATGGTAAATATGAAACTAGTGTCAGTACACACAACTATTGTAGCTATAGGACACACAATCAGCAAGAACAACTAATATGGCCGCCGTCACCCATTATGCAATGTTATCAAGTGGTGCGAGTTTTTAATACCAATTTATACCTCCAGTACGGTGATACCAATACTTGATCATAACATAAAGAAGATGACCCAGCTCCCATACTAATAACGTGGAAAGCATTTTTTGATTCTTGTTGTCAGTTCAGAGGCAAAGATCCCGATTGCCTGTCGCGATTTAGCGGATTCCCTTGTGAACTAGATATAGATAAGAGTGGCTAGGGTACCGGTGACATTGTTCAACCATGTTGTTCGTGACTTCGTTTATAGTTCGATATAGAAGCGATAGTAGCGCTACAGGCAATCGGGAGTCCCCATGATCTCAGATTCTGACCCCGGAAATACTTCACTTTCAATAGGCGAGTGGGTACACCTTCTGTATGAAATGATCGAGCCTGTAGGTATCATCACATCGTATCTCCTGTAGAAACATAACTCCAACAACTAGTTACCGAGTATGTCTTGTTGAGGCAGCCACTTGCCGAGCTTGACGTTGCTTGGTTGCCCAGGCAACGTGTCGGACTCCCACTTCCAGAGCACACGCTGCGGCAACTGGGCGAAAGCCTCCAACAGCTGTTGTCTCTTGTGCTCGGGGAGCTTGTCGGACCGCACGTTGGAGCCGAGGCTGAAGTACACGAAACCGTCCGAAGCGCCGTCCAAGAACTCGGACAAATCCTGGAATCAACAACCAATTATCAATTGTAAACACACTTTCTATTTTATTCGATTTCATTCCGATTTGATTCTATAGTACATTCAAAATTTGCATCACTTTCTTGGTTATTCTAATGCCGAAACATATGAATTGACTGTTTTTAATGGCAGTCGCGGCACGGTGTAGTGATACCAACCCATTTCATCACATTATAAAAAAGGTGCTCCAACTCGGGTCTCGAAAATGAATTATTTCCGGGGTCAGTTCCCGAGTCCAGGGTCCCGATTGCCTGTAGCGCAACTATCGCTTCACAATGCTCAACAATGCTATACACGGTTCAGTAAATTTATTATGTTAGCAGTTGCATTTATTTTTTTTATGAAAATGATAGATTTTGTGTGTTCAACAATGCCACCAGTACCGTAGCCACTCTTATCCACATCTAGTTCTCTAGGGAATCCGCTAAATCGCGACAGGCAATCGGGACCATTTGCTCTGAACTGACCGCAAGAAATCACAAATACCTTTCATGTTATCATTATGTGAGTTGAAGCACCTCCTTTATATTATGATGAAATAGGTTGGCATTAGGGAGCCTAGATTAGAGATCTAGGCTCCCCAGTTGGCATCACTACATCGAGGTAAGGATCCAGCTTACCTTGGGCAGTGGTTTGGTCTCTGTCTGGAGATGCAAGCTGCCCAGTTCGATGTAAGACGGTACAAGGGGCCGTGGATAGCTCAAGGTCCAGCTTACCTTGGGCAGTGGTTTGGTCTCTGTCTGGAGATGCAAGCTGCCCAGTTCGATGTAGGACGGTACAAGGGGCCGTGGATAGATCAAGGTCCAGCTTACCTTGGGCAGTGGTTTGGTCTCTGTCTGGAGATGCAAGCTGCCCAGTTCGATGTAGGACGGTACAAGGGGCCGTGGATAGCTCAAGGTCCAGCTTACCTTGGGCAGTGGTTTGGTCTCTGTCTGGAGGTGCAAGCTGCCCAGCTCGATGTAAGACGGTACAAGGGGCCGTGGATAGCTCAAGGTCCAGCTTACCTTGGGCAGTGGTTTGGTCTCTGTCTGGAGATGCAAGCTACCCAGCTCGATGTAAGACGGTACAAGGGGCTGTGGATAGCTCAAAGTCCAGCTTACCTTGGGCAGTGGTTTGGTCTCTGTCTGGAGGTGCAAGCTACCCAGCTCGATGTAAGACGGTACAAGGGGCCGTGGATAGCTCAAGGTCCAGCTTACCTTGGGCAGTGGTTTGGTCTCTGTCTGGAGGTGCAAGCTACCCAGCTCGATGTAAGACGGTACAAGGGGCCGTGGATAGCTCAAGGTCCAGCTTACCTTGGGCAGTGGTTTGGTCTCTGTCTGGAGGTGCAAGCTACCCAGCTCGATGTAAGACGGTACAAGGGGCCGTGGATAGCTCAAGGTCCAGCTTACCTTGGGCAGTGGTTTGGTCTCTGTCTGGAGATGCAAGCTGCCCAGCTCGATGTAAGACGGTACAAGGGGCCGTGGATAGCTCAAGGTCCAGTGATTGTTGACCATGAACAGGCTGTAGTTCCTCTCGGTCTCATGGACAGACGGCGGACCTGCGCCGAAATACTGCCTCATCACTCGCTCCTGCGCCGGCAGCATGTTGTACCGCCAGTTGTACCGCATGTAGCAACCATACAACTGAAATATCAATCCGCCAAATCACCAATCCGATTGCTAGCCTCTTAAAATTTGACTTATTGGCATTTTCGATACATATATATATATATATATATATATATATATATATATATATATATATATATATATATATATATATATATATATATATATATATATTATATCGGGTTTTAACGACGCACTATACTGATGGCTACGATCTATTGGCGTTGGTGGATGATGAATGAGATGATGGGATGATGAGATGAAAGGTCATTTTATTAGGTGTTGTGGATGGTAGGAAGGAGTTGGTCGTGGCGTGTTGTTAAGGAACCATCCCAGTATTGACCTGAACGACAGAGGAAAACCACGATGCACCCCTGTCAGGATGGTCGACCATGGCGGGAATCGAACCCCGGTCTCCCGAATGACGGTTCAGTGTGTTACCACTCGGCCACACGTCTCGGTTCGACAGATATTGTCTGCAACAAGACGCATTGAAGGTTGCGTTGGTTTGCTGCCGGGAGATGGTGACTTCACTCATTCGAAAACACGTTCCATTTCCTGAGTACTTCTCTGAGAACCAAAGATTGCTGCTCTATCTAGTGTTGTTTCGTATAAACGGCTGATAGGCTAACAAACTTGATGACAGCTGTTATCATCTGAGCCGACGTCATTGAGTGAAGTTAGTTCCTTTTATCACCACTTATCTACGCACAGTCAATAGTACTTTGAACGTGGCCCTTGAATTGGAACATATTTTCAACATGGAAGGGATATAGGAAGTGAGGACACCATCTCCAACCAGCAGACCGACGCAACCCTCAATGCATCTTGGTCTGCATTTCATGACATATTTGTTAATTCTGTTGCTGGCATTGTTGTAAGTCTTATGATCATTTATATCTATGGAATCACCCTGGCGGGAAAAATTCGCCCTATGAAGAATTGAGACGTCTTAGGAGGTGTAAATGGGGGGAGAGGGTAAGAATGTTGGAGAGCCCATCTGAGATGATGCGAGACCTGGGATGGCAGAAATTGAAAATACGAAGGAAGTAGGATCGTCTATGTAATTTCTTCAGGGTGATGGAGGGAGAGGGGGGTTGGGGGAGCTGCATACGTTGATTGAAAGGAATGAGTCAGGATATGGAGGTAGGCGGGGTCATGATAGAGCGGTAGTTATAAAGGTTGCTACATTAGATGTGGGTAAATTCTCTTTCTTGAATAGGACAAGTAGGGACTGGAATGGGCTTGGTAGTTGTGTTTTTAAGGGGGATGAAATAGGGCTAAAGTTATTCCGTCAGAGGGTTAGGGAGGTGGTGGGATAGGGGTAGTTAGGGAACTTGTACCCGCGCATTTATGTGCAATTGTAAGAGTTTCAAAAAAAAAAAAAAAAAATACAAGCACATTTAATTGAGGATTTACCTTCAAATGACGACCATTGAAGAGATGACCACACATGAAGAATAAGTTATAGTATATAAGTACCAGAAAACAGCTATAAATACTGACAAAGAATACATTTCTCAATTATTTAACAATCATAATAATAGTTGTTATTTCGTCAAGGTCTGTGGAGAGAAATGCACGTGAATTAGAGACTATTGCAGTGAGGTTCCGGTCGGCTGAGTCGGGTGCATGTTCCAAGTGGCTTGTGTAGAACTCTCTAGCTCTGCTTCTTTATCGACTCTTGGTGAACTAATACAGCATGCTGTATGTGCTAGACTGGAAGTAGATGTATTATGATTAGGATGAATAGATATTTCATTAGAAATAGATTTTAGATTATCTTTAGTCTAGATTGAATTAGTTTGGGATTTTCGTTTGATTAGGCCAGTTGGTTTTGATCAGTTGGGTAAGGCAAGGTTGATTTATTTAGTAATTGAGTTATTCAGGTTAGTTTGGGCTGCGCAACAACAACAACAACAACAACAACAACAACAGCAACAACAACAACAACAACAACAACAACAACAACAACAACAACAACAACAACAACAACAACAACAACAACAACAGCAACAACAGCAACAACAGCAACGCCGCCCCGGGCGCACGTGGCGACGGTCCGACTCACCATGTTGTCGAGACGTTGCCAGAAGTCCATGTGGTCGTCGTAGGGCATCATGAGGTCGGGGTCGTACGCCGGATGGTTGGGATTGGCAACGGTGTCGTAGCTGGACGCCATGCCGCCCAGCGAGACCATGCCTATGATTGGCGGAGAGCCCACGTGGTGGATCAGGCCGTAGTAAGCCTGGTACATCAGGTTCTCGATGAAGACCAGGTCGAACTTAGGTTCGGACCTAGAACAACAGTTCTAGGTCCATTTCTAGGTCTATTATTATTAAAATGTATTATAATAGAACAAGATCTTCCTCTCTGGCGTAATGGGTAGCGCGTCAGACCGGCAATCTGGAGATCCGGGTTCAAGTCCCGGGGGAGGTCGCAATTTTTAAACAGTTTAAAAAATCATACAATTATAATAACCTACTGGTGGTTAACCAGGAAGCTAAAGAAGAAATCAATAAAATCGTATATAATATCATAAATAAAAAATCATCCAATTATAATAACCTACTGGTGGTTAACCAGGAAGCTAAAAAAAAAAATCAATAAAATCATATATAATATCATATATAAAAAATCATATATATATATATATATATATATATATATATATATATATATTTGAATATTTATATATATATATATAATATATATATATATATATATATATATATATTATATATATATATATATATAATATATATATATATATATATATATATATATATATATATACATATATATATATATATATATATATATATATATATATATATATATATATATATATATATATTTATAAATATATATGTATATACATATATATATATATATAATGTATATATATATATAATATATATATATCTATATATATATATATATATATATATATATATATATATATATATATATATTTATATTTATATATATATATATATATATATATATAGATATATATATATTATATATATATATACATTATATATATATATATATATGTATATATATATATATATATATATATATATATATATATATATATATATATATATATATATATATATATATGATGAAGTGTCACTTTTCGGAAATGTACTGTACCCTTCCTTGAAACAACTGGTGGTTCTAAGAAGAGCCTGGGGTTTCGACGTTTCGACTGAAAACGTTCAGCCATCTTCAAGAGTCGTTGTAGGTATGGTAGCCATACCTACAACGACTATATATATTTGTGTGTGTGTGTGTGTGCTCACTTGATGAAGTCTTGCACGACCTTGGACGAGAGCTGCAGATGCGCGATGTCGACGCCCGACCTGGTGAAGACGTCCATCATCTCATACGGCCCCATGTCGTCCATGGCCGCGAAGTCGTGCTCCTGGCGCCAATAGTCGTAGGTGAACGACAGGTCTATGTCCGTGTAGTTGGCGTGAGGCGTCTGAAAACAGACCCAAGGAACCTGAGGAACCAGGCGTGCAGGGGACCGAGCTAGAGAACACGTTAGTGCGGTTCAAATACTCACTTTTAGAGTTGTTTTTACGGTTGATTTGGTTCGCTTAAGAGGCCGCAGGCGCGCTACACGCGCTCGTTGTTCGCTCGCTTCAGACTCGAGTTTAACATGCATCGTGTGCTAGGCGCAGCCCATAGGCTAGCCCGCCGAACTCATATTCTCGTAAACGCCGTTAATTCCCTCACTCACACTTTTGATATATTTCACAGTCCATATTATTTTTCGGTATTCAAAAATATATATCTAGGTTTCCGTAAACTAGAAATTTTTTCATTTTCCATTTGAAGAATTTGAAAAATTACAAATTTGTTGTTCAAAATTCTGTGAATGCGATAACCTCCCTCTTTCAATTATCAACACAATGCAAAAACAATCATATTGATATCTTAAAAATTACGGCCGTGAGAGTTTGCGGCGTGAAATACGAGCGCTTTGCGGCCTCTTAAGATACATTTCTATGAATGGGTTATTCTCTAAGCGAATTTACTATGTGGTTAATCAAGCCGCCATGTTGATAAAACGACCAATCAGTAACGAGAAGGACGCGATTCCTGATTGTTGGGCTCGCCTAAATCAACTTTATCGCCTAAATCAACTTTATCGCCTAAATCAACTTTATCGCCTGGCGGAAGAGAAACGCAAATTGCGTTCATGGAAGGCCAAATTTAGACTTTCAAAGTATCAGTATACGATGGGTCTATATAAAAAATTCCGAAGAAAATTATTCGTTTTGAAGTGATTTTTGAAAAAGTATGGACGCAGACAGCGCAGTCCTGGTGCCAAAGTTGATTGTTTTGAATTAGGAATGAGTAGAATGGGGAGGTAAGATCACCCTTGTGGTACCCTGTCCTACTTTCATCCAAATAGCTTTAATTGGGGACCAATGAATATGTATCAAGTTTCGATGTTATAGGAAAAAAATAATCCATAAATAAATCCATAAATAAATCCATGAATAATGTAGGTCTATAGAGACTGGAGTCTAATTATCAACATTCGAGACACATTTCTAAATTATCAACAAATATTTTACTTTTACTTTTTACTTTTCTTTCAAACATGCTACAAGTTTGCGCAGGTTAGAGCCCACATACGACAGATCTGTCAGTTGAATATGTATATGTATATACTAGTCAAACGCGAAATATGCGTTGTAAGATGAGCGAGATATCTGAATAAGGTATAAAAGTCCTTGAAGTAGTTCTACCCTTGCTACTTTATCGACTCTGGTATTCTACACACCTTGATATCTGAATAAGCTATTAAAGTCGTTAAAGTAGTTCTACTCTTGCCACTTCATTGACTCTGGTATTCTACACACCTTGACGCATATAAAAAATACTTCATTGTTGGTCAACTCTTGAATCTAGAAAGCAGTGAATCTCGACAACTTAATTCTGTCACAATTTTCATGATATATTTCATGAATATTATCAGACATTTTATTTTTTTTCTCCAAAACGACTGATCAGAATTGCTTAAAAAATCGTAATAATGTGTAAAATCCATGCATACACATTTTAAGAAAATTTCATCCCATTTGGAGAGATTTTATTTTTCAACATTTTCCGCCCAGCCAAATCTAATGGGGTTTTTAGAAACTTTGAGATGATGATTCTCAAAATCGGTCTGACCGATTCATCCCAAAAACTATACAGTTCTAAGTTGGATGAGTTTGCGTGTACAAAAAAAGTTTCATGTTGATCAGTCAACCCTTGCGACCTGTGGAGTGCTTACAAAAAAAAAAAAAAAAAAAAAAAAAAAAAAACACACAGACAAAGCCCTATAAGAGTGGGATGGAGACTTCGCTACGCTCATCAACAAATTGTAAAAATGTTATATATATAAACCTTTACTGGCCCCTGACTCCAAAGCGCACAGGATAACAATCAATATAAAATACATGAGAAAATATAATAGAAAAAAGTTATGTAACTGAATATTGAAATGATATGAAAATGGAATAAAAATTGAAAAAATTGACGATAAAATACAAAATTATGACACTAATGATAATTGAAAGGATAAAATAAATGTAAACGTTGATGGATGATGGTTAGTTATATAGATGGTTCCTGAATATCCGAATGGAATCCTTCAGGTATAATTACATGCAATAAGACTCTCACAGAGAAACATTCGTGTTGATTGTAGTAAATACTCTACTGTTAGACAACATTGGTCCATGGGCAACTAGGGCTCTATCTGAATAAAATAGTCGGATGATTCGAATCGGTTTGATGAAATATAGTCAAGTTTCTCAATTTAACCGATTCATTTTACAATTTTTTTTTTTTTTATATTGGGTTTTAACGATGCACTGTAATGATTACTAAGATCTATTAAAATATATAATATAATTAAAAAATATATGATTCAATATTTTACATATAATTATTTCATTGGGAATAAAAATGTAAACAATTATGAAAAAAGGTGATGAAATGACTACCGGTACGCTGTCGGTGTCACCCAAAAAATGTATATAATTAATCACAAATTTATATTTTTTGAATATTTATATATTTTTTTCAATAACATCGAAACTTGATACAAAATCATTGTCCCCACGATTTAGGCTAGATATATTAAGGCTATATAATTTTTTTTCTAATTTAACCGGGGCTGGAATTGGTATATAGAAAAAGTAAAGAGTACATAATATTGTTCCATGCCATGTAGTAGTAGTAGTAAATATATTTATTAGCGTTTTTTCTTGCTATTTTTTACATGGTCATATTTTAAACTTCAACATTTTTCAAAACATTTTTTTGTGTAGTTATTAATAATATTGTCATTTATTTATTTTGTACATACACCACAGATGTGGGTTAATATATCAGGCACGCTATAAATAAGAGGTGGGATTTCACATTTCGCTCGCAGTGCAATTGTAACGGGCAAAAACGATCAAGTTGGTGCATGATTGGACGGTTGATTTTCCTCGGTCGACTGATAAAATACTGTGAGGTGATCGAAAGTGATCGATAACTATTTATCTTCGTCATCGACGAATATATCCGGGCTGTTACGTTTCAGTTCCGGGAACTTTTGTTTCTTTTTACTGGCGGCTGGTTTCGGTTCCTTGGGGATAACACACGTCAGTATCCCGGGATTAGATCACACACAGGAATAGGGGAGCACGAGTAGAAGAATAGAATAACAACAAGGATAACACAAGGATAGAATAACAACAAGAGTAACAACAAGAATAATACAAGGATAGAATAGCAAAAATAGTAACAACAGGAATAACACAAGGATAGAATAACAACAATAATAACAACAGGAATAACAAAAGGATAGAACAGGGTATGGAGGACCCAAGACATTACCTTCACAGCTTTCAGCGCTTGGTTTTCAATTCTATTGCGTTTCGTTGCTATTCTTATACTATTTTTATTGTTTTATTGGTGATTTTATTATTGATTCTATAAATTTCAGTGTATTCTATTTTTTTTCGATAGTTTCTTCTTATTATTATTTCAATAATCCCATTCTGCTTTGTTTTCTTATTCACACATTGTAAGTAAGATTTTTTTTTGTTAATTTTCGAGTTAAACATTTATATTTCATCTTGATCACAATTGTGCCTGGATTTAAATCACCAAAAATTCAATTCAACTTCTATGGATACTTCATTATTCTTTCTCACTCTTATTCTCATCATGCTTTTTTTGTTAATATTGTGAATTTTAATTTTTAGATTAATTGATTTTTATTCTGTGTTCAGAAATCCTGAGTGTATGACAGAATGAAAAAAACCTACTGAAAAAAATTGGTGTTCGTTTTTATGTTTTTTTTAAAATGTTTTTTGTCGGTTCTCCACAGGTCAAATGGCTACAGCTATCAACTTCCAACTTTTTTTTCGTTATGGTTCCTCATCTAACTTAGATTTGTATAGTTTTGTGGTATTATCGGGTGATAACTTTTATTTTTTATTTTTATGAATTTTAGAAATTTCAAAAACACCCATTAGAATAACACGGCGGGAAAAAAATAAAAATATTTCTATTTTCCAAAACGATGCAATTTTGTGTGGAGTTGAATTACATCTTGATACACATTTCTGGGAGTTCTCAGCTTGATCGGGTCAGCCATTTTGAAGAAAAAACATAAAATGTGCTAAATTGGTATCACACGAAGCAGTTTTTACCCATTGATAACTTGAATGTCACCCAATTGGCGAATTTAGGCAAAATTTTGGCAAAGAAGTCGACATACTATTACTTTCCGCTCGTCTAACAACGCGTATATGGCGTTTTCCTAGTGATTTCTGAAATTTAGGGGAAATAAATATCATCACTTTTCATTGAAATGTAGTTTCAGGGTTCCTATGCTCTCGAGCTAAAGAGCTCTAAAGTGTCACGACTCGTGTCTCGCGGCACGACTCGTGTCTCGCGGCACGACTCGTGTCTCGCGGCACGACTCGTGTCCTGACCTTGAGCGGGTCGGTGCTGAGCACGGTGACGTCGTGTCCGCGCCAGGCCAGCGCCCTCATGACGGCCTGGAAGGGCAGCTGGTGGCTGATGGAGGGCGTCGGGTACACGCCCAGGATGCGCGCGCCGAGGCTCGAACCCGCGACCGCCAGCAGGCACAGACAGACTGCATTCATCTGACAACAAAACGCCGAGCAAATCGTCAGAGAAAATACATTCATTGGTGTATAATCGACGTACAAGTATTTAGAGGCTCAAAACAATAATACATTGAAAATTATTCTAATAAAAAATTCTAGCATATAAATACTTGAAACTTATAAAAACTTGAAAAAACTTCTTATGTGAGAACTTATTAAAAATATCAACAAACTCATTAGAATCAAACAATACTTTGCATCCATAGCCTTAATTGGGGAACAATGATTTTGTATCAAGTTTCGATGTTATAAAAAAAAAAAAAAAAAAAAAAAAATCGAACTGAAATCAC